>CM067544.1:33942216-34492293 GCA_034509755.1 Anisodus tanguticus | reverse complement strand
GTTCAAATTAAAAACGAGAGAATACACAACACATTACGAATTCTCGCTTTTGACGAAAAACAGATAACATAAAATGGAATACTCTTCCTCTTAAGAAATAAACAAATCGAAAAAACATTTTTCAATTCTCCACAGGGCAGGGGCTGTTGGGCTGTTGCTTTCTTCCGGAACTTTTTCTTTTGTTTTTGAAATGTTAACTATTTACATTTTCATCCCTAAAGTTTTTCAGAATGTTACAACGGCTATTTATCCTCCAAAAGACACTAGTCAACAGACATGACTGTTCAACTGAACAAAACGTTGCCTCCTTTTTTGCTCTCTTTAATTAAATATTTCTGTTCAAATTAAAATCGGAGAACACACAACATATTACGAATTCTATTTCAGCTAAAAAAAAAGAACAGAAAACATAATACTATTCCTCGTACAAAATACAGAAATAGAAAATATACTTTTCTATTATCCACCGGCAACGGGCTGTTGGACTGTAAGGTTGTTGCTTTCTTCTGGAACATTTGTTTTTGTCCCTGAAATGTTAACTATATACATTTTGGTCCCTAAAGCTTCTCAGAACGTTACAAAGGCTATGTCTTCTCTAAAAGACACCAGTCAACGGACATGACTATTCAACAAAATAGAACGTTGCCTCCCTTTCTACTAATATAAATTGAACATTTCTGTTCAAATTTAAAACAGAGAACACACAACACATTTCGAATTCTGCTTCTGATTGAAAATAGAGAAAAGAAAATGTAATACTCTTTCTCTAACGAAATATAGAAATGTAAAACACACTTTTCTTTTGTCCTTGGGCCACGGGTTGTTGCTTTCTTCCATAACTTTCTTTTTGGTCCCTGAAATATTAACTATTTACATTTTCGTACCTCAATTTTATCACAATGTAACAACGGCTATGTCTTCTCCAAAAGACACCGAGTCAACGATGATATGACTGTTCAACGAACGTAACGTTGTCTCCTTTCTACTATTATAAATTGAACATTTTCGTTCAAATTAAAAAAAGAGAATACACAACACCTCACGAATTCTGCTTTTGATTGAATATAGAGAAAAGAAAATGTAATACTCTTCCTCTTATGAAATAAACAAACTGAAAAAACAATTTTCTGTTCTCCACAGGACATGGGCTGTTGGGCTCTTGCTTTCTTCCGGAACATTTTCTTTTGTTCTTGAAATGTTAACTATTTACATTTTCATCCCTAAAGTTTTTCAGAATGTTACAACGGCTATGTCTTCTCCAAAAGACACCGGTCAACGAGACATGACGGTTCAACAGAACAGAACGTTGCCTCCTTTTCTGCTTTGTTTAATTAAATATTTCTGTTTAAATTAAAATCGGAGAACACACAACATATTACGAATTCTGCTTCTGCTAAAAACAAACGAACAGAAAACGTAATACTCTTCCTCTTACAAAATACAGAAATAGAAAACACACTTTTCTATTATCCGAGGGCAACGGGCTGTTGGACTGTAAGGTTGTTTCGTTCTTCTGGAACATTTGTTTTTGACCCTGAAATGTTAACTATATAAATTTTGGTCCCTGAAGCTTCTCAGAATGTTACAATGGCTATGTCTTCTCTAAAAGACACCAGTCATCGGACATGAGTATTCAACAAAATAGAACATTGCCTTCCTTTCTACTCTTATAAATTTAACATTTCTGTTCAAATTTAAAACAGAGAACGCACAACAAATTTCGAATTCTGCTTCTGATTGAAAATAGAGAAAAGAAAATGTAATACTCTTTCTCTTACGAAATATAGAAATGTAAAACACACTTTTCTTTTGTCCTTGGGCCACGGAGTTGTTGCTTTCTTCCATAACTTTCTTTTTGGTCCCTGAAATATTAACTATTTACATTTTCGTACCTCAATTTTATCACAATGTAACAACGGCTATGTCTTCTCCAAAAGACACCGGTCAACGAACATGATTGTTCAACGAACAACGTAACGTTGCCTCCTTTCGCTATTATAAATTGAACATTTCGTTCAAATTAAAAAAGAGAATACACAACACCTCACGAATTCTCGCTTTTGATTGAATATAGAGAAAAGAAAATGTAATACTCTTCCTCTTATGAAATAAACAAACCGAAAAAACAATTTTTTTGTTCTCCACAGGACATGGGCTGTTGGCTCTTGCTTTCTTCCGGAACATTTTCTTTTGTTCTTGAAATGTTAACTATTTACATTTTCATCCCTAAAGTTTTTCAAGAATGTTACAACGGCTATGTCTTCTCCAAAAGACACCAGTCAACAGACATGACGGTTCAACAGAACAGAACGTTGCCTCCTTTTCTGCTTTGTTTAATTAAATATTTCTGTTTAAATTAAAATCGGAGAACACACAACATATTACGAATTCTGCTTCTGCTAAAAACAAACGAACAGAAAACGTAATACTCTTCCTCTTACAAAATACAGAAATAGAAAACACACTTTTCTATTATCCGAGGGCAACGGGCTGTTGGACTGTAAGGTTGTTTCGTTCTTCTGGAACATTTGTTTTTGACCCTGAAATGTTAACTATATAAATTTTGGTCCCTGAAGCTTCTCAGAATGTTACAATGGCTATGTCTTCTCTAAAAGACACCAGCCAACGGACATGAGTATTCAACAAAATAGAACATTGCCTTCCTTTCTACTCTTATAAATTGAACATTTTTGTTCAAATTTAAAACAGAGAACGCACAACAAATTTCGAATTCTGCTTCTGATTGGAAATAGAGAAAAGAAAATATAATACTCTTTCTCTTACGAAATATAGAAATGTAAAACACACTTTTCTTTTGTCCTTGGGCCACGGGTTGTTGCTTTCTTCCATAACTTTCTTTTTGGTCCCTGAAATATTAACTATTTACATTTTCGTACCTCAATTTTATCACAATGTAACAACGGCTATGTCTTCTCCAAAAGACACCAGTCAACAGACATGACTGTTCAACAGAACAGAACGTTGCCTCCCTTTCTGCTATTATAAATTGAACATTTCTGTTCAAATTAAAAAAAGAGAATACACAACACCTCACGAATTCTGCTTTTGATTGAATATAGAGAAAAGAAAATGTAATACTCTTCCTCTTATGAAATAAACAAACCGAAAAAACAATTTTCTGTTCTCCACAGGACATGGGCTGTTGGGCTCTTGCTTTCTTCCGGAACATTTTCTTTTGTTCTTGAAATGTTAACTATTTACATTTTCATCCCTAAAGTTTTTCCAGAATGTTACAACGGCTATGTCTTCTCCAAAAGACACCAGTCAACAGACATGACGGTTCAACTGAACAGAACGTTGCCTCCTTTTCTGCTTTGTTTAATTAAATATTTCTGTTTAAATTAAAATCGGAGAACACACAACATATTACGAATTCTGCTTCTGCTAAAAACAAACGAACAGAAAACGTAATACTCTTCCTCTTACAAAATACGAAATAGAAAACACACTTTTCTATTATCCGAGGGCAACGGGTCTGTTGGATTTGTAAGGTTGTTTCGTTCTTCGGAACATTTGTTTTTGACCCCGAAATGTTAACTATATAAATTTTGGTCCCTGAAGCTTCTCAGAATGTTACAATGGCTATGTCTTCTCTAAAAGACACCAGTCAACGGACATGAGTATTCAACAAAATAGAACATTGCCTTCCTTTCTACTCTTATAAATTGAACATTTTTGTTCAAATTTAAAACAGAGAACGCACAACAAATTTCGAATTCTGCTTCTGATTGGAAATAGAGAAAAGAAAATATAATACTCTTTCTCTTACGAAATATAGAAATGTAAAACACACTTTTCTTTTGTCCTTGGGCCACGGGTTGTTGCTTTCTTCCATAACTTTCTTTTTGGTCCCTGAAATATTAACTATTTACATTTTCGTACCTCAATTTTATCACAATGTAACAACGGCTATGTCTTCTCCAAAAGACACCGGTCAACATGACATGACTGTTCAACGAACGAACGTTGCCTCCTTTCGCTATTATAAATTGAACATTTCATGTTCAAATTAAAAAAAGAGAATACACAACACCTCACGAATTCTCGCTTTTGATTGAATATAGAGAAAAGAAAATGTAATACTCTTCCTCTTATGAAATAAACAAACTGAAAAAACAATTTTCTGTTCTCCACAGGACATGGGCTGTTGGGCTCTTGCTTTCTTCTGGAACATTTTCTTTTGTTCTTCAAATGTTAACGATTTACATTTTCATCCCTAAAGTTTTTCGAATGTTACAACGGCTATGTCTTCTCCAAAAGACACCAGTCCAACAGACATGACGGTTCAATGAAGAACGAACGTTGCCTCCTTTTCTGCTTTGTTTAATTAAATATTTCTGTTTAAATTAAAATCGGAGAACACACAACATATTACGAATTCTGCTTCTGCTAAAAACAAACGAACAGAAAACGTAATACTCTTCCTCTTACAAAATACAGAAATAGAAAACACACTTTTCTATTATCCGAGGGCAACGGTCGTTGGACCTGTAAGGTTGTTTCATTCTTCCGGAACATTTGTTTTTGACCCCGAAATGTTAACTATATAAATTTTGGTCCCCGAAGCTTCTCAGAATGTTACAATGGCTATGTCTTCTCTAAAAGACACCAGTCAACGGACATGAGTATTCAACAAAATAGAACATTGCCTTCCTTTCTACTCCTATAAATTGAACATTTCTGTTCAAATTTAAAACAGAGAACGCACAACAAATTTCGAATTCTGCTTCTGATTGAAAATAGAGAAAAGAAAATGTAATACTCTTTCTCTTACGAAATATAGAAATGTAAAACACACTTTTCTTTTGTCCTTGGGCCACGGGTTGTTGCTTTCTTCCATAACTTTCTTTTTGGTCCCTGAAATATTAACTATTTACATTTTCGTACCTCAATTTTATCACAATGTAACAACGGCTATGTCTTCTCCAAAAGACACCGAGTCAACGTACATGATTTGTTCAAATGAACGAACGTTGCCTCCCTTTCTCGCTATTATAAATTGAACATTTCTATTCAAATTAAAAAAAAGAATACATAACACCTCACGAATTCTCGCTTTTGATTGAATATAGAGAAAAGAAAATGTAATACTCTTCCTTTTATGAAATAAACAAACCGAAAAAACAATTTTCTCGTTCTCCACAGGACATGGTACATGTTGGGCTCTTGCTTTCTTCCGGAACATTTTCTTTTGTTCTTCAAATGTTAACTATTTACATTTTCATCCCTAAAGTTTTTCAGAATGTTACAACGGCTATGTCTTCTCCAAAAGACACCGGTCCAACGAACATGACGGTTCAATGTAACGAACGTTGCCTCCTTTTCTGCTTTGTTTAATTAAATATTTCTGTTTAAATTAAAATCGGAGAACACACAACATATTACAAATTCTGCTTCTGCTAAAAACAAACGAACAGAAAATGCAATACTCTTCCTCTTACAAAATACAGAAATAGAAAACACACTTTTCTATTATCCGAGGGCAACGGGGTCGTTGATTTGTAAGGTTGTTTCGTTCTTCTGGAACATTTGTTTTTGACCCTGAAATGTTAACTATATAAATTTTGGTCCCTGAAGCTTCTCAGAATGTTACAATGGCTATGTCTTCTCTAAAAGACACCAGTCAACGGACATGAGTATTCAACAAAATAGAACATTGCCTTCCTTTCTACTCTTATAAATTGAACATTTTGTTCAAATTTAAAACAGAGAACGCACAACAAATTTCGAATTTCGCTTCTGATTGAAAATAGAGAAAAGAAAATGTAATACTCTTTCTCTTACGAAATATAGAAATGTAAAACACACTTTTCTTTTGTCCTTGGGCCACGGGTTGTTGCTTTCTTCCATAACTTTCTTTTTGGTCCCTGAAATATTAACTATTTACATTTTCGTACCTCAATTTTATCACAATGTAACAATGGCTATGTCTTCTCCAAAAGACACCGGTCAACGACATGACATTCAACGAGAACGAACGTTGCCTCCTTTCTCGCTATTATAAATTGAACATTTCGTTCAAATTAAAAAAAGAGAATACACAACACCTCACGAATTCTGCTTTTGATTGAATATAGAGAAAAGAAAATGTAATACTCTACCTCTTATGAAATAAACAAACTGAAAAAACAATTTTCTGTTCTCCACAGGACATGGGCTGTTGGGCTCTTGCTTTCTTCCGGAACATTTTCTTTTATTCTTCAAATGTTAACGATTTACATTTTCATCCCTAAAGTTTTTCAGAATGTTACAACGGCTATGTCTTCTCCAAAAGACACCGGTCAACGACATGACGGTTCAACGAGAACCGAACGTTGCCTCCTTTTCTCGCTTTGTTTAATTAAATATTTCGTTTAAATTAAAATCGGAGAACACACAACATATTACGAATTGCTCGCTTCGCTAAAAACAAACGAACAAGAAAACGTAATACTCTTCCTCTTACAAAATACGAAATAGAAAACACACTTTTCTATTATCCGAGGGCAACGGGCTGTTGGACTGTAAGGTTGTTTCGTTCTTCTGGAACATTTGTTTTTGACCACGAAATGTTAACTATATAAATTTTGGTCCCCGAAGCTTCTCGAATGTTACAATGGCTATGTCTTCTCTAAAAGACACCGGTCAACGGACATGAGTATTCAACAAAATAGAACATTGCCTTCCTTTCTACTCCTATAAATTGAACATTTCTGTTCAAATTTAAAACAGAGAACGCACAACAAATTTCGAATTCTGCTTCTGATTGAAAATAGAGAAAAGAAAATGTAATACTCTTTCTCTTACGAAATATAGAAATGTAAAACACACTTTTCTTTTGTCCTTGGGCCACGGGTTGTTGCTTTCTTCCATAACTTTCTTTTTGGTCCCCCGAAATATTAACTATTTACATTTTCGTACCTCAATTTTATCACAATGTAACAACGGCTATGTCTTCTCCAAAAGACACCAGTCAACAGACATGACTGTTCAACAGAACAGAACGTTGCCTCCCTTTCTGCTATTATAAATTGAACATTTCTATTCAAATTAAAAAAAAAGAATACATAACACCTCACGAATTCTGCTTTTGATTGAATATAGAGAAAAGAAAATGTAATACTCTTCCTTTTATGAAATAAACAAACTGAAAAAACAATTTTCTGTTCTCCACAGGACATGGGCTGTTGGGCTCTTGCTTTCTTCCGGAACATTTTCTTTTGTTCTTCAAATGTTAACTATTTACATTTTCATCCCTAAAGTTTTTCAGAATGTTACAACGGCTATGTCTTCTCCAAAAGACACCAGTCAACAGACATGACGGTTCAACAGAACAGAACGTTGCCTCCTTTTCTCGCTTTGTTTAATTAAATATTTCGTTTAAATTAAAATCGGAGAACACACAACATATTACAAATTCTGCTTCTGCTAAAAACAAACGAACAGAAAATGCAATACTCTTCCTCTTACAAAATACAGAAATAGAAAACACACTTTTCTATTATCCGAGGGCAACGGGCTGTTGGACTGTAAGGTTGTTTCGTTCTTCTGGAACATTTGTTTTTGACCCTGAAATGTTAACTATATAAATTTTGGTCCCTGAAGCTTCTCAGAATGTTACAATGGCTATGTCTTCTCTAAAAGACACCAGTCAACGGACATGAGTATTCAACAAAATAGAACATTGCCTTCCTTTCTACTCTTATAAATTGAACATTTCTGTTCAAATTTAAAACAGAGAACGCACAACAAATTTCGAATTCTGCTTCTGATTGAAAATAGAGAAAAGAAAATGTAATACTCTTTCTCTTACGAAATATAGAAATGTAAAACACACTTTTCTTTTGTCCTTGGGCCACGGGTTGTTGCTTTCTTCCATAACTTTCTTTTTGGTCCCTGAAATATTAACTATTTACATTTTCGTACCTCAATTTTATCACAATGTAACAATGGCTATGTCTTCTCCAAAAGACACCGGTCAACATGATGACATGATTTGTTCAACGAACGAACGTTGCCTCCTTTCTGCTATTATAAATTGAACATTTCGTTCAAATTAAAAAAAGAGAATACACAACACCTCACGAATTCTCGCTTTTGATTGAATATAGAGAAAAGAAAATGTAATACTCTTCCTCTTATGAAATAAACAAACTGAAAAAACAATTTTCTGTTCTCCACAGGACATGGGCTGTTGGGCTCTTGCTTTCTTCCGGAACATTTTCTTTTATTCTTCAAATGTTAACGATTTACATTTTCATCCCTAAAGTTTTTCAGAATGTTACAACGGCTATGTCTTCTTCAAAAGACACCAGTCAGCAGACATGATGGTTCAACAGAAGAGAACGTTGCCTCCTTTTCTGCTTTGTTTAATTAAATATTTATGTTCAAATTAAAATCGGAGAACACACAATATATTACGAGTTCTACTTCTGCTAAAAAAAAAACGAACAGAAAACGTAATACTCTTCCTCTTACAAAATGCAGAAATAGAAAACACACTTTTCTATTATCCGAGGGCAACGGGCTGTTGGACTGTAAGGTTGTTTCGTTCTTCTGGAACATTTGTTTTTGACCCTGAAATGTTAACTATATAAATTTTGGTCCCTGAAGCTTCTCAGAATGTTACAATGGCTATGTCTTCTCTAAAAGACACCAGTCAACGGACATGAGTATTCAACAAAATAGAACATTGCCTTCCTTTCTACTCCTATAAATTGAACATTTCTGTTCAAATTTAAAACAGAGAACGCACAACAAATTTCGAATTCTGCTTCTGATTGAAAATAGACAAAAGAAAATGTAATACTCTTTCTCTTACGAAATATAGAAATGTAAAACACACTTTTCTTTTGTCCTTGGGCCACGGGTTGTTGCTTTCTTCCATAACTTTATTTTTGGTCCCTGAAATATTAACTATTTACATTTTCGTACCTCAATTTTATCACAATGTAACAACGGCTATGTCTTCTCCAAAAGACACCGGTCAACGACACATGACTGTTCAATGAACGAACGTTGCCTCCCTTTCTGCTATTATAAATTGAACATTTCTATTCAAATTAAAAAAAAAGAATACATAACACCTCACGAATTCTGCTTTTGATTGAATATAGAGAAAAGAAAATGTAATACTCTTCCTTTTATGAAATAAACAAACTGAAAAAACAATTTTCTGTTCTCCACAGGACATGGGCTGTTGGGCTCTTGCTTTCTTCCGGAACATTTTCTTTTGTTCTTCAAATGTTAACTATTTACATTTTCATCCCTAAAGTTTTTCAGAATGTTACAACGGCTATGTCTTCTCCAAAAGACACCAGTCAACAGACATGACGGTTCAACAGAACAGAACGTTGCCTCCTTTTCTGCTTTGTTTAATTAAATATTTCTGTTTAAATTAAAATCGGAGAACACACAACATATTACAAATTCTGCTTCTGCTAAAAACAAACGAACAGAAAATGCAATACTCTTCCTCTTACAAAATACAGAAATAGAAAACACACTTTTCTATTATCCGAGGGCAACGGGCTGTTGGACCGTAAGGTTGTTTCGTTCTTCTGGAACATTTGTTTTTGACCCTGAAATGTTAACTATATAAATTTTGGTCCCTGAAGCTTCTCAGAATGTTACAATGGCTATGTCTTCTCTAAAAGACACCAGTCAACGGACATGAGTATTCAACAAAATAGAACATTGCCTTCCTTTCAACTCTTATAAATTGAACATTTCTGTTCAAATTTAAAACAGAGAACGCACAACAAATTTCGAATTCTCGCCGATTGAAAATAGAGAAAAGAAAATGTAATACTCTTTCTCTTACGAAATATAGAAATGTAAAACACACTTTTCTTTTGTCCTTGGGCCACGGGTTGTTGCTTTCTTCCATAACTTTCTTTTTGGTCCCTGAAATATTAACTATTTACATTTTCGTACCTCAATTTTATCACAATGTAACAATGGCTATGTCTTCTCCAAAAGACACCGGTCAACGACATGATGTTCAAACGAACGAACGTTGCCTCCCTTTTGCTATTATAAATTGAACATTTCTGTTCAAATTAAAAAAAGAGAATACACAACACATCACGAATTCTGCTTTTGATTGAATATAGAAAAAAGAAAATGTAATACACTTCCTCTTAAGAAATAAACAAACCGAAAAAACAATTTTCTATTTTCCACAGGACATGGGCTGTTGGGCTGTTGCTTTCTTCTAGAACATTTTCTTTTGTTCTTGAAATGTTAACTATTTACATTTTCATCCCTAATGTTTTTCAGAATGTTACAACGGCTATGTCTTCTTCAAAAGACACCAGTCAGCAGACATGATGGTTCAACAGAAGAGAACGTTGCCTCCTTTTCTGCTTTGTTTAATTAAATATTTATGTTCAAATTAAAATCGGAGAACACACAATATATTACGAGTTCTGCTTCTGCTAAAAAAAAACGAACAGAAAACGTAATACTCTTCCTCTTACAAAATGCAGAAATAGAAAACACACTTTTCTATTATCCGAGGGCAACGGGCCGTTGGACTGTAAGGTTGTTTCGTTCTTCTGGAACATTTGTTTTTGACCCTGAAATGTTAACTATATAAATTTTGGTCCCTGAAGCTTCTCAGAATGTTACAATGGCTATGTCTTCTCTAAAAGACACCAGTCAACGGACATGAGTATTCAACAAAATAGAACATTGCCTTCCTTTCTACTCTTATAAATTGAACATTTGTGTTCAAATTTAAAACAGAGAACGCACAACAAATTTCGAATTCTGCTTCTGATTGAAAATAGAGAAAAGAAAATGTAATACTCTTCCTCTTATGAAATATAAAAATATAAAACACACTTTTCTTTTCTCCATGGGCCACGGGTTGTTGCTTTCTTCCATAACTTTGTTTTTGGTCAATGAAATGTTAACTATTTAGATTTTCGTACCTCAATTTTATCACAATGTAACAACGGCTATGTCTTCTCCAAAAGACACCGGTCAACGACATGATTTGTTCAATGAACGAACGTTGCCTCCCTTTCTGCTATTATAAATTGAACATTCTGTTCAAATTAAAAAAAGAGAATACATAACACCTCACGAATTCTGCTTTTGATTGAATATAGAGTAAAGAAAATGTAATACTCTTCCTCTTATGAAATAAACAAGGCGAAAAAACAATTTTCTGTTCTCCACAGGACATGGGCTGTTGGGCTCTTGCTTTCTTCCGGAACATTTTCTTTTGTTCTTGAAATGTTAACTATTTACATTTTCATCCCTAAAGTTTTTCAGAATGTTACAACGGCTATGTCTTCTCCAAAAGACACCAGTCAACAGACATGACGGTTCAACAGAACAGAACGTTGCCTCCTTTTCTGCTTTGTTTAATTAAATATTTCTGTTTAAATTAAAATCGGAGAACACACAACATATTACGAATTCTGCTTCTGCTAAAAACAAACGAACAGAAAATGCAATACTCTTCCTCTTACAAAATACAGAAATAGAAAACACACTTTTCTATTATCCGAGGGCAACGGGCTGTTGGACTGTAAGGTTGTTTCGTTCTTATGGAACATTTGTTTTTGACCCTGAAATGTTAACTATATAAATTTTGGTCCCTGAAGCTTCTCAGAATGTTACAATGGCTATGTCTTCTCTAAAAGACACCAGTCAACGGACATGAGTATTCAACAAAATAGAACATTGCCTTCCTTTCTACTCTTATAAATTGAACATTTCTGTTCAAATTTAAAACAGAGAACGCACAACAAATTTCGAATTCTGCTTCTGATTGAAAATAGAGAAAAGAAAATGTAATACTCTTTCTCTTACGAAATATAGAAATGTAAAACACACTTTTCTTTTGTCCTTGGGCCACGGGTTGTTGCTTTCTTCCATAACTTTCTTTTTGGTCCCTGAAATATTAACTATTTACATTTTCGTACCTCAATTTTATCACAATGTAACAACGGCTATGTCTTCTCCAAAAGACACCAGTCAACAGACATGACTGTTCAACGAACGAACGTTGCCTCCTTTCGCTATTATAAATTGAACATTTTGTTCAAATTAAAAAAAGAGAATACACAACACATCACGAATTCTCGCTTTTGATTGAATATAGAAAAAAGAAAATGTAATACACTTCCTCTTAAGAAATAAACAAACCGAAAAAACAATTTTCTGTTCTCCACGGGACATGGGCATGTTGCTTTCTTCTAGAACATTTTCTTTTGTTCTTGAAATGTTAACTATTTACATTTTCATCCCTAATGTTTTTCGAGAATGTTACAACGGCTATGTCTTCTTCAAAAGACACCGGTCAACGAACATGACGGTTCAACGAGAATAGAACGTTGCCTCCTTTTCTCGCTTTCTGTTTAATTAAATATTTTGTTTAAATTAAAATCGGAGAACACACAACATATTACGAGTTCTCGCTTCGCTAAAAAAAAAAAAATGAACGAAAACGTAATATTCTTCCTCGTACAAAATACGAAATAGAAAACACACTTTTCTATTATCCGAGGGCAACGGGCTGTTGGTTGTAAGGTTGTTGCTTTCTTACGGAACATTTGTTTTTGTCCACGAAATGTTAACTATATACATTTTGGTCCCGAAGCTTCTCGAATGTTACAATGGCTATGTCTTCACTAAAAGACACCAGTCAACGGACATGAATATTCAACAAAATAGAACGTTGCCTCCCTTTCTACTATTATAAATTGAACATTTCAGTTCAAATTTAAAATAGAGAACACACAACACATTTCGAATTCTGCTTCTGATTGAAAATAGAGAAAAGAAAATGTAATACTCTTCCTCTTATGAAATATAAAAATATAAAACACACTTTTCTTTTCTCCATGGGCCACGGGTTGTTGCTTTCTTCCATAACTTTGTTTTTGGTCAATGAAATGTTAACTATTTAGATTTTCGTACCTCAATTTTATCACAATGTAACAACGGCTATGTCTTCTCCAAAAGACACCAGTCAACAGACATGACTGTTCAACTGAACAAAACGTTGCCTCCCTTTCTGCTATTATAAATTGAACATTCTGTTCAAATTAAAAAAAGAGAATACATAACACCTCACGAATTCTGCTTTTGATTGAATATAGAGAAAAGAAAATGTAATACTCTTCCTCTTATGAAATAAACAAACTGAAAAAACATTTTCGTTCTCCACGGGACATGGGCTGTTGGGCTCTTGCTTTCTTCCGGAACATTTTCTTTTGTTCTTCAAATGTTAACTATTTACATTTTCATCCCTAAAGTTTTTCGAGAATGTTACAACGGCTATGTCTTCTCCAAAAGACACCGGTCAACGAGACATGACGGTTCAATGAACGAACGTTGCCTCCTTTTCTCGCTTTGTTTAATTAAATATTTCGTTTAAATTAAAATTGGAGAACACACAACATATTACGAATTGCTTCGCTAAAAACAAACGAACAGTAAAACGCAATACTCTTCCTCTTACAAAATACGAAATAGAAAACACACTTTTCTATTATCCGAGGGCAACGGGCCGTTGGACCGTAAGGTTGTTTCGTTCTTCCGGAACATTTGTTTTTGACCCCGAAATGTTAACTATATAAATTTTGGTCCCGAAGCTTCTCGAGAATGTTACAATGGCTATGTCTTCTCTAAAAGACACCAAGTCAACGGACATGAGTATTCAACAAAATAGAACATTGCCTTCCTTTCTACTCTTATAAATTGAACATTTCTGTTCAAATTTAAAACGAGAACGCACAACAAATTTCGAATTTCGCTTCGATTGAAAATAGAGAAAAGAAAATGTAATACTCTTTCTCTTACGAAATATAGAAATGTAAAACACACTTTTCTTTTGTCCTTGGGCCACGGGTTGTTGCTTTCTTCCATAACTTTCTTTTTGGTCCCTGAAATATTAACTATTTACATTTTCGTACCTCAATTTTATCACAATGTAACAACGGCTATGTCTTCTCCAAAAGACACCAGTCAACAGACATGACTGTTTAATGAACGAACGTTGCATCCCTTTCTGTTATTATAAATTGAACATTTCTGTTCAAATTAAAAAAAGAGAATACACAACACATCACGAATTCTGCTTTTGATTGAATATAGAAAAAAGAAAATGTAATACACTTCCTCTTAAGAAATAAACAAACCGAAAAAACAATTTTCTGTTCTCCACAGGACATGGGCTGTTGCTTTCTTCTAGAACATTTTCTTTTGTTCTTGAAATGTTAACTATTTACATTTTCATCCCTAATGTTTTTCAGAATGTTACAACGGCTTTGTCTTCTTCAAAAGACACCAGTCAACAGACATGACGGTTCAACAGAATAGAACGTTGCCTCCTTTTCTGCTCTGTTTAATTAAATATTTATGTTCAAATTAAAATCGGAGAACACACAACATATTACGAGTTCTGCTTCTGCTAAAAAAAAATGAACAGAAAACGTAATATTCTTCCTCGTACAAAATACAGAAATAGAAAACACACTTTTCTATTATCCGAGGGCAACGGGCTGTTGGACTGTAAGGTTGTTGCTTTCTTCTGGAACATTAGTTTTTGTCCCTGAAATGTTAACTATATACATTTTGGTCCCTGAAGCTTCTCAGAATGTTACAATGGCTATGTCTTCACTAAAAGACACCAGTCAACGGACATGACTATTCAACAAAATAGAACGTTGCCTCCCTTTCTACTATTATAAATTGAACATTTCAGTTCAAATTTAAAATAGAGAACACACAACACATTTCGAATTCTGCTTCTGATTGAAAATAGAGAAAAGAAAATGTAATACTCTTCCTCTTACGAAATATAAAAATATAAAACACACTTTTCTTTTCTCCATGGGCCACGGGTTGTTGCTTTCTTCCATAACTTTGTTTTTGGTCAATTAAATGTTAACTATTTAGATTTTCGTACCTCAATTTTATCACAATGTAACAACGGCTATGTCTTCTCCAAAAGACACCGGTCAACGACATGACATTCAACGAACGAACGTTGCCTCCTTTCGCTATTATAAATTGAACATTTTGTTCAAATTAAAAAAAGAGAATACATAACACCTCACGAATTCTGCTTTTGATTGAATATAGAGAAAAGAAAATGTAATACTCTTCCTCTTATGAAATAAACAAACTGAAAAAACAATTTTCTGTTCTCCACAGGACATGGGCTGTTGGGCTCTTGCTTTCTTCCGGAACATTTTCTTTTGTTCTTGAAATGTTAACTATTTACATTTTCATCCCTAAAGTTTTTCAGAATGTTACAACGGCTATGTCTTCTCCAAAAGACACCAGTCAACAGACATGACGGTTCAACTGAACAGAACGTTGCCTCCTTTTCTGCTTTGTTTAATTAAATATTTCTGTTTAAATTAAAATCGGAGAACACACAACATATTACGAATTCTGTTTCTGCTAAAAACAAACGAACAGAAAACGCAATACTCTTCCTCTTACAAAATACAGAAATAGAAAACACACTTTTCTATTATCCGAGGGCAACGGGCTGTTGGACTGTAAGGTTATTTCGTTCTTCTGGAACATTTGTTTTTGACCCTGAAATGTTAACTATATAAATTTTGGTCCCTGAAGCTTCTCAGAATGTTACAATGGCTATGTCTTCTCTAAAAGACACCAGTCAACGGACATGAGTATTCAACAAAATAGAACATTGCCTTCCTTTCTACTCTTATAAATTGAACATTTCTGTTCAAATTTAAAACAGAGAACGCACAACAAATTTCGAATTCTGCTTCTGATTGAAAATAGGGAAAAGAAAATGTAATACTCTTTCTCTTACGAAATATAGAAATGTAAAACACACTTTTCTTTTGTCCTTGGGCCACGGGTTGTTGCTTTCTTCCATAACTTTCTTTTTGGTCCCTGAAATATTAACTATTTACATTTTCGTACCTCAATTTTATCACAATGTAACAATGGCTATGTCTTCTCCAAAAGACACCAGTCAACAGACATGACTGTTCCACAGAACAGAACGTTGCCTCCCTTTCTGCTATTATAAATTGAACATTTCTGTTCAAATTAAAAAAAGAGAATACACAACACATCACGAATTCTGCTTTTGATTGAATATAGAAAAAAGAAAATGTAATACACTTCCTCTTAAGAAATAAACAAACCGAAAAAACAATTTTCTGTTCTCCACAGGACATGGGCTGTTGCTTTCTTCTAGAACATTTTCTTTTGTTCTTGAAATGTTAACTATTTACATTTTCATCCCTAATGTTTTTCGAATGTTACAACGGCTATGTCTTCTTCAAAAGACACCGGTCAACGACATGACGGTTCAACGAGAATAGAACGTTGCCTCCTTTTTTCTGCTCTCCGTTTAATTAAATATTTATGTTCAAATTAAAATCGGAGAACACACAACATATTACGAGTTACGCTTCTGCTAAAAAAAAATGAATAGAAAACGTAATATTCTTCCTCGTACAAAATACAGAAATAGAAAACACACTTTTCTATTATCCGAGGGCAACGGGCTGTTGGACTGTAAGGTTGTTGCTTTCTTCTGGAACATTAGTTTTTGTCCCTGAAATGTTAACTATATACATTTTGGTCCCTGAAGCTTCTCAGAATGTTACAATGGCTATGTCTTCACTAAAAGACACCAGTCAACGGACATGACTATTCAACAAAATAGAACGTTGCCTCCCTTTCTACTATTATAAATTGAACATTTCGGTTCAAATTTAAAATAGAGAACACACAACACATTTCGAATTCTGCTTCTGATTGAAAATAGAGAAAAGAAAATGTAATACTCTTCCTCTTACGAAATATAAAAATATAAAACACACTTTTCTTTTCTCCATGGGCCACGGGTTGTTGCTTTCTTCCATAACTTTGTTTTTGGTCAATGAAATGTTAACTATTTACATTTTCGTACCACAATTTTATCACAATGTAACAACGGCTATGTCTTCTCCAAAAGACACCGGTCAACGGACATGATCGTTCAACGAACGAACGTTGCCTCCCTTTTCTCGCTATTATAAATTGAACATTTCTGTTCAAATTAAAAAAAGAGAATACATAACACCTCACGAATTCTCGCTTTTGATTGAATATAGAGAAAAGAAAATGTAATACTCTTCCTCTTATGAAATAAACAAACCGAAAAAACAATTTTCTCGTTCTCCACGGGACATGGGTACATTTGTTGCTTTCTTCTAGAACATTTTCTTTTGTTCTTGAAATGTTAACTATTTACATTTTCATCCCTAATGTTTTTCAGAATGTTACAACGGCTATGTCTTCTTCAAAAGACACCAGTCAACGGACATGACGGTTCAACAGAATAGAACGTTGCCTCCTTTTCTGCTCTGTTTAATTAAATATTTATGTTTAAATTAAAATTGGAGAACACACAACATATTACGAATTCTGCTTCTGCTAAAAACAAACGAACAGAAAACGCAATACTCTTCCTCTTACAAAATACAGAAATAGAAAACACACTTTTCTATTATCCGAGGGCAACGGGCTGTTGGACTGTAAGGTTGTTTCGTTCTTCTGGAACATTTGTTTTTGACCCTGAAATGTTAACTATATAAATTTTGGTCCCTGAAGCTTCTCAGAATGTTACAATGGCTATGTCTTCACTAAAAGACACCAGTCAACGGACATGACTATTCAACAAAATAGAACGTTACCTCCCTTTCTACTATTATAAATTGAACATTTCGGTTCAAATTTAAAATAGAGAACTCACAACACATTTCGAATTCTGCTTCTGATTGAAAATAGAGAAAAGAAAATGTAATACTCTTCCTCTTACGAAATATAAAAATAAAAAACACACTTTTCTTTTCTCCATGGGCCACGGGTTGTTGCTTTCTTCCATAACTTTGTTTTTGGTCAATGAAATGTTAACTATTTACATTTTCGTACCACAATTTTATCACAATGTAACAACGGCTATTTCTTCTCCAAAAGACACCAGTCAACAGACATGACTGTTCAACAGAACAGAACGTTGCCTCCCTTTCTGCTATTATAAATTGAACATTTCTGTTCAAATTAAAAAAAGAGAATACATAACACCTCACGAATTCTGCTTTTGATTGAATATAGAGAAAAGAAAATGTAATACTCTTCCTCTTATGAAATAAACAAACTGAAAAAACAATTTTCTGTTCTCCACAGGACATGGGCTGTTGGGCTGTTGCTTTCTTCTAGAACATTTTCTTTTGTTCTTGAAATGTTAACTATTTACATTTTCATCCCTAATGTTTTTCGAATGTTACAACGGCTATGTCTTCTTCAAAAGACACCAGTCAACAGACATGACGGTTCAACAGAATAGAACGTTGCCTCCTTTTCTGCTCTATTTAATTAAATATTTATGTTCAAATTAAAATTGGAGAACACACAACATATTACGAGTTCTGCTTCTGCTAAAAAAAAATGAACAGAAAACGTAATATTCTTCCTCGTACAAAATACAGAAATAGAAAACACACTTTTCTATTATCCGAGGGCAACGTGCTGTTGGACTGTAAGGTTGTTGCTTTCTTCTGGAACATTTGTTTTTGTCCCTGAAATGTTAACTATATACATTTTGGTCCCTGAAGCTTCTCAGAATGTTACAATGGCTATGTCTTCACTAAAAGACGCCAGTCAACGGACATGACTATTCAACAAAATAGAACGTTACCTCCCTTTCTACTATTATAAATTGAACATTTCGGTTCAAATTTAAAATAGAGAACTCACAACACATTTCGAATTCTGCTTCTGATTGAAAATAGAGAAAAGAAAATGTAATACTCTTCCTCTTACGAAATATAAAAATAAAAAACACACTTTTCTTTTCTCCATGGGCCACGGGTTGTTGCTTTCTTCCATAACTTTGTTTTTGGTCAATGAAATGTTAACTATTTACATTTTCGTACCACAATTTTATCACAATGTAACAACGGCTATTTCTTCTCCAAAAGACACCAGTCAACAGACATGACTGTTCAACCGAACAGAACGTTGCCTCCCTTTCTGCTATTATAAATTGAACATTTCTGTTCAAATTAAAAAAAGAGAATACATAACACCTCACGAATTCTCGCTTTTGATTGAATATAGAGAAAAGAAAATGTAATACTCTTCCTCTTATGAAATAAACAAACCGAAAAAACAATTTTCGTTCTCCACGGGACATGGGTGTTGGAACATTTGTTGCTTTCTTCTAGAACATTTTCTTTTGTTCTTGAAATGTTAACTATTTACATTTTCATCCCTAATGTTTTTCAGAATGTTACAACGGCTATGTCTTCTTCAAAAGACACCAGTCAACAGACATGACGGTTCAACAGAATAGAACGTTGCCTCCTTTTCTGCTCTATTTAATTAAATATTTATGTTCAAATTAAAATTGGAGAACACACAACATATTACGAGTTCTGCTTCTGCTAAAAAAAAATGAACAGAAAACGTAATATTCTTCCTCGTACAAAATACGAAATAGAAAACACACTTTTCTATTATCCGAGGGCAACGTCTTTGTTGGACCGTAAGGTTGTTGCTTTCTTTCTCGGAACATTTGTTTTTGTCCCTGAAATGTTAACTATATACATTTTGGTCCCTGAAGCTTCTCAGAATGTTACAATGGCTATGTCTTCACTAAAAGACACCAGTCAACGGACATGACTATTCAACAAAATAGAACGTTGCCTTCCTTTCTACTATTATAAATTGAACATTTCTGTTCAAATTTAAAATAGAGAACACACAACACATTTCGAATTCTGCTTCTGATTGCAAATAGAGAAAAGAAAATGTAATACTCTTCCTCTTACGAAATATAAAAATATAAAACACACTTTTCTTTTCTCCATGGGCCACGGGTTGTTGCTTTCTTCCATAACTTTGTTTTTGGTCCCTGAAATGTTAACTATTTACATTTTCGTACCTCAATTTTATCACAATGTAACAACGGCTATGTCTTCTCCACAAGACACCAGTCAACGGACATGACGCTTCAATGAACGTAACGTTGCCCCCTTTCTGCTATTATAAATTGAACATTTCTGTTCAAATTAAAAAAAGAGAATACACAACACCTCACGAATTCTGCTTTTGATTGAATATAGAGAAAAGAAAATGTAATACTCTTCCTCTTATGAAATAAACAAACTGAAAAAACAATTTTCTGTTCTCCACAAGACATGGGCTGTTGGGCTCTTGCTTTCTTCCGGAACATTTTCTTTTGTTCTTGAAATGTTAACTATTTACATTTTCATCCCTAAAGTTTTTCAGAATGTTACAACGGCTATGTCTTCTCCAAAAGACACCAGTCAACAGACATGACGGTTCCACATAACAGAACGTTGCCTCCTTTTCTGCTTTGTTTAATTAAATATTTCTGTTCAAATTAAAATCGGAGAACACACAACATATTACGAATTCTGCTTCTGCTAAACACAAACGAACAGAAATCGTAATACTCTTCCTCGTACAAAATACAGAAATAGAAAACACACTTTTCTATTATCCGAGGGCAACGGGCTATTGGACTGTAAGGTTGTTTCTTTCTTCTGGAACATTTGTTTTTGACCCTTAAATGTTAACTATATAAATTTTGGTCCCTGAAGCTTCTCAGAATGTTACAATGGCTATGTCTTCTCTAAAAGACACCAGTCAACGGACATGAGTATTCTACAAAATAGAACATTGCCTTCCTTTCTACTCTTATAAATTGAACATTTCTGCTCAAATTTAAAACAGAGAACGCACAACAAATTTCGAATTCTGCTTCTGATTGAAAATAGAGAAAAGAAAATGTAATACTCTTCCTCTTACGAAATACAGAAGTAGAAAAACACTTTTCTATTATCCACCGGCAACGGGCTGTTGGGCTGTAAGGTTGTTGCTTTCTTCTGGAACATTTGTTTTTGTCCCTGAAATGTTAACTATATACATTTTGGTCCCTAAAGCTTCTCAGAATGTTACAATGGCTATGTCTTCTCTAAAAGACACCTGTCAACGGACATGACTATTCAACAAAATAGAACGTTTACTCCCTTTCTACTATTATAAATTGAGTATTTCTGTTCAAATTTAAAATAGAGAACACACAACACATTTCAAATTCTCCTTCTGATTGAAAATAGAGAAAAGAAAATGTAATACTCTTCCTCTTACGAAATATAGAAATATAAAACACACTTTTCTTTTCTCCATGGGCCACGGGTTGTTGCTTTCTTCCATAACATTCTTTTTGGTCCCTGAAATGTTATCTATTTACATTTTCGTACCTCAATTTTTTCACAATATAACAACGGCTATGTCTTCTCCAAAAGACACCAGTCAACAGACATGACTGTTCAACAGAACAGAACGTTGCCTCCCTTTCTGCTATTATAAATTGAACATTTCTGTTCAAATTAAAAAAAGAGAATACACAACACATCACGAATTCTGCTTTTGATTGAATATAGAGAAAATAAAATGTAATACTCTTCCTCTGAAGAAATAAACAAGCCAAAAAAACAATTTTCTGTTCTCCACAGGACATGGGCTGTTGGGCTGTTGCTTTCTTCCGGAACATTTTCTTTTGTTCTTGAAATGTTAACTATTTACATTTTCATCCCTAAAGTTTTTCAGAATGTTACAACAGCTATGTCTTCTCCAAAAGACACCGGTCAACGTGACATGACGGTACAATGAACGAACGTTGCCTCCTTTTCTCGCGCTCGTTTAATTAAATATTTCTGTTCAAATTAAAATCGGAGAACACACAACATATTACGAATTCTGCTTCTGCTAAAAAAAAACAGAAAACGTAATACTCTTCCTCGTACAAAATACAGAAATAGAAAACACACTTTTCTATTATCCGAGGGCAACGGGCTGTTGGACTGTAAGGTTGTTGCATTCTTCTGGAACATTAATTTTTTTGCCTGAAATGTTAACTATATACATTTTGGTCCCTGAAGCTTCTCAGAATGTTACAATGGCTATGTCTTCACTAAAAGACACCAGTCAACGGACATGACTATTCAACAAAATAGAACGTTGCCTCCCTTTCTACTATTATAAATTGAACATTTCGGTTCAAATTTAAAATAGAGAACACACAACACATTTCGAATTCTGCTTCTGATTGAAAATAGAGAAAAGAAAATGTAATACTCTTCCTCTTACGAAATATAAAAATATAAAACACACTTTTCTTTTCTCCATGGGCCACGGGTTGTTGCTTTCTTCCATAACTTTGTTTTTGGTCAATGAAATGTTAACTATATACATTTTGGTCCTTGAAGCTTCTCAGAATGTTACAATGGCTATGTCTTCTCTAAAAGACACCAGTCAACGGACATGAGTATTCAACAAAATAGAACATCACCTCCCTTTCTACTCTTATAAATTGAACATTTCTGTTCAAATTTAAAACAGAGAACGCACAACATATTTGGAATTCTGCTTCTGATTGAAAATAGAGAAAAGAAAATGTAATACTCTTCCTCTTACGAAATACAGAAATAGAAAAAACACTTTTCTATTATCCACGGGCAACGGGCTGTTGGACTGTAAGGTTGTTGCTTTCTTCTGGATCATTTGTTTTTGTCCCTGAAATGTTAACTATATACATTTTGGTCCCTAAAGCTTCTCAGAACGTTACAATGGCTATGTCTTCTCTAAAAGACACCTATCAACGGACATGACTATTCAACAAAATAGAATGTTGCCTCCCTTTCTACTATTATAAATTGAACATTTCTGTTCAAATTTAAAATAGAGAACACACAACACATTTCAAATTCTCCTTCTGATTGAAAATAGAGAAAAGAAAATGTAATACTCTTCCTCTTACGAAATATAGAAATATAAAACACACTTTTCTTTTCTCCATGGGCCACGGGTTGTTGCTTTCTTCCATAACATTCTTTTTGGTCCCTGAAATGTTATCTATTTACATTTTCGTACCTCAATTTTTTCACAATATAACAACGGCTATGTCTTCTCCAAAAGACACCAGTCAACAGACATGACTGTTCAACAGAACAGAAGTTGCCTCCCTTTCTGCTATTATAAATTGAACATTTCTGTTCAAATTAAAAAAAGAGAATACACAACACATCACGAATTCTGCTTTTGATTGAATATAGAGAAAATAAAATGTAATACTCTTCCTCTGAAGAAATAAACAAACCAAAAAAACAATTTTCTGTTCTCCACGGGACATGGGTACATTGGGTCCGTCGCTTTCTTCGGAACATTTTCTTTTGTTCTTGAAATGTTAACTATTTACGTTTTCATCCCTAAAGTTTTTCGAGAATGTTACAACGGCTATGTCTTCTCCAAAAGACACCGGTCAACGAGACATGACGGTTCAACGAACGAACGTTGCCTCCTTTTTCGCTTTCGTTTAATTAAATATTTCTGTTCAAATTAAAATCGGAGAACACACAACATATTACGAATTCTGCTTCTGCTAAAAAAAACAGAAAACGTAATACTCTTCCTCGTACAAAATACAGAAATAGAAAATACACTTTTCTATTATCCGAGGGCAACGGGCTGTTGGACTGTAAGGTTGTTGCATTCTTCTGGAACATTAATTTTTTTGCCTGAAATGTTAACTATATACATTTTGGTCCTTGAAGCTTCTCAGAATGTTACAATGGCTATGTATTCTCTAAAAGACACCAGTCAACGGACATGAGTATTAAACAAAATAGAACATTGCCTCCCTTTCTACTCTTTTAAATTGAACATTTCTGTTCAAATTTAAAATAGAGAACGCACAACATATTTGGAATTCTGCTTCTGATTGAAAATAGAGAAAAGAAAATGTAATACTCTTCCTCTTACGAAATACAGAAATAGAAAAAACACTTTTCTATTATCCACGGGCAACGGGCTGTTGGACTGTAAGGTTGTTGCTTTCTTCTGGATCATTTGTTTTTGTCCCTGAAATGTTAACTATATACATTTTGGTCCCTAAAGCTTCTCAGAACGTTACAATGGCTATGTCTTCTCTAAAAGACACCTATCAACGGACATGACTATTCAACAAAATAGAATGTTGCCTCCCTTTCTACTATTATAAATTGAACATTTCTGTTCAAATTTAAAATAGAGAACACACAACACATTTCGAATTCTGCTTCTGATTGAAAATAGAGAAAAGAAAATGTAATACTCTTCCTCTTACGAAATATAGAAATATAAAACACACTTTTCTTTTCTCCATGGGCCACGGGTTGTTGCTTTCTTCCATAACTTTGTTTTTGGTCCCCGAAATGTTAACTATTTACATTTTCGTACCTCAATTTTATCACAATGTAACAACGGCTATGTCTTCTCCAAAAGACACCGGTCCAACGAACATGATCATGTTCAATGAACGTAACGTTGCCTCCTTTCTCGCTATTATAAATTGAACATTTCTGTTCAAATTAACAAAAGAGAATACACAACACATCACGAATTCTGCTTTTGATTGAATATAGAGAAAAGAAAATGTAATACTCTTCCTCTGAAGAAATAAACAAACCGAAAAAACAATTTTCTGTTCTCCACAGGACATGGGCTGTTGGGCTGTTGCTTTCTTCCAGAACATCTTCTTTTGTTCTTGAAATGTTAACTATTTACATTTTCATCCCTAAAGTTTTTCAGAATGTTACAACGGCTATGTCTTCTCCAAAAGACACCAGTCAACAGACATGACGGTTCAACAGAACAGAACGTTGCCTCCTTTTCTGCTCTATTTAATTAAATATTTCTGTTCAAATTAAAATCGAAGAACACACAACATATTACGAATTCTGCTTCTACTAAAAAAAAAAATAGAAAACGTAATACTCTTCCTCGTACAAAATACAGAAATAGAAAACACACTTTTCTATTATCCGAGGGCAACGGTCGTTGGATTTGTAAGGTTGTTGCTTTTTCCGGAACATTTATTTTTGTGCCTGAAATGTTAACTATATACATTTTGGTCCTTGAAGCTTCTCAGAATGTTACAATGGCTATGTCTTCTCTAAAAGACACATGTAAACGGACATGAGTATTCAACAAAATAGAACATTGCCTCCCTTTCTACTCTTATAAATTGAACATTTCTGTTCAAATTTAAAACAGAGAACACACAACACATTTCGAATTCTGCTTCTGATTGAAAATAGAGAAAAGAAAATGTAATACTCTTCCTCTTACGAAATACAAAAATAGAAAAAACACTTTTCTATTATCCTCTGGCAACGGGCTGTTGGACTGTAAGGTTGTTGCTTTCTTCTGGATCATTTGTTTTTGTCCCTGAAATGTTAACTACATACATTTTGGTCCCTAAAGCTTCTCAGAACGTTACAATGGCTATGTCTTCTCTAAAAGACACCTATCAACGGACATGACTATTCAACAAAATAGAATGTTGCCTCCGTTTCTACTATTATAAATTGAACATTTTTGTTCAAATTTAAAATAGAGAACACACAACACATTTCGAATTTCGTTTTCGATTGAAAATAGAGAAAAGAAAATCTAATACTCTTCCTCTTACGAAATATAGAAATATAAAACACACTTTTCTTTTCTCCATGGGCCACGGGTTGTTGCTTTCTTCCATAACTTTCTTTTTTGTCCCCGAAATGTTAACTATTTACATTTTCGTACCTCAATTTTTTCACAATGTAACAACGACTATGTCTTCTCCAAAAGACACCGGTCAACGTACATGACTGTTCAAATGAACGTAACGTTACCTCCCTTTTTGCTATTATAAATTGAACATTTATGTTCAAATTAAAAAAAGAGCATACACAACACATCACGAATATCGCTTTTGATTGAATATAGAGAAAAGAAAATGTAATACTCTTCCTCTTAAGAAATAAACAAACCGAAAAAACAATTTTCTCGTTATCCACAGGACATGGGCTGTTGGGTGTTGCTTTCTTCCGAACATTTTCTTTTGTTCATGAAATGTTAACTATTTACATTTTCATCCCTAAAGTTTTTCGAGAATGTTACAACGGCTATGTCTTCTCCAAAAGACACCCGTCAACGACATGACGATTCAACGAGAACGAACGTTGCCTCATTTTATGCTCGTTTAATTAAATATTTCTGTTCAAATTAAAATCGGAGAACACACAACATATTACGAATTCTCGCTTCGTTAAAAAAAATGAACGTAGAAAACGTAATACTCTTTCTCGTACAAAATACGAAATAGAAAACACACTTTTCTATTATCCGAGGGCAACGGGCTGTTGGACCGTAAGGTTGTTGCTTTATTCGGAACATTTGTTTTTGTCCCCGAAATGTTAACTATATACATTTTGGTCCCGAAGCTTCTCGAATGTTACAATGGCTATGTCTTCACTAAAAGACACCGGTCAACGGACGTGAGTATTCTACAAAATAGAACATTGCCTCCTTTCTACTCTTATAAATTGAACATTACTGTTCAAATTTAAAACTGAGAACGCACTACAAATTTCGAATTCTGCTTCTGATTGTAAATAGAGAAAAGAAAATGTAATACTCTTCCTCTTACGAAATACAAAAATAGAAAAAACACTTTTCTATTATCCACGGGCAACGGGCTGTTGGACTGTAAGGTTGTTGCTTTCTTCTGGATCATTTGTTTTTGTCCCTGAAATGTTAACTACATACATTTTGGTCCCTAAAGCTTCTCAGAACGTTACAATGGCTATGTCTTCTCTAAAAGACACCTATCAACGGACATGACTATTCAACAAAATAGAATGTTGCCTCCTTTCTACTATTATAAATTGAACATTTCTGTTCAAATTTAAAATGGAGAACACACAACACATCACGAATTCTGCTTTTGATTGAATATAGAGAGAAGAAAATGTAATACTCTTCCTCTGAAGAAATAAACAAACCGAAAAAACTATTTTCTGTTCTCCACAGGACATGGGCTGTTGGGCTGTTGCTTTCTTCCGAAACATTTTCTTTTGTTCTTGAAATGTTAACTATTTACATTTTCATCCCTAAAGTTTTTCAAAATGTTACAACGGCTATGTCTTCTCCAAAAGACACCAATCAACAGACATGACGGTTCAACAGAACAGAACGTTGCCTCCTTTTCTGCTGTTTAATTAAATATTTCTGTTCAAATTAAAATCGAAGAACACACAACATATTACGAATTCTGCTTCTGCTAAAAAAAAAAACAGAAAACGTAATACTCTTCCTCGTACAAAATACAGAAATAGAAAACACACTTTTCTATTATCCGAGGGCAACGGGCTGTTGGACTGTAAGGTTGTTGCTTTCTTCTGGAACATTTATTTTTATGCCTGAAATGTTAACTATATACATTTTGGTCCTTGAAGCTTCTCAGAATGTTACAATGGCTATGTCTTCTCTAAAAGACACATGTCAACGGACATGAGTATTCAACAAAATAGAACATTGCCTCCCTTTCTACTCTTATAAATTGAACATTTCTGTTCAAATTTAAAACAGAGAACACACAACACATTTCGAATTCTGCTTCTGATTGAATATAGAGAAAAGAAAATGTAATACTCTTCCTCTTACGAAATACAAAAATAGAAAAAACACTTTTCTATTATCCTCTGGCAACGGGCTGTTGGACTGTAAGGTTGTTGCTTTCTTCTGGATCATTTGTTTTTGTCCCTGAAATGTTAACTACATACATTTTGGTCCCTAAAGCTTCTCAGAACGTTACAATGGCTATGTCTTCTCTAAAAGACACCTATCAACGGACATGACTATTCAACAAAATAGAATGTTGCCTCCGTTTCTACTATTATAAATTGAACATTTTTGTTCAAATTTAAAATAGAGAACACACAACACATTTCGAATTCTGCTTCTGATTGAAAATAGAGAAAAGAAAATCTAATACTCTTCCTCTTACGAAATATAGAAATATAAAACACACTTTTCTTTTCTCCATGGGCCACGGGTTGTTGCTTTCTTCCATAACTTTCTTTTTTGTCCCTGAAATGTTAACTATTTACATTTTCGTACCTCAATTTTTTCACAATGTAACAACGACTATGTCTTCTCCAAAAGACACCAGTCAACAGACATGACTGTTCAACA
Source organism: Anisodus tanguticus (assembly GCA_034509755.1). Classification (NCBI taxonomy): domain Eukaryota; kingdom Viridiplantae; phylum Streptophyta; class Magnoliopsida; order Solanales; family Solanaceae; genus Anisodus; species Anisodus tanguticus. The sequence goes on along the minus strand of CM067544.1, from coordinate 34,464,207 downwards.
GAACAGAACGTTGCCTCCCTTTTTGCTATTATAAATTGAACATTTATGTTCAAATTAAAAAAAGAGCATACACAACACATCACGAATACTGCTTTTGATTGAATATAGAGAAAAGAAAATGTAATACTCTTCCTCTTAAGAAATAAACAAACCGAAAAAACAATTTTCTGTTATCCACAGGACATGGGCTGTTGGGCTGTTGCTTTCTTCCGGAACATTTTCTTTTGTTCATGAAATGTTAACTATTTACATTTTCATCCCTAAAGTTTTTCAGAATGTTACAACGGCTATGTCTTCTCCAAAAGACACCAGTCAACAGACATGACGATTCAACAGAACAGAACGTTGCCTCATTTTATGCTCTGTTTAATTAAATATTTCTGTTCAAATTAAAATCGGAGAACACACAACATATTACGAATTCTGCTTCTGCTAAAAAAAATGAACAGAAAACGTAATACTCTTTCTCGTACAAAATACAGAAATAGAAAACACACTTTTCTATTATCCGAGGGCAACGGGCTGTTGGACTGTAAGGTTGTTGCTTTATTCTGGAACATTTGTTTTTGTCCCTGAAATGTTAACTATATACATTTTGGTCCCTGAAGCTTCTCAGAATGTTACAATGGCTATGTCTTCACTAAAAGACACCAGTCAACGGACGTGAGTATTCTACAAAATAGAACATTGCCTCCCTTTCTACTCTTATAAATTGAACATTACTGTTCAAATTTAAAACTGAGAACGCACTACAAATTTCGAATTCTGCTTCTGATTGAAAATAGAGAAAAGAAAATGTAATACTCTTCCTCTTACGAAATACAAAAATAGAAAAAACACTTTTCTATTATCCACGGGCAACGGGCTGTTGGACTGTAAGGTTGTTGCTTTCTTCTGGATCATTTGTTTTTGTCCCTGAAATGTTAACTACATACATTTTGGTCCCTAAAGCTTCTCAGAACGTTACAATGGCTATGTCTTCTCTAAAAGACACCTATCAACGGACATGACTATTCAACAAAATAGAATGTTGCCTCCCTTTCTACTATTATAAATTGAACATTTCTGTTCAAATTTAAAATGGAGAACACACAACACATCACGAATTCTGCTTTTGATTGAATATAGAGAGAAGAAAATGTAATACTCTTCCTCTGAAGAAATAAACAAACCGAAAAAACTATTTTCTGTTCTCCACAGGACATGGGTCATTGGTCGTTGCTTTCTTCCGAAACATTTTCTTTTGTTCTTGAAATGTTAACTATTTACATTTTCATCCCTAAAGTTTTTCAAAATGTTACAACGGCTATGTCTTCTCCAAAAGACACCAATCAACAGACATGACGGTTCAACTGAACAGAACGTTGCCTCCTTTTCTGCTGTTTAATTAAATATTTCTGTTCAAATTAAAATCGAAGAACACACAACATATTACGAATTCTGCTTCTGCTAAAAAAAAAACAGAAAACGTAATACTCTTCCTCGTACAAAATACAGAAATAGAAAACACACTTTTCTATTATCCGAGGGCAACAACGGCCGTTGAATTTGTAAGGTTGTTGCTTTCTTCTGGAACATTTATTTTTATGCCTGAAATGTTAACTATATACATTTTGGTCCTTGAAGCTTCTCAGAATGTTACAATGGCTATGTCTTCTCTAAAAGAAACCTGTCAACGGACATGAGTATTCAACAAAATAGAACATTGCCTCCCTTTCTACTCTTATAAATTGAACATTTCTGTTCAAATTTAAAACAGAGAACGCACAACACATTTCAAATTCTGCTTCTGATTGATAATAGAGAAAAGAAAATGTAATACTCTTCCTCTTACGAAATACGTAAATAGAAAAAACACTTTTCTATTATCCACGGCAACGGGTCGTTGACCGTAAGGTTGTTGCTTTATTCTGGATCATTTGTTTTTGTCCCTGAAATGTTAACTATATACATTTTGGTCCATAAAGCTTCTAAGAACGTTACAATGGCTATGTCTTCTCTAAAAGACACCTATCAACGGACATGACTATACAACAAAATAGAATGTTGCCTCCCTTTCTACTATTATAAATTGAACATTTCTGTTCAAATTTAAAATAGAGAACACACAACACATTTCGAATTCGCTTCGATTGAAAATAGAGAAAAGAAAATGTAATACTCTTCCTCTTACGAAATATAGAAATATAAAACACACTTTTCTTTTCTCCATGGGCCACGGGTTGTTGCTTTCTTCCATAACTTTGTTTTTGGTCCCTGAAATGTTAACTATTTACATTTTTGTACATCAATTTTATCACAATGTAACAACGGCTATGTCTTCTCCAAAAGACACCCGGTCAACGTACATGACCTGTTCAATGAACGAACGTTGCCTCCTTTCTGCTATTATAAATTGAACATTTCTGTTCAAATTAACAAAAGAGAATACACAACACATCACGAATTCTGCTTTTGATTGAATATAGAGAAAAGAAAATGTAATACTCTTCCTCTGAAGAAATAAACAAACCGAAAAAACAATTTTCTGTTCTCCACAGGACATGGGCTGTTGGGCTGTTGCTTTCTTCCGGAACATTTTCTTTTGTTCTTGAAATGTTAACTATTTACATTTTCATCCCTAAAGTTTTTCGAATGTTACAACGGCTATGTCTTCTCCAAAAGACACCGGTCAACGACATGACGGTTCAACGAACGAACGTTGCCTCCTTTTTCGCTTTCGTTTAATTAAATATTTCGTTCAAATTAAAATCGGAGAACACACAACATATTACGAATTCTCGCTTCGCTAAAAAAAATGAACGAGAAAACGTAATACTCTTTCTCGTACAAAATACGAAATAGAAAACACACTTTTCTATTATCCGAGGGCAACGGGTGTTGGACCGTAAGGTTGTTGCTTTATTCTCGGAACATTTGTTTTTGTCCCCGAAATGTTAACTATATACATTTTGGTCCCCGAAGCTTCTCGAATGTTACAATGGCTATGTCTTCACTAAAAGACACCGGTCAACGGACGTGAGTATTCTACAAAATAGAACATTGCCTCCCTTTCTACTCTTATAAATTGAACATTTTGTTCAAATTTAAAAGCGAGAACGCACTACAAATTTCGAATTTCGCTTCGATTGAAAATAGAGAAAAGAAAATGTAATACTCTTCCTCTTACGAAATACAAAAATAGAAAAAACACTTTTCTATTATCCACGGCAACGGGTCGTTGGACCGTAAGGTTGTTGCTTTCTTCTGGATCATTTGTTTTTGTCCCTGAAATGTTAACTACATACATTTTGGTCCCTAAAGCTTCTCAGAACGTTACAATGGCTATGTCTTCTCTAAAAGACACCTATCAACGGACATGACTATTCAACAAAATAGAATGTTGCCTCCCTTTCTACTATTATAAATTGAACATTTCTGTTCAAATTTAAAATGGAGAACACACAACACATCACGAATTCTGCTTTTGATTGAATATAGAGAGAAGAAAATGTAATACTCTTCCTCTGAAGAAATAAACAAACCGAAAAAACTATTTTCTGTTCTCCACAGGACATGGGCTGTTGGGCTGTTGCTTTCTTCCGAAACATTTTCTTTTGTTCTTGAAATGTTAACTATTTACATTTTCATCCCTAAAGTTTTTCAAAATGTTACAACGGCTATGTCTTCTCCAAAAGACACCAATCAACAGACATGACGGTTCAACAGAACAGAACGTTGCCTCCTTTTCTGCTGTTTAATTAAATATTTCTGTTCAAATTAAAATCGAAGAACACACAACATATTACGAATTCGCTTCGCTTCGCTAAAAAAAAAAAACAGAAAACGTAATACTCTTCCTCGTACAAAATACAGAAATAGAAAACACACTTTTCTATTATCCGAGGGCAACGGGCTGTTGGACTGTAAGGTTGTTGCTTTCTTCTGGAACATTTATTTTTATGCCTGAAATGTTAACTATATACATTTTGGTCCTTGAAGCTTCTCAGAATGTTACAATGGCTATGTCTTCTCTAAAAGAAACCTGTCAACGGACATGAGTATTCAACAAAATAGAACATTGCCTCCCTTTCTACTCTTATAAATTGAACATTTCTGTTCAAATTTAAAACAGAGAACGCACAACACATTTCAAATTCTGCTTCTGATTGATAATAGAGAAAAGAAAATGTAATACTCTTCCTCTTACGAAATACAGAAATAGAAAAAACACTTTTCTATTATCCACGGGCAACGGGCTGTTGGACTGTAAGGTTGTTGCTTTATTCTGGATCATTTGTTTTTGTCCCTGAAATGTTAACTATATACATTTTGGTCCATAAAGCTTCTAAGAACGTTACAATGGCTATGTCTTCTCTAAAAGACACCTATCAACGGACATGACTATACAACAAAATAGAATGTTGCCTCCCTTTCTACTATTATAAATTGAACATTTCTGTTCAAATTTAAAATAGAGAACACACAACACATTTCGAATTCTGCTTCTGATTGAAAATAGAGAAAAGAAAATGTAATACTCTTCCTCTTACGAAATATAGAAATATAAAACACACTTTTCTTTTCTCCATGGGCCACGGGTTGTTGCTTTCTTCCATAACTTTGTTTTTGGTCCCTGAAATGTTAACTATTTACATTTTTGTACATCAATTTTATCACAATGTAACAACGGCTATGTCTTCTCCAAAAGACACCAGTCAACAGACATGACTGTTCAACAGAACAGAACGTTGCCTCCCTTTCTGCTATTATAAATTGAACATTTCTGTTCAAATTAACAAAAGAGAATACACAACACATCACGAATTCTGCTTTTGATTGAATATAGAGAAAAGAAAATGTAATACTCTTCCTCTGAAGAAATAAACAAACCGAAAAAACAATTTTCTGTTCTCCACAGGACATGGGCTGTTGGGCTGTTGCTTTCTTCCAGAACATCTTCTTTTGTTCTTGAAATGTTAACTATTTACATTTTCATCCCTAAAGTTTTTCAGAATGTTACAACGGCTATGTCTTCTCCAAAAGACACCAGTCAACAGACATGACGGTTCAACAGAACAGAACGTTGCCTCCTTTTCTGCTCTGTTTAATTAAATATTTCTGTTCAAATTAAAATCGAAGAACACACAACATATTACGAATTCTGCTTCTACTAAAAAAAAAATAGAAAACGTAATACTCTTCCTCGTACAAAATACAGAAATAGAAAACACACTTTTCTATTATCCGAGGGCAACGGGCTGTTGGACTGTAAGGTTGTTGCTTTCTTCTGGAACATTTATTTTTGTGCCTGGAATGTTAACTACATACATTTTGGTCCTTGAAGCTTCTCAGAATGTTACAATGGCTATGTCTTCTCTGAAAGACACCTGTCAACGGACATGAGTATTCAACAAAATAGAACATTGCCTCCCTTTCTACTCTTATAAATTGAACATTTCTGTTCAAATTTAAAACAGAGAACGCACAACACATTTCGAATTCTGCTTCTGATTGAAAATAGAGAAAAGAAAATGTAATACTCTTCCTCTTACGAAATACAAAAATAGAAAAAACACTTTTCTATTATCCTCGGGCAACGGGTTGTTGGACTGTAAGGTTGTTGCTTTCTTCTGGATCATTTGTTTTTGTCCCTGAAATGTTAACTACATACATTTTGGTCCCTAAAGCTTCTCAGAATGTTACAATGGCTATGTCTTCTCTAAAAGACACCTGTCAACGGACATGACTATTCAACAAAATAGAATGTTGCCTCCCTTTCTACTATTATAAATTGAACATTTCTGTTCAAATTTAAAATAGAGAACACACAACACATTTCGAATTCTGCTTCTGATTGAAAATAGAGAAAAGAAAATCTAATACTCTTCCTCTTACGAAATATAGAAATATAAAACACACTTTTCTTTTCTCCATGGGCAACGGGTTGTTGCTTTCTTCCATAACTTTCTTTTTTGTCCCTGAAATGTTAACTATTTACATTTTCGTACCTCAATTTTTTCACAATATAACAACGACTATGTCTTCTCCAAAAGACACCAACGAACATGTACATGACTGTTCAATGAACGTAACGTTGCCTCCTTTTTGCTATTATAAATTGAACATTTATGTTCAAATTAAAGAAAGAGAATACACAACACATCACGAATACTGCTTTTGATTGAATATAGAGAGAAGAAAATGTAATACTCTTCCTCTTAAGAAATAAACAAACCGAAAAAACAATTTTCTCGTTATCCACGGGACATGGGTACATTGGGGCTGTTGCTTTCTTCCGGAACATTTTCTTTTGTTCTTGAAATGTTAACTATTTACATTTTCATCCCTAAAGTTTTTCGAATGTTACAACGGCTATGTCTTCTCCAAAAGACACCAGTCAACAGACATGACGATTCAACAGAACAGAACGTTGCCTCCTTTTTTGCTCTGTTTAATTAAATATTTCTGTTCAAATTAAAATCGAAGAACACACAACATATTACGAATTCTGCTTCTGCTAAAAAAAATGAACAGAAAACGTAATACTGTTTCTCGTACAAAATACAGAAATAGAAAACACACTTTTCTATTATCCGAGGGCAACGGGCCGTTGGACCGTAAGGTTGTTGCTTTATTCTTGCAACATTTGTTTTTGTCCCTGAAATGTTAACTATATACATTTTGGTCCCTGAAGCTTCTCAGAATGTTACAATGGCTATGTCTTCACTAAAAGACACCAGTCAACGGACGTGAGTATTCTACAAAATAGAACATTGCCTCCCTTTCTACTCTTATAAATTGAACATTACTGTTCAAATTTAAAATTGAGAACGCACTACAAATTTCGAATTCTGCTTCTGATTGAAAATAGAGAAAAGAAAATGTAATACTCTTCCTCTTACGAAATACAAAAATAGAAAAAACACTTTTCTATTATCCACGGGCAACGGGCTGTTGGACTGTAAGGTTGTTGCTTTCTTCTGGATCATTTGTTTTTGTCCCTGAAATGTTAACTACATACATTTTGGTCCCTAAAGCTTCTCAGAACGTTACAATGGCTATGTCTTCTCTAAAAGACACCTATCAACGGACATGACTATTCAACAAAATAGAATGTTGCCTCCCTTTCTACTATTATAAATTGAACATTTCTGTTCAAATTTAAAACAGAGAACACACAACACATTTCGAATTCTGCTTCTGATTGAAAATAGAGAAAAGAAAATGTAATACTCTTCCTCTTACGAAATATAGAAATATAAAACACACTTTTCTTTTCTCCATGGGCCACGGGTTGTTGCTTTCTTCCATAACTTTGTTTTTGGTCCCTGAAATGTTAACTATTTACATTTTTGTACCTCAATTTTATCACAATGTAACAACGGCTATGTCTTCTCCAAAAGACACCGGTCAACGTGACATGATCGTTCAATGAACGAACGTTGCCTCCCTTTCGCTATTATAAATTGAACATTTCTGTTCAAATTAACAAAAGAGAATACACAACACATCACGAATTCTGCTTTTGATTGAATATAGAGAAAAGAAAATGTAATACTCTTCCTCTGAAGAAATAAACAAACCGAAAAAACAATTTTCTGTTCTCCACGGGACATGGGGTCATTGGTTTCGTTGCTTTCTTCCGTAACATCTTCTTTTGTTCTTGAAATGTTAACTATTTACATTTTCATCCCTAAAGTTTTTCAGAATGTTACAACGGCTATGTCTTCTCCAAAAGACACCGGTCAACGACATGACGGTTCAATGAACGTAACGTTGCCTCCTTTTCTCGCTCGTTTAATTAAATATTTTCGTTCAAATTAAAATCGAAGAACACACAACATATTACGAATTCTGCTTCTACTAAAAAAAAAATAGAAAACGTAATACTCTTCCTCGTACAAAATACAGAAATAGAAAACACACTTTTCTATTATCCGAGGGCAACGGGCTGTTGGACTGTAAGGTTGTTGCTTTCTTCTGGAACATTTATTTTTGTGCCTGGAATGTTAACTACATACATTTTGGTCCTTGAAGCTTCTCAGAATGTTACAATGGCTATGTCTTCTCTGAAAGACACCTGTCAACGGACATGAGTATTCAACAAAATAGAACATTGCCTCCCTTTCTACTCTTATAAATTGAACATTTCTGTTCAAATTTAAAACAGAGAACGCACAACACATTTCGAATTCTGCTTCTGATTGAAAATAGAGAAAAGAAAATGTAATACTCTTCCTCTTACGAAATACAAAAATAGAAAAAACACTTTTCTATTATCCTCGGCAACGGGTTGTTGGGTTTGTAAGGTTGTTGCTTTCTTCGGATCATTTGTTTTTGTCCCCGAAATGTTAACTACATACATTTTGGTCCCTAAAGCTTCTCGAATGTTACAATGGCTATGTCTTCTCTAAAAGACACCTGTCAACGGACATGACTATTCAACAAAATAGAATGTTGCCTCCTTTCTACTATTATAAATTGAACATTTCTGTTCAAATTTAAAATAGAGAACACACAACACATTTCGAATTTCGTTTCGATTGAAAATAGAGAAAAGAAAATCTAATACTCTTCCTCTTACGAAATATAGAAATATAAAACACACTTTTCTTTTCTCCATGGGCAACGGGTTGTTGCTTTCTTCCATAACTTTCTTTTTTGTCCCTGAAATGTTAACTATTTACATTTTCGTACCTCAATTTTTTCACAATATAACAACGACTATGTCTTCTCCAAAAGACACCAGTCAACAGACATGACTGTTCAACAGAACAGAACGTTGCCTCCCTTTTTGCTATTATAAATTGAACATTTATGTTCAAATTAAAGAAAGAGAATACACAACACATCACGAATACTGCTTTTGATTGAATATAGAGAGAAGAAAATGTAATACTCTTCCTCTTAAGAATTAAATAAACCGAAAAAACAATTTTTTGTTATCCACAGGACATGGGCTGTTGGGCTGTTGCTTTCTTCCGGAACATTTTCTTTTGTTCTTGAAATGTTAACTATTTACATTTTCATCCCTAAAGTTTTTCAGAATGTTACAACGGCTATGTCTTCTCCAAAAGACACCAGTCAACAGACATGACGATTCAACAGAACAGAACGTTGCCTCCTTTTTTGCTCTGTTTAATTAAATATTTCTGTTCAAATTAAAATCGAAGAACACACAACATATTACGAATTCTGCTTCTGCTAAAAAAAATGAACAGAAAACGTAATACTGTTTCTCGTACAAAATACGAAATAGAAAACACACTTTTCTATTATCCGAGGGCAACGGGTCGTTGGACCGTAAGGTTGTTGCTTTATTCGCAACATTTGTTTTTGTCCCCGAAATGTTAACTATATACATTTTGGTCCCCGAAGCTTCTCGAATGTTACAATGGCTATGTCTTCACTAAAAGACACCAAGTCAACGGACGTGAGTATTCTACAAAATAGAACATTGCCTCCCTTTCTACTCTTATAAATTGAACATTCTTTTGTTCAAATTTAAAATTGAGAACGCACTACAAATTTCGAATTTCGCTTCGATTGAAAATAGAGAAAAGAAAATGTAATACTCTTCCTCTTACGAAATACAAAAATAGAAAAAACACTTTTCTATTATCCACGGGCAACGGGCTGTTGGACTGTAAGGTTGTTGCTTTCTTCTGGATCATTTGTTTTTGTCCCTGAAATGTTAACTACATACATTTTGGTCCCTAAAGCTTCTCAGAACGTTACAATGGCTATGTCTTCTCTAAAAGACACCTATCAACGGACATGACTATTCAACAAAATAGAATGTTGCCTCCCTTTCTACTATTATAAATTGAACATTTCTGTTCAAATTTAAAATATAGAACACACAACACATCACGAATTCTGCTTTTGATTGAATATAGAGAAACGAAAATGTAATACTCTTCCTCTGAAGAAATAAACAAACCGAAAAAACAATTTTCTGTTCTCCACAGGACATGGGTGTTTGGTCGTTGCTTTCTTCCGGAACATTTTCTTTTGTTCTTGAAATGTTAACTATTTACATTTTCATCCCTAAAGTTTTTCGAATGTTACAACGGCTATGTCTTCTCCAAAAGACACCCGGTCAACAGACATGACGGTTCAATGAACGTAACGTTGCCTCCTTTTCTCGCTCGTTTAATTAAATATTTCGTTCAAATTAAAATCGAAGAACACACAACATATTACGAATTTCGCTTTCGCTAAAAAAAAAAAACAGAAAACGTAATACTCTTCCTCGTACAAAATACAGAAATAGAAAACACACTTTTCTATTATCCGAGGGCAACGGGCTGTTGGACTGTAAAGTTGTTGCTTTCTTCTGGAACATTTAATTTTGTGCCTGAAATGTTAACTATATACATTTTGGTCCTTGAAGCTTCTCAGAATGTTACAATGGCTATGTCTTCTCTAAAAGAAACCTGTCAACGGACATGAGCATTCAACAAAATAGAACATTGCCTCCCTTTCTACTCTTATAAATTGAACATTTCTGTTCAAATTTAAAACAGAGAACGCACAACACATTTCAAATTCTGCTTCTGATTGATAATAGAGAAAAGAAAATGTAATACTCTTCCTCTTACGAAATACAGAAATAGAAAAAACACTTTTCTATTATCCACGGGCAACGGGCTGTTGGACCGTAAGGTTGTTGCTTTCTTCGGATCATTTGTTTTTGTCCCCGAAATGTTAACTATATACATTTTGGTCCATAAAGCTTCTCAGAACGTTACAATGGCTATGTCTTCTCTAAAAGACACCTATCAACGGACATGACTATACAACAAAATAGAATGTTGCCTCCCTTTCTACTATTATAAATTGAACATTTCTGTTCAAATTTAAAATAGAGAACACACAACACGTTTCGAATTCTGCTTCTGATTGAAAATAGAGAAAAGAAAATGTAATACTCTTCCTCTTACGAAATATAGAAATATAAAACACACTTTTCTTTTCTCCATGGGCCACGGGTTGTAGCTTTCTTCCATAACTTTCTTTTTGGTCTCTGAAATGTTAACTATTTACATTTTCGTACCTCAATTTTATCACAATGTAACAACGGCTATGTCTTCTCCAAAAGACACCAGTCAACACACATGACTGTTCAATGAACGTAACGTTGCATCCCTTTCTGCTATTATAAATTGAACATTTCTGTTCAAATTAAAAAAAGAGAATACACAACACATCACGAATTCTGCTTTTGATCGAATATAGAGAAAAGAAAATGTAATACTCTTCCTCTTAAGAAATAAACAAACTGAAAAAACAATTTTCTGTTCTCCACGGGACATGGGTGTTGTTGGTCGTTGCTTCCTTCCGGAACATTTTCTTTTGTTCTTGAAATGTTAACTATTTACATTTTCATTCCTAAAGTTTTTCAGAATGTTACAACGGCTATGTCTTCTCCAAAAGACACCAGTCAACAGACATGACGGTTCAACAGAACAGAACGTTGCCTCCTTTTCTGCTCTGTTTAATTAAATATTTCTGTTCTAATTAAAATCGGAGAACACACAACATATTACGAATTCTGCTTCTGCTAAAAACAAACGAACAGAAAACATAATACTCTTCCTCGTACAAAATACAGAAATAGAAAACACACTTTTCTATTATCCGAGGGCAACGGGCTGTTGGACTGTAAGGTTGTTGCTTTCTTCTGGAACATTTAGTTTTGTGCCTGAAATGTTAACTATATACATTTTGGTCCTTGAAGCTTCTCAGAATGTTACAATGGCTATTTCTTCTCTAAAAGAAACCTGTCAACGGACATGAGCATTCAACAAAATAGAACATTGCCTCCTTTCTACTCTTATAAATTGAACATTTCTGTTCAAATTTAAAACAGAGAACGCACAACACATTTCAAATTCTGCTTCTGATTGATAATAGAGAAAAGAAAATGTAATACTCTTCCTCTTACGAAATACAGAAATAGAAAAAACACTTTTCTATTATCCACGGGCAACGGGTGTTGGATCGTAAGGTTGTTGCTTTCTTCGGATCATTTGTTTTTGTCCCGAAATGTTAACTATATACATTTTGGTCCATAAAGCTTCTCGAACGTTACAATGGCTATGTCTTCTCTAAAAGACACCTATCAACGGACATGACTATACAACAAAATAGAATGTTGCCTCCTTTCTACTATTATAAATTGAACATTTCTGTTCAAATTTAAAATAGAGAACACACAACACGTTTCGAATTCTGCTTCTGATTGAAAATAGAGAAAAGAAAATGTAATACTCTTCCTCTTACGAAATATAGAAATATAAAACACACTTTTCTTTTCTCCATGGGCCACGGGTTGTAGCTTTCTTCCATAACTTTCTTTTTGGTCTCTGAAATGTTAACTATTTACATTTTCGTACCTCAATTTTATCACAATGTAACAACGGCTATGTCTTCTCCAAAAGACACCAGTCAACACACATGACTGTTCAACAGAACAGAACGTTGCATCCCTTTCTGCTATTATAAATTGAACATTTCTGTTCAAATTAAAAAAAGAGAATACACAACACATCACGAATTCTGCTTTTGATCGAATATAGAGAAAAGAAAATGTAATACTCTTCCTCTTAAGAAATAAACAAACTGAAAAAACAATTTTCTGTTCTCCACAGGACATGGGCTGTTGGGCTGTTGCTTCCTTCCGGAACATTTTCTTTTGTTCTTGAAATGTTAACTATTTACATTTTCATTCCTAAAGTTTTTCAGAATGTTACAACGGCTATGTCTTCTCCAAAAGACACCAGTCAACAGACATGACGGTTCAACTGAACAGAACGTTGCCTCCTTTTCTGCTCTGTTTAATTAAATATTTATGTTCTAATTAAAATCGGAGAACACACAACATATTACGAATTCTCGCTTCTTCGCTAAAAACAAACGAATGTAAGAAAACATAATACTCTTCCTCGTACAAAATACAGAAATAGAAAACACACTTTTCTATTATCCGAGGGCAACGGGCTGTTGGACTGTAAGGTTGTTGCTTTCTTCTGGAACATTTAGTTTTGTGCCTGAAATGTTAACTATATACATTTTGGTCCTTGAAGCTTCTCAGAATGTTACAATGGCTATTTCTTCTCTAAAAGAAACCTGTCAACGGACATGAGCATTCAACAAAATAGAACATTGCCTCCTTTCTACTCTTATAAATTGAACATTTCTGTTCAAATTTAAAACAGAGAACGCACAACACATTTCAAATTTCGCTTCGATTGATAATAGAGAAAAGAAAATGTAATACTCTTCCTCTTACGAAATACGAAATAGAAAAAACACTTTTCTATTATCCACGGCAACGGGCTGTTGGACCGTAAGGTTGTTGCTTTCTTCTCGGATCATTTGTTTTTGTCCCCGAAATGTTAACTATATACATTTTGGTCCATAAAGCTTCTCGAACGTTACAATGGCTATGTCTTCTCTAAAAGACACCTATCAACGGACATGACTATACAACAAAATAGAATGTTGCCTCCTTTCTACTATTATAAATTGAACATTTCTGTTCAAATTTAAAATAGAGAACACACAACACGTTTCGAATTTCGCTTCGATTGAAAATAGAGAAAAGAAAATGTAATACTCTTCCTCTTACGAAATATAGAAACATAAAACACACTTTTCTTTTCTCCATGGGCCACGGGTTGTAGCTTTCTTCCATAACTTTCTTTTTGGTCTCGAAATGTTAACTATTTACATTTTCGTACCTCAATTTTATCACAATGTAACAACGGCTATGTCTTCTCCAAAAGACACCGGTCAACACACATGACTGTTCAATGAACGAACGTTGCATCCCTTTCTCGCTATTATAAATTGAACATTTTGTTCAAATTAAAAAAAGAGAATACACAACACATCACGAATTTCGCTTTTGATCGAATATAGAGAAAAGAAAATGTAATACTCTTCCTCTTAAGAAATAAACAAACCGAAAAAACAATTTTTCGTTCTCCACAGACATGGGTCATTGTTGCATGTTGCTTCCTTCCGGAACATTTTCTTTTGTTCTTGAAATGTTAACTATTTACATTTTCATTCCTAAAGTTTTTCGAGAATGTTACAACGGCTATGTCTTCTCCAAAAGACACCGGTCAACGAGACATGACGGTTCAATGAACGTAACGTTGCCTCCTTTTCTCGCTCGTTTAATTAAATATTTCTGTTCTAATTAAAATCGGAGAACACACAACATATTACGAATTCTGCTTCTGCTAAAAACAAACGAACAGAAAACATAATACTCTTCCTCGTACAAAATACAGAAATAGAAAACACACTTTTCTATTATCCGAGGGCAACGGGTCGTTGACCGTAAGGTTGTTGCTTTCTTCCGGAACATTTAGTTTTGTGCCTGAAATGTTAACTATATACATTTTGGTCCTTGAAGCTTCTCAGAATGTTACAATGGCTATTTCTTCTCTAAAAGAAACCTGTCAACGGACATGAGCATTCAACAAAATAGAACATTGCCTCCCTTTCTACTCTTATAAATTGAACATTTCTGTTCAAATTTAAAACAGAGAACGCACAACACATTTCCAATTCTGCTTCTGATTGATAATAGAGAAAAGAAAATGTAATACTCTTCCTCTTACGAAATACAGAAATAGAAAAAACACTTTTCTATTATCCACGGGCAACGGGCTGTTGGACTGTAAGGTTGTTGCTTTCTTCTGGATCATTTGTTTTTGTCCCTGAAATGTTAACTATATACATTTTGGTCCATAAAGCTTCTCAGAACGTTACAATGGCTATGTCTTCTCTAAAAGACACCTATCAACGGACATGACTATACAACAAAATAGAATGTTGCCTCCCTTTCTACTATTATAAATTGAACATTTCTGTTCAAATTTAAAATAGAGAACACACAACACGTTTCGAATTCTGCTTCTGATTGAAAATAGAGAAAAGAAAATGTAATACTCTTCCTCTTACGAAATATAGAAATATAAAACACACTTTTCTTTTCTCCATGGGCCACGGGTTGTAGCTTTCTTCCATAACTTTCTTTTTGGTCTCTGAAATGTTAACTATTTACATTTTCGTACCTCAATTTTATCACAATGTAACAACGGCTATGTCTTCTCCAAAAGACACCAGTCAACACACATGACTGTTCAACTGAACAGAACGTTGCATCCCTTTCTGCTATTATAAATTGAACATTTCTGTTCAAATTAAAAAAGAGAATACACAACACATCACGAATTCGCTTTTGATCGAATATAGAGAAAAGAAAATGTAATACTCTTCCTCTTAAGAAATAAACAAACCGAAAAAACAATTTTCTCGTTCTCCACGGGACATGGGTTGTTGAAATTTGTTGCTTCCTTCCGGAACATTTTCTTTTGTTCTTGAAATGTTAACTATTTACATTTTCATTCCTAAAGTTTTTCGAATGTTACAACGGCTATGTCTTCTCCAAAAGACACCAGTCAATGACATGACGGTTCAATGAACGAACGTTGCCTCCTTTTTCGCTCTCTGTTTAATTAAATATTTCTGTTCTAATTAAAATCGGAGAACACACAACATATTACGAATTCTCGCTTCTCGCTAAAAACAAACGAACGAGAAAACATAATACTCTTCCTCGTACAAAATACGTAAATAGAAAACACACTTTTCTATTATCCGAGGGCAACGGGCTGTTGGACCGTAAGGTTGTTGCTTTCTTCTGGAACATTTATTTTTGTGCCTGAAATGTTAACTATATACATTTTGGTCCTTGAAGCTTCTCAGAATGTTACAATGGCTATGTCTTCTCTAAAAGACACCTGTCAACGGACATGAGTATTCAACAAAATAGAACATTGCCTCCCTTTCTACTCTTATAAATTGTACATTTCTGTTCAAATTAAAAACAGAGAACGCACAACACATTTCGAATTCTGCTTCTGATTGAAAATAGAGAAAAGAAAATGTAATACTCTTCCTCTTACGAAATACAAAAATAGAAAAAACACTTTTCTATTATCCTCGGGCAACGGGTTGTTGGACTGTAAGGTTGTTGCTTTCTTCTGGATCATTTGTTTTTGTCCCTGAAATGTTAACTACATACATTTTGGTCCCTAAAGCTTCTCAGAACGTTACAATGGCTATGTCTTCTCTAAAAGACACCTATCAACGGACATGACTATTCAACAAAATAGAACGTTTACTCCCTTTCTACTATTATAAATTGAATATTTCTGTTCAAATTTAAAATAGAGAACACACAACACATTTCGAATTCTGCTTCTGATTGGAAATAGTGAAATGAAAATGTAATACTCTTCCTCTTATGATATATAGAAATATAAAACACACTTTTCTTTTCTCCATGGGCCACGGGTTGTTGCTTTCTTCCATAACTTTCTTTTTGGTCCCTGAAATGTTATCTATTTACATTTTCGTACCTCAATTTTTTCACAATATAACAACGGCTATGTCTTCTCCAAAAGACACCAGTCAACAGACATGACTGTTCAACTGAACAGAACGTTGCCTCCCTTTTTGCTATTATAAATTGAACATTTATGTTCAAATTAAAAAAAGAGAAGACACAACACATCACGAATACTGCTTTTGATTGAATATAGAGAAAAGAAAATGTAATACTCTTCCTCTTAAGAAATAAACAAACCGAAAAAACAATTTTCTCGTTATCCACAGGACATGAAATTTGTTGGGTGTTGCTTTCTTCCGGAACATTTTCTTTTGTTCTTGAAATGTTAACTATTTACATTTCATCCCTAAAGTTTTTCAGAATGTTACAACGGCTATGTCTTCTCCAAAAGACACCAGTCAACAGACATGAGGTTCAACAGAACAGAACGTTGCCTCCTTTTTTGCTCTGTTTAATTAAATATTTCTGTTCAAATTAAAATCGGAGAACACACAACATATTACGAACTCTGCTTCTGCTAAAAAAAATGAACAGAAAACGTAATACTCTTTCTCGTACAAAATACAGAAATAGAAAACACACTTTTCTATTATCCGAGGGCAACGGGCTGTTGGACTGTAAGGTTGTTGCTTTCTTCTGGAACATTTATTTTTGTGCCTGAAATGTTAACTATACACATTTTGGTCCTTGAAGCTTCTCAGAATGTTACAATGGCTATGTCTTCACTAAAAGACACCAGTCAACGGACGTGAGTATTCTACAAAATAGAACATTGCCTCCCTTTCTACTCTTATAAATTGAACATTACTGTTCAAATTTAAAACTGAGAACGCACTACAAATTTCGAATTCTGCTTCTGATTGAAAATAGAGAAAAGAAAATGTAATACTCTTCCTCTTACGAAATACAAAAATAGAAAAAACACTTTTCTATTATCCACGGGCAACGGGCTGTTGGACTGTAAGGTTGTTGCTTTCTTCTGGATCATTTGTTTTTGTCCCCGAAATGTTAACTACATACATTTTGGTCCCTAAATCTTCTCGAACGTTACAATGGCTATGTCTTCTCTAAAAGACACCTATCAACGGACATGACTATTCAACAAAATAGAATGTTGCCTCCTTTCTACTATTATAAATTGAACATTTCTGTTCAAATTTAAAATAGAGAACACACAACACATTTCGAATTTCGCTTCGATTGAAAATAGAGAAAAGAAAATGTAATACTCTTCCTCTTACGAAATATAGAAATATAAAACACACTTTTCTTTTCTCCATGGGCCACGGGTTGTTGCTTTCTTCCATAACTTTCTTTTTTGTCCCCGAAATGTTAACTATTTACATTTTCGTACCTCAATTTTTTCACAATGTAACAACGACTATGTCTTCTCCAAAAGACACCGGTCACACGACATGATTGTTCAACAGAACAGAACGTTGCCTCCCTTTTTGCTATTATAAATTGAACATTTATGTTCAAATTAAAAAAAGAGAAGACACAACACATCACGAATACTGCTTTTGATTGAATATAGAGAAAAGAAAATGTAATACTCTTCCTCTTAAGAAATAAACAAACCGAAAAAACAATTTTTCGTTATCCACAGGACATGGGTGTTGGGTACGTTGCTTTCTTCCGGAACATTTTATTTTGTTCTTGAAATGTTAACTATTTACATTTTCATCCCTAAAGTTTTTCGAATGTTACAACGGCTATGTCTTCTCCAAAAGACACCAGTCAACAGACATGACGATTCAACTGAACAGAACGTTGCCTCCTTTTTTGCTCTGTTTAATTAAATATTTCTGTTCAAATTAAAATCGGAGAACACACAACATATTACGAACTCTGCTTCTGCTAAAAAAAATGAACGTAAAACGTAATACTCTTTCTCGTACAAAATACAGAAATAGAAAACACACTTTTCTATTATCCGAGGGCAACGGGCTGTTGGACTGTAAGGTTGTTGCTTTATTTTGGAACATTTGTTTTTGTCCCTGAAATGTTAACTATATACATTTTGGTCCCCGAAGCTTCTCGAATGTTACAATGGCTATGTCTTCACTAAAAGACACCAAATCAACGGACGTGAGTATTCTACAAAATAGAACATTGCCTCCCTTTCTACTCTTATAAATTGAACATTACTGTTCAAATTTAAAACTGAGAACGCACTACAAATTTCGAATTCTGCTTCTGATTGAAAATAGAGAAAAGAAAATGTAATACTCTTCCTCTTACGAAATACAAAAATAGAAAAAACACTTTTCTATTATCCACGGCAACGGCAACTTTGTTGGACCGTAAGGTTGTTGCTTTCTTCTGGATCATTTGTTTTTGTCCCTGAAATGTTAACTACATACATTTTGGTCCCTAAATCTTCTCAGAACGTTACAATGGCTATGTCTTCTCTAAAAGACACCTATCAACGGACATGACTATTCAACAAAATAGAATGTTGCCTCCCTTTCTACTATTATAAATTGAACATTTCGTTCAAATTTAAAATAGAGAACACACAACACATTTCGAATTCTGCTTCTGATTGAAAATAGAGAAAAGAAAATGTAATACTCTTCCTCTTACGAAATATAGAAATATAAAACACACTTTTCTTTTCTCCATGGGCCACGGGTTGTAGCTTTCTTCCATAACTTTCTTTTTGGTCTCTGAAATGTTAACTATTTACATTTTCGTACCTCAATTTTATCACAATGTAACAACGGCTATGTCTTCTCCAAAAGACACCGGTCAACACACATGACCGTTCAACGTAACGAACGTTGCATCCCTTTTCGTTATTATAAATTGAACATTTCTGTTCAAATTAAAAAAAGAGAATACACAACACATCACGAATTCTTCTTTTGATCGAATATAGAGAAAAGAAAATGTAATACTCTTCCTCTTAAGAAATAAACAAACTGAAAAAACAATTTTCAGTTCTCCACGAGACATGGGTCGTGTTGAAATTTTGTTGCTTCCTTCCGGAACATTTTCTTTTGTTCTTGAAATGTTAACTATTTACATTTTCATTCCTAAAGTTTTTCAGAATGTTACAACGGCTATGTTTTCTCCAAAAGACACCAGTCAACAGACATGACGGTTCAACAGAACAGAACGTTGCCTCCTTTTCTGCTCTGTTTAATTAAATATTTATGTTCTAATTAAAATCAGAGAACACACAACATATTACGAATTCTGCTTCTGCTAAAAACAAACGAACAGAAAACATAATACTCTTCCTCGTACAAAATACAGAAATAGAAAACACACTTTTCTATTATCCGAGGGCAACGGGCTGTTGGACTGTAAGGTTGTTGCTTTCTTCTGGATCATTTGTTTTTGTCCCTGAAATGTTAACTATATACATTTTGGTCCATAAAGCTTCTCAGAACGTTACAATGGCTATGTCTTCTCTAAAAGACACCTGTCAACGGACATGACTATTCAACAAAATAGAACGTTTACTCCCTTTCTACTATTATAAATTGACTATTTCTGTTCAAATTTAAAATAGAGAACACACAACACATTTCGAATTCTGCTTCTGATTGGAAATAGTGAAATGAAAATGTAATACTCTTCCTCTTACGATATATAGAAATATAAAACACACTTTTCTTTTCTCCATGGGCCACGGGTTGTTGCTTTCTTCCATAACTTTCTTTTTGGTCCCTGAAATGTTATCTATTTACATTTTTGTACCTCAATTTTTTCACAATATAACAACGGCTATGTCTTCTCCAAAAGACACCAGTCAACAGACATGACTGTTCAACAGAACAGAACATTGCCTCCCTTTCTGCTATTATAAATTGAACATTTCTGTTCAAATTAAAAAAAGAGAATACACAACACATCACGAATTCTGCTTTTGATTGAATATAGAGAAAAGAAAATTTATACTCTTCCTCTTAAAAAATAAACAAACCGAAAAAACAATTTTTTGTTATCCACAGGACATGGGCTATTGGGTTGTTGCTTTCTTCCGGAACATTTTCTTTTGTTCTTGAAATGTTAACTATTTACATTTCATCCCTAAAGTTTTTCAGAATGTTACAACGGCTATGTCTTCTCCAAAAGACACCAGTCAACAGACATGAGGTTCAACTGAACAGAACGTTGCCTCATTTTTTGCTCTGTTTAATTAAATATTTCTGTTCAAATTAAAATCGGAGAACACACAACATATTACGAATTCTGCTTCTGCTAAAAAAAAACGAACAGAAAATGTAATACTCTTCCTCGTACAAAATACAGAAATAGAAAACACACTTTTCTATTATCCGAGGGCAACGGGCTGTTGGACTGTAAGGTTGTTGCATTCTTCTGGAACATTAATTTTTTTGCCTGAAATGTTAACTATATACATTTTGGTCCTTGAAGCTTCTCAGAATGTTACAATGGCTATGTCTTCTCTAAAAGACACCAGTCAACGGACATGAGTATTCAACAAAATAGAACATTGCCTCCCTTTCTACTCTTATAAATTGAACATTTCTGTTCAAATTTAAAACAGAGAACGCACAACATATTTGGAATTCTGCTTCTGATTGAAAATAGAGAAAAGAAAATGTAATACTCTTCCTCTTACGAAATACAGAAATAGAAAAAACACTTTTCTATTATCCACGGGCAACGGGCTGTTGGACTGTAAGGTTGTTGCTTTCTTCTGGATCATTTGTTTTTGTCCCTGAAATGTTAACTATATACATTTTGGTCCCTAAAGCTTCTCGGAACGTTACAATGGCTATGTCTTCTCTAAAAGACACCTATCAACGGACATGACTATTCAACAAAATAGAATGTTGCCTCCCTTTCTACTATTATAAATTGAACATTTCTGTTCAAATTTAAAATAGAGAACACACAACACATTTCGAATTCTGCTTCTGATTGAAAATAGAGAAAAGAAAATGTAATACTCTTCCTCTTACGAAATATAGAAATATAAAACACACTTTTCTTTTCTCCATGGGCCACGGGTTGTTGCTTTCTTCCATAACTTTGTTTTTGGTCCATGAAATGTTAACTATTTACATTTTCGTACCTCAATTTTATCACAATGTAACAACGGCTATGTCTTCTCCAAAAGACACCGGTCATGCAGACATGACCGTTCAATGCAACGAACGTTGCCTCCTTTTCGCTATTATAAATTGACCATTTCTGTTCAAATTAAAAAAAGAGAATACACAACACATCACGAATTCTACTTTTGATTGAATATAGAGAAAATAAAATGTAATACTCTTCCTCTGAAGAAATAAACAAACCGAAAAAACAATTTTCTGTTCTCCACGGGACATGGGTTTGTTGGGTGTTGCTTTCTTCCGGAACATTTTCTTTTGTTCTTGAAATATTAACTATTTACATTTTCATCCCTAAAGTTTTTCGAATGTTATAACGGCTATGTCTTCTCCAAAAGACACCGGTCAACGATGACATGACGGTTCAATGAACGAACGTTGCCTCCTTTTCTCGCTCTCGTTTAATTAAATATTTCGTTCAAATTAAAATTGGAGAACACACAACATATTACGAATTCGCTTCGCTAAAAAAAATGAACAAAACGTAACACTCTTCTTCGTACAAAATACAGAAATAGAAAATACACTTTTCTATTATCCGAGGGCAACGGGCTGTTGGACTGTAAGGTTGTTACTTTCTTCTGGAACATTTATTTTTGTGCCTGAAATGTTAACTATATACATTTTGGTCCCTGAAGCTTCTCAGAATGTTACAATGGCTATGTCTTCTCTAAAAGACACCGAAGAAACGGACATGAGTATTCAACAAAATAGAACATTGCCTCCCTTTCTAGTCTTATAAATTGAACATTTCTGTTCAAATTTAATATAGAGAACGCACAACACATTTCGAATTCTGCTTCTGATTGAAAATAGAGAAAAGAAAATGTAATACTCTTCCTCTTACGAAATACAAAAATTGTAAACACACTTTTCTATTATCCACGGGCAACGGGCTGTTGGACTGTAAGGTTGTTGCTTTCTTCTGGAACATTTGTTTTTGTCCCTGAAATGTTAATTATATACATTTTGGTCCCTAAAGCTTCTCAGAACGTTACAATGGCTATGTCTTCTCTAAAAGACACCTATCAACGGACATGACTATTCAACAAAATAGAATGTTGCCTCCCTTTCTACTTTTATAAATTGAACATTTCTGTTCAAATTTAAAATAGAGAACACACAACACATTTCGAATTCTGCTTCTTAAATGTTAACTATTTACATTTTCATCCCTAAAGTTTTTCAGAATGTTACAACGGCTATGTCTTCTCCAAAAGACACCAGTCAACAGAAATGACGGTTCAACATAACAGAACGTTGCCTCTTTTTCTGCTCTGTTTAATTAAATATTTCTATTCAAATTAAAATCGGAGAACACACAACATATTACAAATTCTGCTTCTGCTAAAAAAAAAAACAGAAAACGTAATACTCTTCCTCGTACAAAATACAGTAATAGAAAACACACTTTTCTCTTATCCGAGGGCAACGGGCTGTTGGACTGTAAGGTTGTTTCTTTCCTCTGCAACATTTGTTTTTGTCCCTGAAATGTTAACTATATACATTTTGGTCCCTGAAGCTTCTCAGAATGTTACAATGGCTATGTCTTCTCTAAAAGACACCAGTCAACGGACATGAGTATTCAACAAAATAGAACATTGCCTCCCTTTCTACTCTTATAAATTGAACATTTCTGTTCAAATTTAAAACAGAGAGAACGCACAACACATTTCGAATTCGCTTCGATTGAAAATAGAGAAAAGAAAATGTAATACTCTTCCTCTTACGAAATACATAAATAGAAAACACACTTTTCTATTCTCCATGGGCCACGAGTTGTTTCTTTCTTCCATAACTTTCTTTTTGGTCCCTGAAATGTTAACTATTTATATTTTCGTACCTAAATTTTACAGAATGTTACAACGGCTATGTCTTCTCCAAAAGACACCAGTCAACAGACATTACTGTTCAACCGAACAGAACGTTGCCTCCCTTTCTGCTATTATAAATTGAACATTTCTGTTCAAATAAAAAAAAGAGAATACACAACACATCACGAATTCTGCTTTTGATTGAATATAGAGAAAAGAAAATGTAATACTCTTTCTCTTAAGAAATAATCAAACCGAAAAAACAATTTTCTGTTCTCCACAGGACATGAGCTGTTGGGCTGTTACTTTCTTTCAGAACAGTTTCTTTTGTTCTTGAAATGTTAACTATTTACATTTACATCCCTAAAGTTTTTCAGAATGTTACAACGGCAATGTCTTCTCCAAAAGACACCAGTCAACAGACATGATGGTTCAACTGAACAGAACGTTGCCTCCTTTTCTGCTCTGTTTAATTAAATATTTCTGTTCAAATTAAAATCGGAGACCACACAACATATTACGAATTCTGCTTCTGCTAAAAAAAACGAACAGAAAATGTAATACTCTTCCTGGTACATAATACAGAAATAGAAAACTAACTTTTCTATTATCCGAGGGCAACGGGCTGTTGGACTGTAAGGTTGTTGCTTTCTTCTGGAACATTTGTTTTTTATCCTGAAATGTTAACTATATAAATTTTATTCCCTGAAGCTTCTCAGAATGTTACAATGGCTATGTCTTCTCTAAAAGACACCAGTCAACGAACATGAGTATTCAACAAAATAGAACATTGCCTTCCTTTCTACTCTTATAAAATGAACATTTCTGTTCAAATTTAAAACAGAGAACGCACAACAAAATTCGAATTCTGCTTCTGATTGAAAATAGAGAAAAGAAAATGTAATACTCTTCCTCTTACGAAATACAGAAATAGAAAAACACTTTTCTATTATCCACTGGCAACGGGCTGTTGGACTGTAAGGTTGTTGCTTTCTTCTGGAACATTTGTTTTTGTCCCTGAAATGTTAACTATATACATTTTGGTCCCTAAAGCTTCTCAGAATGTTACAATGGCTATGTCTTCTCTAAAAGACACCTGTCAACGGACATGACTATTCAACAAAATAGAACGTTTACTCCCTTTCTACTATTATAAATTGAATATTTCTGTTCAAATTTAAAACAGAGAACGCACAACACATTTCGAATTCTGCTTCTGATTGAAAATAGAGAAAAGAAAATGTAATACTCTTCCTCTTACGAAATACAGAAATAGAAAACACACTTTTCTTTACTCCATGGGCCACGGGTTGTTGCTTTCTTCCATAACTTTCTTTTTGGTCCCTGAAATGTTAACTATTTACATTTTCGTACCTCAATTTTTTCACAATGTAACAACGGCTATGTCTTCTCCAAAAGACACCAGTCAACAGACATGACTGTTCAACGAACCAAACGTTGCCTCCCTTTCTTGCTATTATAAATTGAACATTTCTGTTCAAATTAAAAAAAGAGAATACACAACACATCACGAATTCTGCTTTTGATTGAATATAGAGAAAAGAAAATTTATACTCTTCCTCTTAAAAAATAAACAAACCGAAAAAACAATTTTCTGTTATCCACAGGACATGGGCTATTGGGTTGTTGCTTTCTTCCGGAACATTTTCTTTTGTTCTTGAAATGTTAACTATTTACATTTCATCCCTAAAGTTTTTCAGAATGTTACAACGGCTATGTCTTCTCCAAAAGACACCAGTCAACAGACATGAGGTTCAACTGAACAGAACGTTGCCTCCTTTTTTGCTCTGTTTAATTAAATATTTTTGTTCAAATTAAAATCGGAGAACGCACAACATATTACGAATTCTGCTTCTGCTAAAAAAAAACGAACAGAAAATGTAATACTCTTCCTCGTACAAAATACAGAAATAGAAAACACACTTTTCTATTATCCGAGGGCAACGGGCTGTTGGACTGTAAGGTTGTTGCTTTCTTCTGGAACATTTGTTTTTGTCCCTGAAATGTTAACTATATACATTTTGGTCCCTGAAGCTTCTCAGAATGTTACAATGGCTATGTCTTCACTAAAAGACACCAGTCAACGGACAAGAGTATTCAACAAAATAGAACATTGCCTCCCTTTCTACTCTTCTAAATTGAACATTTCTGTTCAAATTTAAAACTGAGAACGCACTACACATTTCGAATTCTGCTTCTGATTGAAAATTGAGGAAAAAAAATATAATACTCTTCCTCTTACGAAATACAGAAATAGAAAACACACTTTTCTAATAACCACGGGCAATGGGTTGTTGGACCGTAACGTTGTTGCTTTTTCCGGAACATTTGTTTTTGTCCCCGAAATGTTAATTATATACATTTTGGTCCCTAAAGGTTCTCGTAACGTTACAATGGCTATGTCTTCCTAAAAGACACACTGTCAATGGACATAACTATTCAACAAAATAGAACGTTGCCTCCCTTTCTACTATTATAAATTGAACATTTCTGTTCAAATTTAAAATAGAGAACACACAACACATTTCGAATTCTGCTTCTGATTGAAAATAGAGAAAAGAAAATGTAATACTCTTCCTCTTACGAAATATAGAAATATAAAACACACTTTTCTTTTCTCCATGGGCCACGGGTTGTTGCTTTCTTCCATAACTTTGTTTTTGGTCCATGAAATGTTAACTATTTACATTTTCGTACCTCAATTTTATCACAATGTAACAACGGCTATGTCTTCTCCAAAAGACACCAGTCAACAGACATGACTGTTCAACTGAACAGAACGTTGCCTCCCTTTCTGCTATTATAAATTGACCATTTCTGTTCAAATTAAAAAAAGAGAATACACAACACATCACGAATTCTACTTTTGATTGAATATAGAGAAAATAAAATGTAATACTCTTCCTCTGAAGAAATAAACAAACCGAAAAAACAATTTTCTGTTCTCCACAGGACATGGGCTGTTGGGCTGTTGCTTTCTTCCGGAACATTTTCTTTTGTTCTTGAAATATTAACTATTTACATTTTCATCCCTAAAGTTTTTCAGAATGTTATAACGGCTATGTCTTCTCCAAAAGACACCAGTCAACAGACATGACGGTTCAACAGAACAGAACGTTGCCTCCTTTTCTCGCTTCCGTTTAATTAAATATTTCGTTCAAATTAAAATTGGAGAACACACAACATATTACGAATTCTGCTTCTGCTAAAAAAAAATGAACAGAAAACGTAACACTCTTCTTCGTACAAAATACAGAAATAGAAAATACACTTTTCTATTATCCGAGGGCAACGGGCTGTTGGACTGTAAGGTTGTTACTTTCTTCTGGAACATTTATTTTTGTGCCTGAAATGTTAACTATATACATTTTGGTCCCTGAAGCTTCTCAGAATGTTACAATGGCTATGTCTTCTCTAAAAGACACCAGTAAACGGACATGAGTATTCAACAAAATAGAACATTGCCTCCCTTTCTAGTCTTATAAATTGAACATTTCTGTTCAAATTTAATATAGAGAACGCACAACACATTTCGAATTCTGCTTCTGATTGAAAATAGAGAAAAGAAAATGTAATACTCTTCCTCTTACGAAATACAAAAATTGTAAACACACTTTTCTATTATCCACGGGCAACGGGCTGTTGGACTGTAAGGTTGTTGCTTTCTTCTGGAACATTTGTTTTTGTCCCTGAAATGTTAATTATATACATTTTGGTCCCTAAAGCTTCTCAGAACGTTACAATGGCTATGTCTTCTCTAAAAGACACCTATCAACGGACATGACTATTCAACAAAATAGAATGTTGCCTCCCTTTCTACTTTTATAAATTGAACATTTCTGTTCAAATTTAAAATAGAGAACACACAACACATTTCGAATTCTGCTTCTTAAATGTTAACAATTTACATTTTCATCCCTAAAGTTTTTCAGAATGTTACAACGGCTATGTCTTCTCCAAAAGACACCAGTCAACAGAAATGACGGTTCAACATAACAGAACGTTGCCTCTTTTTCTGCTCTGTTTAATTAAATATTTCTATTCAAATTAAAATCGGAGAACACACAACATATTACAAATTCTGCTTCTGCTAAAAAAAAAAACAGAAAACGTAATACTCTTCCTCGTACAAAATACAGTAATAGAAAACACACTTTTCTCTTATCCGAGGGCAACGGGCTGTTGGACTGTAAGGTTGTTTCTTTCCTCTGCAACATTTGTTTTTGTCCCTGAAATGTTAACTATATACATTTTGGTCCCTGAAGCTTCTCAGAATGTTACAATGGCTATGTCTTCTCTAAAAGACACCAGTCAACGGACATGAGTATTCAACAAAATAGAACATTGCCTCCCTTTCTACTCTTATAAATTGAACATTTCTGTTCAAATTTAAAACAGAGAACGCACAACACATTTCGAATTCTGCTTCTGATTGAAAATAGAGAAAAGAAAATGTAATACTCTTCCTCTTACGAAATACATAAATAGAAAACACACTTTTCTATTCTCCATGGGCCACGAGTTGTTTCTTTCTTCCATAACTTTCTTTTTGGTCCCTGAAATGTTAACTATTTATATTTTCGTACCTAAATTTTACAGAATGTTACAACGGCTATGTCTTCTCCAAAAGACACCAGTCAACAGACATTACTGTTCAACCGAACAGAACGTTGCCTCCCTTTCTGCTATTATAAATTGAACATTTCTGTTCAAATAAAAAAAAGAGAATACACAACACATCACGAATTCTGCTTTTGATTGAATATAGAGAAAAGAAAATGTAATACTCTTTCTCTTAAGAAATAATCAAACCGAAAAAACAATTTTCTCGTTCTCCACGGGACATGAGTGTTCATTTGTTACTTTCTTTCGGAACAGTTTCTTTTGTTCTTGAAATGTTAACTATTTACATTTACATCCCTAAAGTTTTTCAGAATGTTACAACGGCAATGTCTTCTCCAAAAGACACCAGTCAACAGACATGATGGTTCAACTGAACAGAACGTTGCCTCCTTTTCTCGCTCTCCGTTTAATTAAATATTTCTGTTCAAATTAAAATCGGAGACCACACAACATATTACGAATTCTGCTTCTGCTAAAAAAAACGAACAGAAAATGTAATACTCTTCCTGGTACATAATACAGAAATAGAAAACTAACTTTTCTATTATCCGAGGGCAACGGGCTGTTGGACTGTAAGGTTGTTGCTTTCTTCTGGAACATTTGTTTTTTATCCTGAAATGTTAACTATATAAATTTTATTCCCTGAAGCTTCTCAGAATGTTACAATGGCTATGTCTTCTCTAAAAGACACCGGTCAACGAACATGAGTATTCAACAAAATAGAACATTGCCTTCCTTTCTACTCTTATAAAATGAACATTTTGTTCAAATTTAAAACCGAGAACGCACAACAAAATTCGAATTTCGCTTCGATTGAAAATAGAGAAAAGAAAATGTAATACTCTTCCTCTTACGAAATACGAAATAGAAAAACACTTTTCTATTATCCACCGGCAACGGGCCGTTGACCGTAAGGTTGTTGCTTTCTTTTCTCGGAACATTTGTTTTTGTCCCCGAAATGTTAACTATATACATTTTGGTCCCTAAAGCTTCTCAGAATGTTACAATGGCTATGTCTTCTCTAAAAGACACCTGTCAACGGACATGACTATTCAACAAAATAGAACGTTTACTCCCTTTCTACTATTATAAATTGAATATTTCTGTTCAAATTTAAAACAGAGAACGCACAACACATTTCGAATTCTGCTTCTGATTGAAAATAGAGAAAAGAAAATGTAATACTCTTCCTCTTACGAAATACAGAAATAGAAAACACACTTTTCTTTACTCCATGGGCCACGGGTTGTTGCTTTCTTCCATAACTTTCTTTTTGGTCCCTGAAATGTTAACTATTTACATTTTCGTACCTCAATTTTTTCACAATGTAACAACGGCTATGTCTTCTCCAAAAGACACCGGCCATCGTACATGATCGTTCAACGAACGAACGTTGCCTCCTTTCGTTATTATAAATTGAACATTTCTGTTCAAATTAAAAAAAGAGAATACACAACACATCACGAATTCTCGCTTTTGATTGAATATAGAGAAAAGAAAATTTATACTCTTCCTCTTAAAAAATAAACAAACCGAAAAAACAATTTTCTCGTTATCCACGGGACATGGGCTATTGGGTTGTTGCTTTCTTCGGAACATTTTATTTTGTTCTTGAAATGTTAACTATTTACATTTCATCCCTAAAGTTTTTCGAATGTTACAACGGCTATGTCTTCTCCAAAAGACACCGGTCAACGACATGAGGTTCAACGAACGTAACGTTGCCTCCTTTTTTGCTCGTTTAATTAAATATTTTTGTTCAAATTAAAATCGGAGAACGCACAACATATTACGAATTTCGCTTTCGCAAAAAAAAAAACGAACGAGAAAATGTAATACTCTTCCTCGTACAAAATACGAAATAGAAAACACACTTTTCTATTATCCGAGGGCAACGGGCTGTTGGACCGTAAGGTTGTTGCTTTCTTCTCGGAACATTTGTTTTTGTCCCTGAAATGTTAACTATATACATTTTGGTCCCTGAAGCTTCTCAGAATGTTACAATGGCTATGTCTTCACTAAAAGACACCAGTCAACGGACAAGAGTATTCAACAAAATAGAACATTGCCTCCCTTTCTACTCTTCTAAATTGAACATTTCTGTTCAAATTTAAAACTGAGAACGCACTACACATTTCGAATTCTGCTTCTGATTGAAAATTGAGGAAAAAAAATATAATACTCTTCCTCTTACGAAATACAGAAATAGAAAACACACTTTTCTAATAACCACGGGCAATGGGTTGTTGGACTGTAACGTTGTTGCTTTCTTCTGGAACATTTGTTTTTGTCCCTGAAATGTTAATTATATACATTTTGGTCCCTAAAGGTTCTCAGAACGTTACAATGGCTATGTCTTCCTAAAAGACACACCTGTCAATGGACATAACTATTCAACAAAATAGAACGTTGCCTCCCTTTCTACTATTATAAATTGAACATTTCTGTTCAAATTTAAAATAGAGAACACACAACACATTTCGAATTCTGCTTCTGATTGAAAATAGAGAAAAGAAAATGTAATACTCTTCCTCTTACGAAATATAGAAATATAAAACACACTTTTCTTTTCTCCATGGGCCACGGGTTGTTGCTTTCTTCCATAACTTTGTTTTTGGTCCATGAAATGTTAACTATTTACATTTTCGTACCTCAATTTTATCACAATGTAACAACGGCTATGTCTTCTCCAAAAGACACCAGTCAACGACATGAGTTCAATGAACGTAACGTTGCCTCCCTTTCTGCTATTATAAATTGACCATTTCTGTTCAAATTAAAAAAAGAGAATACACAACACATCACGAATTCTACTTTTGATTGAATATAGAGAAAATAAAATGTAATACTCTTCCTCTGAAGAAATAAACAAACCGAAAAAACAATTTTCTGTTCTCCACAGGACATGGGCTGTTGGGCTGTTGCTTTCTTCCGGAACATTTTCTTTTGTTCTTGAAATATTAACTATTTACATTTTCATCCCTAAAGTTTTTCAGAATGTTATAACGGCTATGTCTTCTCCAAAAGACACCAGTCAACAGACATGACGGTTCAACTGAACAGAACGTTGCCTCCTTTTCTGCTCTGTTTAATTAAATATTTCTGTTCAAATTAAAATTGGAGAACACACAACATATTACGAATTCTGCTTCTGCTAAAAAAAAATGAACAGAAAACGTAACACTCTTCTTCGTACAAAATACAGAAATAGAAAATATACTTTTCTATTATCCGAGGGAAACGGTACGTTGACCGTAAGGTTGTTACTTTCTTCTGGAACATTTATTTTTGTGCCTGAAATGTTAACTATATACATTTTGGTCCCTGAAGCTTCTCAGAATGTTACAATGGCTATGTCTTCTCTAAAAGACACCAGTAAACGGACATGAGTATTCAACAAAATAGAACATTGCCTCCCTTTCTACTCTTATAAATTGAACATTTCTGTTCAAATTTAAAACAGAGAACGCACAACACATTTCGAATTCTGCTTCTGATTGAAAATAGAGAAAAGAAAATGTAATACTCTTCCTCTTACGAAATACAAAAATAGAAAACACACTTTTCTATTATCCACGGGCAACGGGCTGTTGGACTGTAAGGTTGTTGCTTTCTTCTGGAACATTTGTTTTTGTCCCTGAAATGTTAATTATATACATTTTGGTCCCTAAAGCTTCTCAGAACGTTATAATGGCTATGTCTTCTCTAAAAGACACCTATCAACGGACATGACTATTCAACAAAATAGAATGTTGCCTCCCTTTCTACTTTTATAAATTGAACATTTCTGTTCAAATTTAAAATAGAGAACACACAACACATTTCAAATTCTGCTTCTGAAATATTAACTATTTACATTTTCATCCCTAAAGTTTTTCAGAATGTTACAATGGCTATGTCTTCTCCAAAAGACACCAGTCAACAGAAATGACGGTTCAACATAACAGAACGTTGCCTCTTTTTCTGCTCTGTTTAATTAAATATTTCTGTTCAAATTAAAATCGGAGAACACACAACATATTACAAATTCTGCTTCTGCTAAAAAAAAAAACAGAAAACGTAATACTCTTCCTCGAACAAAATACAGTAATAGAAAACACACTTTTCTATTATCCGAGGGCAACGGGCTGTTGGACTGTAAGGTTGTTGCTTTCCTCTGCAACATTTGTTTTTGTCCCTGAAATGTTAACTATGTACATTTTGGTCCCTGAAGCTTCTCAGAATGTTACAATGGCTATGTCTTCTCTAAAAGACACCAGTCAACGGACATGAGTATTCAACAAAATAGAACATTGCCTCCCTTTCTACTCTTATAAATTGAACATTTCTGTTCAAATTTAAAACAGAGAACGCACAACACATTTCGAATTCTGCTTCTGATTGAAAATAGAGAAAAGAAAATGTAATACTCTTCCTCTTACGAAATACATAAATAGAAAACACACTTTTCTATTCTCCA
This sequence comes from Anisodus tanguticus, assembly GCA_034509755.1. Classification (NCBI taxonomy): domain Eukaryota; kingdom Viridiplantae; phylum Streptophyta; class Magnoliopsida; order Solanales; family Solanaceae; genus Anisodus; species Anisodus tanguticus. The sequence goes on along the minus strand of CM067544.1, from coordinate 34,431,777 downwards.
TGGGCCACGAGTTGTTTCTTTCTTCCATAACTTTCTTTTTGGTCCCTGAAATGTTAACTATTTATATTTTCGTACCTAAATTTTTTCAGAATGTTACAACGGCTATGTCTTCTCCAAAAGACACCAGTCAACAGACATTACCGTTCAACCGAACAGAACGTTGCCTCCCTTTCTGCTATTATAAATTGAACATTTCTGTTCAAATTAAAAAAAGAGAATACACAACACATCACGAATTCTGCTTTTGATTGAATATAGAGAAAAGAAAATGTAATACTCTTTCTCTTAAGAAATAATCAAACCGAAAAAACAATTTTCTGTTCTCCACAGGACATGAGCTGTTGGGCTGTTACTTTCTTTCGGAACATTTTCTTTTGTTCTTGAAATGTTAACTATTTACATTTACATCCCTAAAGTTTTTCAGAATGTTACAACGGCAATGTCTTCTCCAAAAGAATCCAGTCAACAGACATGACGGTTCAACTGAACAGAACGTTGCCTCCTTTTCTGCTCTGTTTAATTAAATATTTCTGTTCAAATTAAAATCGGAGACCACACAACATATTACGAATTCTGCTTCTGCTAAAAAAAATGAACAGAAAATGTAATACACTTCCTCGTACATAATACAGAAATAGAAAACTATCTTTTCTATTAACCGAGGGCAACGGGCTGTTGGACTGTAAGGTTGTTGCTTTCTTCTGGAACATTTGTTTTTGTCCCTTAAATGTTAACTATATACATTTTGGTCCCTGAAGCTTCTCAGAATGTTACAATGGCTATGTCTTCTCTAAAAGACACCAGTCAACGGACATGAGTATTCAACAAAATAGAACATTGCCTTCTTTTCTACTCTTATAAATTGAACATTTCTGTTCAAATTTAAAACAGAGAACGCACAACACATTTCGAATTCTACTTCTGATTGAAAATAGAGAAAAAGAAAATGTAATACTCTTCCACTTATGAAATACAGAAATAGAAAAAACACTTTTCTATTATCCACGGGCAACGGGCTGTTGGACTGTAAAGTTGTTGCTTTCTTCTAGATCATTTGTTTTTGTCCCTGAAATGTTAACTATATACATTTTGGTCCCTAAAGCTTCTCAGAACGTTTCTAATGGCTATGTCTTCTCTAAAAGACACCTATCAACGGACATGACTATTCAACAAAATAGAATGTTGCCTCCCTTTCTACTATTATAAATTGAACATTTCTGTTCAAATTTAAAATAGAGAACACACAACACATTTCAAATTCTGCTTCTGATTGAAAATAGAGAAAAGCAAATGTAATACTCTTCCTCTTACGAAATATAGAAATATAAAACACACTTTTCTTTTCTCCATGGGCCACTGGTTGTTGCTTTCTTCCCTAACTTTCTTTTTGGTCCCTGAAATGTTAACTATTTACATTTTCCTACCTCAATTTTTTCACAATGTAACAACGGCTATGTCTTCTCCAAAAGACACCAGTCAACAGACATTACTGTTCAACAGAATAGAATGTTGCCTCCCTTTCTGCTATTACAAATTGAACATTTCTGTTCAAATTAAAAAAAGAGAATACACAACACATCACGAATTCTGCTTTTGATTGAATATAGAGAAAATAAAATGTAATACTCTTCCTCTTAAGAAATAATCAATCCGACAAAACAATTTTCTGTTCTCCACAGGACATGAGCTGTTGGGCTGTTACTTTCTTCCGGAACATTTTATTTTGTTCTTGAAATGTTAACTATTTACATTTACATCCCTAAAGTTTTTCAGAATGTTACAACGGCTATGTCTTCTCCAAAAGACACCAGTCAACAGACATGACGGTTCAACAGAACAGAACGTTGACGCCTTTTCTGCTCTGTTTAATTAAATATTTCTGTTAAAATTAAAATCGGAGACCACACAACATATTACGAATTCTACTTCTGCTAAAAAAAAACGAACAGAAAATGTAATACTCTTCCTCGTACATAATACAGAAATAGAAAACACACTTTTCTATTATCCGAGGGCAACGGGCTGTTGGACTGTAAGGTTGTTGCATTCTTCTGGAACATTTGTTTTTGTCCCTGAAATGTTAACTATATACATTTTGGTCCCTGAAGCTTCTCAGAATGTTACAATGGCTATGTCTTCTCTAAAAGACACCAGTCAACGGACATGAGTATTCAACAAAATAGAACATTGCCTCCCTTTCTACTCTTATAAATTGAACATTTCTGTTCAAATTTAAAACAGAGAACGCACAACACATTTCGAATTCTGCTTCTGATTGAAAATAGAGAAAAGAAAATGTAATACTCTTCCTCTTACGAAATACAGAAATAGAAAACACACTTTTCTTTACTCCATGGGCCACGGGTTGTTGCTTTCTTCCATAACTTTCTTTTTGGTCCCTGAAATGTTAACTATTTACATTTTCGTACCTCAATTTTTTCACAATGTAACAACGGCTATGTCTTCTCCAAAAGACACAAGTCAATGTACATGACCGTTCAATGAACGTAACGTTGCCTCCTTTTCGCTATTATAAATTGAACATTTCTGTTCAAATTAAAAAAAGAGAATACACAACACATCACGAATTCTGCTTTTGATTGAATATAGAGAAAAGAAAATGTAATACTCTTTCTCTTAAGAAATAAACAATCCGAAAAAACCATTTTCTATTCTCCACAGGACATGGGCTGTTGGGCTGTTACTTTCTTCCGGAACATTTTCTTTAGTTCTTGAAATGTTAACTATATATATTTTCATCCCTAAAGTTTTTCAGAATGTTACAACGGCTATGTCTTCTCCAAAAGACACCAGTTAACAGACATGACGGTTCAACTGAACAGAACGTTGCCTCCTTTTCATCTCTGTTTAATTAAATATTTCTGTTCAAATTAAAATCGGAGAACACACAACATATTACGAATTCTTCTTCTGCTAAAAAAAAACAGAAAACGTAATACTCTTCCTCGTACAAAATACAGTAATAGAAAACACACTTTTCTATTATCCGAGGGCAACGGGCTGTTGGACTGTAAGGTTGTTGCTTTCTTCTGGAACATTTGTTTTTGTCCCTTAAATGTTAACTATATACATTTTGGTCCCTGAAGCTTCTCAGAATGTTACAATGGCTATGTCTTCTCTTAAAGACACCAGTCAACGGACATGAGTATTCAACAAAATAGAACATTGCCTCCCTTTCTACTCTTATAAATTGAACATTTCTGTTCAAATTTAAAACAGAGAACGCACAACACATTTCGAATTCTGCTTCTGATTGAAAATAGAGAAAAGAAAATGTAATACTCTTCCTCTTACGAAATACAGAAATAGAAAACACACTTTTCTTTACTCCATGGGCCACGGGCTGTTGGACTGTAAAGTTGTTGCTTTCTTCTGGATCATTTGTTTTTGTCCCTGAAATGTTAACTATATACATTTTGGTCCCTAAAGCTTCGCAGAACGTTACTATGGCTATGTCTTCTCTAAAAGACACCTATCAACGGACATGACTATTCAACAAAATAGAATGTTGCCTCCCTTTCTACTATTATAAATTGAACATTTCTGTTCAAATTTAAAATAGAGAACACACAACACATTTCGAATTCTGCTTCTGATTGAAAATAGAGAAAAGCAAATGTAATACTCTTCCTCTTACTAAATATAGAAATATAAAACACACTTTTCTTTTCTCCATGGGCCACGGGTTGTTGCTTTCTTCCATAACTTTCTTTTTGGTCCCTGAAATGTTAACTATTTACATTTTCGTACCTCAATTTTTTCACAATGTAACAACGACTATGTCTTCTCCAAAAGACACCAGTCAACAGACATGACTTTTCAACAGAATAGAACGTTGCCTTCCTTTCTGCTATTATAAATTGAACATTTCTGTTCAAATTAAAAAAAGAGAATACACAACACATCACGAATTCAGCTTTTGATTGAATATAGAGAAAAGAAAATGTAATACTCTTCCTCTTAAGAAATAAACAAACCGAAAAAACAATTTTCTCGTTATCCACGGGACATGGGTACATTGGCGTTGCTTTCTTCCGGAACATTTTCTTTTGTTCTTGAAATGTTAACTATTTATATTTTCATCCCTAAAGTTTTTCGAATGTTACAACGGCTATGTCTTCTCCAAAAGACACCAGTTAACGAGACATGACGGTTCAATGAACGAACGTTGCCTCCTTTTTCGCTCTTTCCGTTTAATTAAATATTTTCGTTCAAATTAAAATCGGAGAACACACAACATATTACGAATTCTTCTTCTCGCTAAAAAAAAACGAGAAAACGTAATACTCTTCCTCGTACAAAATACAAGTAATAGAAAACACACTTTTCTATTATCCGAGGGCAACGGGTGTTGGACCGTAAGGTTGTTGCTTTTTTCTTCGGAACATTTGTTTTTGTCCCCGAAATGTTAACTATATACATTTTGGTCCCTGAAGCTTCTCAGAATGTTACAATGGCTATGTCTTCTCTAAAAGACACCAGTCAACGGACATGAGTATTCAACAAAATAGAACATTGCCTCCCTTTCTACTCTTATAAATTGAACATTTTCGCTCAAATTTAAAACAGAGAACGCACAACACATTTCGAATTACTCGCTTCTGATTGAAAATAGAGAAAAGAAAATGTAATACTCTTCCTCTTACGAAATATAGAAATATAAAACACACTTTTCTTTTCTCCATGGGCCACGGGTTGTTGCTTTCTTCCATAACTTTCTTTTTGGTCCCTGAAATGTTAACTATTTACATTTTCGTACCTCAATTTTTTCACTATGTAACAACGGCTATGTCTTCTCCAAAAGACACCAGTCAGCAGACATGACTGTTCAACAGAACAGAACGTTGCCTCCCTTTCTGCTATTATAATTGAACATTTCTGTTCAAATTAAATAAAGAGAATACACGCCACATCACGAATTCTGCTTTTGATTGAATATAGAGAAAAGAAAATGTAATACTCTTTCTCTTAAAAAATAAACAAACCGAAAAAACCATTTTCTGTTCTCCACAGGACATGGGCTGTTACTTTCTTCCGGAACATTTTCTTTAGTTCTTGAAATGTTAACTATTTATATTTTCATCCCTAAAGTTTTTCAGAATGTTACAACGGCTATGTCTTCTCCAAAAGACACCAGTCAACAGACATGACGGTTCAACTGAACAGAACGTTGCCTCCTTTTCTGCTCTGTTTAATTAAATATTTATGTTCAAATTAAAATCGGAGACCACACAATATATTACGATTTCTGCTTCTGCTAAAAAAAAATGAACAGAAAATGTAATACTCTTCCTCGTACATAATACAGAAATAGAAAACACACTTTTCTATTATCCGAGGGCAACGGGCTGTTGGACTGTAAGGTTGTTTCGTTCTTCTGGAACATTTGTTTTTGAACCTGAAATGTTAACTATATAAATTTTGGTCCCTGAAGCTTCTCAGAATGTTACAATGGCTATGTCTTCTCTAAAAGACACCAGTCAACGGACATGAGTATTCAACAAAATAGAACATTGCCTTCCTTTCTACTCTTATAAATTGAACATTTCTGTTCAAATTTAAAACAGAGAACGCACAACAAATTTCGAATTCTGCTTCTGATTGAAAATAGAGAAAAGAAAATGTAATACTCTTTCTCTTACGAAATATAGAAATGTAAAACACACTTTTCTTTTGTCCTTGGGCCACGGGTTGTTGCTTTCTTCCATAACTTTCTTTTTGGTCCCTGAAATATTAACTATTTACATTTTCGTACCTCAATTTTTTCACAATGTAACAACGGCTATGTCTTCTCCAAAAGACACCGGTCAACGTACATGACTGTTCAATGAACGTAACGTTGCCTCCTTTCGCTATTATAAATTGAACATTTCTGTTCAAATTAAAAAAAGAGAATACACAACACATCACGAATTCTACTTTTGATTGAATATAGAGAAAATAAAATGTAATACTCTTCTTCTCGAAGAAATAAACAAACCGAAAAAACAATTTTCTCGTTCTCCACAGACATGGGTCATTGGGTCGTTGCTTTCTTCCGGAACATTTTCTTTTGTTCTTGAAATGTTAACTATTTACATTTTCATCCCTAAAGTTTTTCGAATGTTACAACGGCTATGTCTTCTTCAAAAGACACCAGTCAACAGACATGACGGTTCAACTGAACAGAACGTTGCCTCCTTTTTTGCTCTGTTTAATTAAATATTTCTATTCAAATTAAAATTGGAGAACACATAACATATTACGAATTCTGCTTCTGCTAAAAAAAAATGAACAGAAAACGTAATACTCTTTTACGAAATACAGAAATAGAAAACACACTTTTCTATTATCCACGGGCAACGGGCTGTTGGACTGTAAGGTTGTTGCTTACTTTTGTAACATTTATTTTTGTCCCTGAAATGTTAACTATATACATTTTGGTCCCTCAAGCTTCTCAGAACGTTACAATGGATATGTCTTCTCTAAAAGACACCTGTCAACGGACATGACTGTTCAACAGAACAGAACGTTGCCTCCCTTTCTGCTATTATAAATTGAACATTTCTGTTCAAATTAAAAAAAGAGAATACACAACACATCACGAATTCTGCTTTTGATTGAATATAGAGAAAATAAAATGTAATACTCTTCCTCCGAAGAAATAAACAAACCGAAAAAACAATTTTCTCGTTCTCTACAGACATGGGCCGTTTCAATGTTGCTTTCTTCTCGGGACATTTTCTTTTGTTCTTGAAATGTTAACTATTTACATTTTCATCCCTAAAGTTTTTCAGAATGTTACAACGGCTATGTCTTCTCCAAAAGACACCAGTCAACAGACATGACGGTTCAACTGAACAGAACGTTGCCTCCTTTTCTTCTCGGTTTAATTAAATATTTCTGTTCAAATTAAAATCGGAGAACACACAACATATTACGAATTCTGCTTCTGCTAAAAAAAAAATAGAAAACGTAATACTCTTCCTCGTACAAAATACAGAAATAGAAAACACAATTTTCTATTATCCGAGGGCAATGGGCTGTTGGACTGTAAGGTTGTTGCTTTCTTCTGGAACATTTATTTTTGTGCCTGAAATGTTAACTATATACATTTTGGTCCTTGAAGCTTCTCAGAATGTTACAATGGCTATGTCTTCTCTAAAAGACACCTATCAACGGACATGAGTATTCAACAAAATAGAACATTGCCTCCCTTTCTACTCATATAAATTGAACATTTCTGTTCAAATTTAAAACAGAGAACGCACAACACATTTCGAATTCTGCTTCTGATTGAAAATAGAGAAAAGAAAATGTAATACTCTTCCACTTACGAAATACAGAAATAGAAAAAACACTTTTCTATTATCCACGGGCAACGGGCTGTTGGACTGTAAAGTTGTTGCTTTCTTCTGGATCATTTGTTTTTGTCCCTGAAATGTTAACTATATACATTTTGGTCCCTAAAGCTTCTCAGAACGTTACAATGGCTATGTCTTCTCTAAAAGACACCTATCAACGGACATGACTATTCAACAAAATAGAATGTTGCCTCCTTTCTACTATTATAAATTGAACATTTCTGTTCAAATTTAAAATAGAGAACACACAACACATTTCGAATTCTGCTTCTGATTGAAAATAGAGAAAAGCAAATGTAATACTCTTCCTCTTACTAAATATAGAAATATAAAACACACTTTTCTTTTCTCCATGGGCCACGGGTTGTTGCTTTCTTCCATAACTTTCTTTTTGGTCCCTGAAATGTTAACTATTTACATTTTCGTACCTCAATTTTTTCACAATGTAACAACGACTATGTCTTCTCCAAAAGACACCGGTCAACGACATGACTGTTCAATGACGAACGTAACGTTGCCTTCCTTTCGCTATTATAAATTGAACATTTCGTTCAAATTAAAAAAAGAGAATACACAACACATCACGAATTCAGCTTTTGATTGAATATAGAGAAAAGAAAATGTAATACTCTTCCTCTTAAGAAATAAACAAACCGAAAAAACAATTTTCTGTTATCCACAGGACATGGGCTGTTGGGCTGTTGCTTTCTTCGGAACATTTTCTTTTGTTCTTGAAATGTTAACTATTTACATTTTCATCCCTAAAGTTTTTCGAATGTTACAACGGCTATGTCTTCTCCAAAATACACCAGTCAACAGACATGACGGTTCAACTGAACAGAACGTTGCCTCCTTTTTTGCTTTGTTTAATTAAATATTTCTGTTCAAATTAAAATCGGAGAACACACAACATATTACGAATTCTACTTCTGCTAAAAAAAAATGAACAGAAAACGTAATACTATTCCTCGTACCAAATACAGAAATAGAAAACACACTTTTCTATTATCCGAGGGCAACGGGCTGTTGGACTGTATGGTTGTTGCTTTCTTCTGGAACATTTGTTTTTGTCCCTGAAATGTTAACTGTATACATTTTGGTCCCTGAAGCTTCTCTGAATGTTATAATGGTTATGTCTTCTCTAAAAGACACCAGTCAACGGACATGAGTATTCAACAAAATAGAACATTGCCTCCTTTTCTACTCTTATAAATTGAACATTACTGTTCAAATTTAAAACAGAGAACGCACTACACATTTCGAATTCTGCTTCTGATTGAAAATAGAGAAAAGAAAATGTAATACTCTTCCTCTTACGAAATACAAAAATAGAAAACACACTTTTCTATTATCCACGGGCAACGGGCTGTTGGACTGTAAGGTTATTGCTTTCTTCTGGAACATTTTTTTTTGTCCCTGAAATGTTAATTATATACATTTTGGTCCCTAAAGCTTCTCAGAACGTTACAATGGCTATGTCTTCTCTAAAAGACACCTGTCAATGGACATAACTATTCAACAAAATAGAACGTTGACTCCCTTTCTACTATTATAAATTGAACATTTCTGTTTAAATTTAAAATAGAGAACACACAACACATTTCGAATACTGCTTTTGATTGAAAATAGAGAAAAGAAAATGTAATACTCTTCCTCTTACGAAATATAGAAATATAAAACACACTTTTCTTTTCTCCATGGGCCACGGGTTGTTGCTTTCTTCCATAACTTTCTTTTTGGTCCCTGAAATGTTAACTATTTACATTTTCGTACCTCAATTTTTTCACTATGTAACAACGGCTATGTCTTCTCCAAAAGACACCAGTCAGCAGACATGAATGTTCAACTGAACAGAACGTTGCCTCCCTTTCTGCTATTATAATTGAACATTTCTGTTCAAATTAAATAAAGAGAATACACGCCACATCACGAATTCTGCTTTTGATTGAATATAGAGAAAAGAAAATGTAATACTCTTTCTCTTAAAAAATAAACAAACCGAAAAAACCATTTTCTGTTCTCCACAGGACATGGGCTGTTACTTTCTTCCGGAACATTTTCTTTAGTTCTTGAAATGTTAACTATTTATATTTTCATCCCTAAAGTTTTTCAGAATGTTACAACGGCTATGTCTTCTCCAAAAGACACCAGTCAACAGACATGACGGTTCAACTGAACAGAACGTTGCCTCCTTTTCTGCTCTGTTTAATTAAATATTTATGTTCAAATTAAAATCGGAGACCACACAATATATTACGATTTCTCGCTTTCGCTAAAAAAAAAATGAAAGAAAATGTAATACTCTTCCTCGTACATAATACAGAAATAGAAAACACACTTTTCTATTATCCGAGGGCAACGGGCTGTTGGACTGTAAGGTTGTTTCGTTCTTCTGGAACATTTGTTTTTGAACCTGAAATGTTAACTATATAAATTTTGGTCCCTGAAGCTTCTCAGAATGTTACAATGGCTATGTCTTCTCTAAAAGACACCAGTCAACGGACATGAGTATTCAACAAAATAGAACATTGCCTTCCTTTCTACTCTTATAAATTGAACATTTCTGTTCAAATTTAAAACAGAGAACGCACAACAAATTTCAAATTCTGCTTCTGATTGAAAATAGAGAAAAGAAAATGTAATACTCTTTCTCTTACGAAATATAGAAATGTAAAACACACTTTTCTTTTGTCCTTGGGCCACGGGTTGTTGCTTTCTTCCATAACTTTCTTTTTGGTCCCTGAAATATTAACTATTTACATTTTCGTACCTCAATTTTATCACAATGTAACAACGGCTATGTCTTCTCCAAAAGACACCGGTCAACATCGTACATGACTGTTCAATGAACGTAACGTTGCCTCCCTTTCTCGCTATTATAAATTGAACATTTCTGTTCAAATTAAAAAAAGAGAATACATAACACCTCACGAATTCTGCTTTTGATTGAATATAGAGAAAAGAAAATGTAATACTCTTCCTTTTATGAAATAAACGCACAGAAAAAACAAATTTCTGTTCTCCACAGGACATGGGCTGTTGGGCTCTTGCTTTCTTCCGGAACATTTTCATTTGTTCTTCAAATGTTAACTATTTACATTTTCATCCCTAAAGTTTTTCAGAATGTTACAAAGGCTATGTCTAATCCAAAAGACACCGGTCAACGACATGACGGTTCAATGTACGTAACGTTGCCTCCTTTTCTCGCTTTGTTTAATTAAATATTTCGTTTAAATTAAAATCGGAGAACACACAACATATTACGAATTCTGCTTCTGCTAAAAACAAACGAACAGAAAACGTAATACTCTTCCTCTTACAAAATACAGAAATAGAAAACACACTTTTCTATTATCCGAGGGCAACGGGCTGTTGGACTGTAAGGTTGTTTCGTTCTTCTGGAACATTTGTTTTTGACCCTGAAATGTTAACTATATAAATTTTGGTCCCCGAAGCTTCTCGAATGTTACAATGGCTATGTCTTCTCTAAAAGACACCAGTCAACGGACATGAGTATTCAACAAAATAGAACATTGCCTTCCTTTCTACTCTTATAAATTGAACATTTCTGTTCAAATTTAAAATAGAGAACGCACAACAAATTTCGAATTCTGCTTCTGATTGAAAATAGAGAAAAGAAAATGTAATACTCTTTCTCTTACGAAATATAGAAATGTAAAACACACTTTTCTTTTGTCCTTGGGCCACGGGTTGTTGCTTTCTTCCATAACTTTCTTTTTGGTCCCTGAAATATTAACTATTTACATTTTTGTACCTCAATTTTATCACAATGTAACAACGGCTATGTCTTCTCCAAAAGACACCGGTCAACGTACATGATCGTTCAACCGAACGAACGTTGCCTCCTTTTCTGCTATTATAAATTGAACATTTCTGTTCAAATTAAAAAAAAGAGAATACACAACACATCACGAATTCTGCTTTTGATTGAATATAGAAAAAATAAAATGTAATACATTTCCTCTTAAGAAATAAACAAACCGAAAAAACAATTTTCTGTTCTCCACAGGACATGGGCCGTTGGTCGTTGCTTTCTTCTAGAACATTTTCTTTTGTTCTTGAAATGTTAACTATTTACATTTTCATCCCTAATGTTTTTCAGAATGTTACAACGGCTATGTCATCTTCAAAAGACACCGGTACCAACGGACATGACGGTTCAACGAAGAGAACGTTGCCTCCTTTTCTGCTTTGTTTAATTAAATATTTATGTTCAAATTAAAATCGGAGAACACACAACATATTACGAGTTTCGCTTTCGCTAAAAAAAACGAACAGAAAACGTAATACTCTTCCTCTTACAAAATACGTAAATAGAAAACACACTTTTCTATTATCCGAGGGCAATGGGTCGTTGGACCGTAAGGTTGTTTCGTTCTTCCGGAACATTTGTTTTTGACCCCGAAATGTTAACTATATAAATTTTGGTCCCCGAAGCTTCTCGAATGTTACAATGGCTATGTCTTCTCTAAAAGACACCGGTCAACGGACATGAGTATTCAACAAAATAGAACATTGCCTTCCTTTCTACTCTTATAAATTGAACATTTCGTTCAAATTTAAAACAAGAGAACGCACAACAAATTTCGAATTCTCGCTTCGATTGAAAATAGAGAAAAGAAAATGTAATACTCTTTCTCTTACGAAATATAGAAATGTAAAACACACTTTTCTTTTGTCCTTGGGCCACGGGTTGTTGCTTTCTTCCATAACTTTCTTTTTGGTCTCTGAAATATTAACTATTTACATTTTCGTACCTCAATTTTATCACAATGTAACAACGGCTATGTCTTCTCCAAAAGACACCAGTCAACAGACATGACTGTTCAACAGAATAGAACGTTGCCTCCCTTTCTACTATTATAAATTGAACATTTCTGTTCAAATTAAAAAAAGAGAATACATAACACCTCACGAATTCTGCTTTTGATTGAATATAGAGAAAAGAAAATGTAATACTCTTCCTTTTATGAAATAAACAAACTGAAAAAACAATTTTCTGTTCTCCACAGGACATGGGCTGTTGGGCTCTTGCTTTCTTCCGGAACATTTTCTTTTGTTCTTCAAATTTTAACTATTTACATTTTCATCCCTAAAGTTTTTCGAATGTTACAACGGCTATGTCTTCTCCAAAAGACACCGGTCAACGTACATGACGGTTCAACGAACGTAACGTTGCCTCCTTTTCTCGCTTTGTTTAATTAAATATTTCTGTTTAAATTAAAATCGGAGAACACACAACATATTACGAATTCTGCTTCTGCTAAAAACAAACGAACAGAAAACGTAATACTCTTCCTCTTACAAAATACAGAAATAGAAAACACACTTTTTTATTATCCGAGGGCAACGGGCTGTTGGACTGTAAGGTTGTTTCGTTCTTATGGAACATTTGTTTTTGACCCTGAAATGTTAACTATATAAATTTTGGTCCCTGAAGCTTCTCAGAATGTTACAATGGCTATGTCTTCTCTAAAAGACACCAGTCAACGAACATGAGTATTCAACAAAATAGAACATTGCCTTCCTTTCTACTCTTATAAATTGAACATTTCTGTTCAAATTTAAAACAGAGAACGCACAACAAATTTCGAATTCTGCTTCTGATTGAAAATAGAGAAAAGAAAATGTAATACTCTTTCTCTTACGAAATATAGAAATGTAAAACACACTTTTCTTTTGTCCTTGGGCCACGGGTTGTTGCTTTCTTCCATAACTTTCTTTTTGGTCCCTGAAATATTAACTATTTACATTTTCGTACCTCAATTTTATCACAATGTAACAACGGCTATGTCTTCTCCAAAAGACACCAAGTCAACGTACATGACTGTTCAATGAACGTAACGTTGCCTCCTTTTCGCTATTATAAATTGAACATTTCTGTTCAAATTAAAAAAAGAGAATACACAACACATCACGAATTCTGCTTTTGATTGAATATAGAAAAAAGAAAATGTAATACACTTCCTCTTAAGAAATAAACAAACCGAAAAAACAATTTTCTGTTCTCCACAGGACATGGGCTGTTGGGCTGTTGCTTTCTTCTAGAACATTTTCTTTTGTTCTTGAAATGTTAACTATTTACATTTTCATCCCTAATGTTTTTCAGAATGTTACAACGTCTATGTCTTCTTCAAAAGACACCAGTCAACAGACATGACGGTTCAACAGAAGAGAACGTTGCCTCCTTTTCTGCTTTGTTTAATTAAATATTTATGTTCAAATTAAAATCGGAGAACACACAACATATTACGAGTTCTGCTTCTGCTAAAAAAAATGAACAGAAAACGTAATACTCTTCCTCTTACAAAATACAGAAATAGAAAACACACTTTTCTATTATCCGAGGGCAACGGGCTGTTGGACTGTAAGGTTGTTTCGTTCTTCTGGAACATTTGTTTTTGACCCTGAAATGTTAACTATATAAATTTTGGTCCCTGAAGCTTCTCAGAATGTTACAATGGCTATGTCTTCTCTAAAAGACACCAGTCAACGGTCATGAGTATTCAACAAAATAGAACATTACCTTCCTTTCTACTCTTATAAATTGAACATTTCTGTTCAAATTTAAAACAGAGAACGCACAACAAATTTCGAATTCTGCTTCTGATTGAAAATAGAGAAAAGAAAATGTAATACTCTTTCTCTTACGAAATATAGAAATGTAAAACACACTTTTCTTTTGTCCTTGGGCCACGGGTTGTTGCTTTCTTCCATAACTTTCTTTATGGTCCCTGAAATATTAACTATTTACATTTTCGTACCTTAATTTTAGCACAATGTAACAACGGCTATGTCTTCTCCAAAAGACACCAGTCAACAGACATGACTGTTCAACTGAACAGAACGTTGCCTCCCTTTCTACTATTATAAATTGAACATTTCTGTTCAAATTAAAAAAAGAGAATACACAACACCTCACGAATTCTGCTTTTGATTGAATATAGAGAAAAGAAAATGTAATACTCTTCCTCTTATGAAATAAACAACATGAAAAAACAATTTTCTGTTCTCCACAGGACATGGGCTGTTGGGCTCTTGCTTTCTTCGGAACATTTTCTTTTGTTCTTCAAATGTTAACTATTTACATTTTCTTCCCTAAAGTTTTTCGAATGTTACAACGGCTATGTCTTCTCCAAAAGACACACCGGTCAACGACATGACGGTTCAACGAACGTAACGTTGCCTCCTTTTCTCGCTTTGTTTAATTAAATATTTGTTTAAATTAAAATCGGAGAACACACAACATATTACGAATTCTGCTTCTGCTAAAAACAAACGAACAGAAAATGTAATACTCTTCCTCTTACAAAATACAGAAATAGAAAACACACTTTTCTATTATCCGAGGGCAACGGGCTGTTGGACTGTAAGGTTGTTTCGTACTTCCGGAACATTTGTTTTTGACCCTGAAATGTTAACTATATAAATTTTGGTCCCTGAAGCTTCTCAGAATGTTACAATGGCTATGTCTTCTCTAAAAGACACCAGTCAACGGACATGAGTAATCAACAAAAAAGAACATTTCCTCCCTTTCTACTCTTATAAATTGAACATTTCTGTTCAAATTTAAAACAGAGAACGCACAACACATTTCGAATTCTGCTTCTGATTGAAAATAGATAAAAGAAAATGTAATACTCTTCCTCTTACGAAATACAGAAATAGAAAACACACTTTTCTATTATCCACGGGCAACGGGCTATTGGACTGTAAGGTTGTTGCTTACTTTTGGAACATTTGTTTTTGTCCTTGAAATGTTAACTATATACATTTTGGTCCCTAAAGCTTCTCAGAACGTTACAATGGCTATGTCTTCTCTAAAAGACACCTATCAACGGACATGACTATTTAACAAAATAGAACGTTGCCTCCCTTTCTGCTATTATAAATTGAACATTTCTGTTCAAATTAAAAAAAGAGAATACACAACACATCACGAATTCTGCTTTTGATTGAATATAGAGAAAATAAAATATAATACTCTTCCTCTGAAGAAATAAACAAACCCAAAAAACAATTTTCTGTTCTCCACAGGACATGGGCTGTTGGGCTGTTGCTTTCTTCCGTAACATTTTCTTTTGTTCTTGAAATATTAACTATTTACATTTTCATCCCTAATGTTTTTCAGAATGTTACAACGGCTATGTCTTCTTCAAAAGACACCAGTCAACAGACATGACGGTTCAACAGAAGAGAACGTTGCCTCCTTTTCTGCTTTGTTTAATTAAATATTTATGTTCAAATTAAAATCGGAGAACACACAACATATTACGAGTTCTGCTTCTGCTAAAAAAAAATGAACAGAAAACGTAATACTCTTCCTCTTACAAAATACAGAAATAGAAAACACACTTTTCTATTATCCGAGGGCAACGGGCTGTTGGACTGTAAGGTTGTTTCGTTCTTCTGGAACATTTGTTTTTGACCCTGAAATGTTAACTATATAAATTTTGGTCCCTGAAGCTTCTCAGAATGTTACAATGGCTATGTCTTCTCTAAAAGACACCAGTCAACGGACATGAGTATTCAACAAAATAGAACATTGCCTTCCTTTCTACTCTTATAAATTGAACATTTCTGTTCAAATTTAAAACAGAGAACGCACAACAAATTTCGAATTCTGCTTCTGACTGAAAATAGAGAAAAGAAAATGTAATATTCTTTCTCTTACGAAATATAGAAATGTAAAACACACTTTTCTTTTGTCCTTGGGCCATGGGTTGTTGCTTTCTTCCATAACTTTCTTTTTTGTCTCTGAAATGTTAACTATTTACATTTTCGTACCTCAATTTTTTCACAATGTAACAACGGCTATGTCTTCTCCAAAAGACAACAGTCAACAGACATGATTGTTCAACAGAACAGAACGTTGCCTCCCTTTCTGTTATTATAAATTGAACATTTCTGTTCAAATTAAAAAAGAGAATACACAACACATCACGAATTCTGCTTTTGATTGAATATAGAGAAAATAAAATGTAATACTCTTCCTCTGAAGAAATAAACAAACCGAAAAAATAATTTTCTGTTCTCCACAGGACATGGGTTGTTGGGCTGTTGCTTTCTTCCTGAACATTTTCTTTTATTCTTGAAATGTCAACTATTTACATTTTCATCCCTAAAGTTTTTCAGAATGTTACAACGGCTATGTCTTCTCCAAAAGACACCGGTCAACGACAGACATGACGGTTCAATGAACGTAACGTTGCCTCCTTTTCTCGCTCGTTTAATTAAATACTTCTGTTCAAATTAAAATCGGAGAACACACAACATATTACGAATTCTGCTTCAGCTAAAAAAAAAACAGAAAACGTAATACTCTTCCTCGTACAAAATACAGAAATAGAAAACACACTTTTCTATGATCCGAGGGCAACGGGCTATTGGACTGTAAGGTTGTTGCTTTCTTCTGAAACATTTATTTTTGTGCCTGAAATGTTAACAATATATACATTTTGGTCCTTGAAGCTTCTCAGAATGTTACAATGGCTATGTCTTCTCTAAAAGACACCAGTCAACGGACATGAGTATTCAACAAAATAGAACATTGCCTCCCTTTCTACTCTTACAAATTGAACATTTCTGTTCAAATTTAAAACAGAGAACGCACAACACATTTCGAATTCTGCTTCTGATTGAAAATAGAGAAAAGAAAATGTAATACTCTTCCTCTTACGAAATACAAAAATAGAAAAACACTTTTCTATTATCCACGGGCAACGGGCTGTTGGACTGTAAGGTTGTTGCTTTCTTCTGGATCATTTATTTTTGTCCCTGAAATGTTAACTATATACATTTTGGTCCCTGAAGCTTCTCAGAATGTTACAATGGCTATGTCTTCTCTAAAAGACACCAGTCAACGGACATGAGTATTCAACAAAATAGAACATTGCCTCCCTTTCTACTCTTATAAATTGAACATTTCTGTTCAAATTTAAAACAGAGAACGCACAACACATTTCGAATTCTGCTTCTGATTGAAAATAGAGAAAAGAAAATGTAATACTCTTCCTCTTACGAAATACATAAATAGAAAACACACTTTTCTATTCTCCATGGGCCACGAGTTGTTTCTTTCTTCCATAACTTTCTTTTTGGTCCCTGAAATGTTAACTATTTATATTTTCGTACCTAAATTTTTTCGAATGTTACAACGGCTATGTCTTCTCCAAAAGACACCAGTCAACGTAGACATGACTGTTCAATGAACGTAACGTTGCCTCCCTTTCTGCTATTATAAATTGAACGTTTCTGTTCAAATTAAAAAAAGAGAATACACAACACATCACGAATTCTGCTTTTGATTGAATATAGAGAAAATAAAATATAATACTCTTCCTCTTACGAAATATAGAAATATAAAACACACTTTTCTTTTCTCCATGGGCCACGGGTTGTTGCTTTCTTCCATAACTTTCTTTTTGGTCCCTGAAATGTTAACTATTTATATTTTCGTACCTAAATTTTTTCGAATGTTACAACGGCTATGTCTTCTCCAAAAGACACCAGTCAACCAGACATGACGGTTCAACTGAACAGAATGTTGCCTCCTTTTCTGCTCTGTTTAATTAAATATTTCTGTTCAAATTAAAATCGGAGAACACAGAACATATTACGAATTCTACTTCTGCTAAAAAAAAAACAGCAAACGTAATACTCTTCCTCGTACAAAATACAGTAATAGAAAACACACTTTTCTATTATCCGAGGGCAACGAGCTGTTGGACTGTAAGGTTGTTGCTTTCTTCTGGAACATTTGTTTTTGTCCCTGAAATGTAACTATATACATGTTGGTCCCTGAAGCTTCTCAGAATGTTACAATGGCTATGTCTTCTCTAAAAGACACCAGTCAACGGACATGAGTAGTCAACAAAATAGAATATTGCCTCCCTTTCTACTCTTATAAATTGAACATTTCGGTTCAAATTTAAAACAGAGAACGCACAACACATTTCGAATTCTGCTTCTGATTGAAAATAGAGAAAAGAAAATGTAATACTCCTCCTCTTACGAAATATAGAAATATAAAACACACTTTTCTTTTCTCCATGGGCCACGGGTTGTTGCTTTCTTCCATAACTTTCTTTTTTTGTCTCTGAAATGTTAACTATTTACATTTTCGTAACTCAATTTTTTCACAATGTAACAACGGCTATGTCTTCTCCAAAAGACACCAGTCAACAGAACAGAACGTTGCCTCCCTTTCTGCTATTATAAATTGAACATTTCTATTCAAATTAAAAAAAGAGAATACACAACACATCACGAATTCTGCTTTTGATTGAATATAGAGAAAAGAAAATGTAATACTCTTCCTCTTAAGAAATAAATAAACCGAAAAAACTATTTTCTCGTTCTCCACAGGACATGGAAACTGTTGGTCACATGTTACTTTTTTAGGAACATTTTCTTTTGTTCTTGAAATGTTAACTATTTACATTTTCATCCCCAAAGTTTTCAGAATGTTACAACGGCTATGTCTTCTCCAAAAGACACCAGTCAACAGACATGACGGTTCAATGAACGTAACGTTGCCTCCTTTTCTGCTCTGTTTAATTAAATATTTCTGTTCAAATTAAAATCGGAGACCACACTACATATTACGAATTCTGCTTCTGCTAAAAAAAAACGAACAAAAAATGTAATACTCTTCCTCGTACATAATACAGAAATAGAAAACTAACTTTTCTATTATCCGATGGCAACGGGCTGTTGGACTGTAAGGTTGTTGCTTTCTTCTGGAACATTTGTTTTTGTCCCTGAAATGTTAACTATATACATTTTGGTCCCTGAAGCTTCTCAGAATGTTACAATGGCTATGTCTTCTCTAAAAGACACCAGTCAACGGACATGAGTACTCAACAAAATAGAACATTGCCTCCCTTTCTACTCTTATAAATTGAACATTTCTGTTCAAATTTAAAACAGAGAACGCACAACACATTTCGAATTCTGCTTCTAATTGAAAATAGAGAAAAGAAAATGTAATACTCTTCCACTTACGAAATACAGAAATAGAAAAAACACTTTTCTATTATCCACGGGCAACGGGCTGTTGGACTGTAAAGTTGTTGCTTTCTTCTGGATCATTTGTTTTTGTCCCTGAAATGTTAACTATATACATTTTGGTCCCTAAAGCTTCTCAGAACGTTACAATGGCTATGTCTTCTCTAAAAGACACCTGTCAACGGACATGACTATTCAACAAAATAGAACGTTGCCTCCCTTTCTACTATTATAAATTGAATATTTCTGTTCAAATTTAAAATAGAAAACACACAACACATTTCGAATTCTGTCTCTGATTGAAAATAGAGAAAAGAAAATGTAATACTCTTCCTCTTACGAAATATAGAAATATAAAACACACTTTTCTTTTCTCCATGGGCCACGGGTTATTGGTTTCTTCCATAACTTTCTTTTTTGTCTCTGAAATGTTAACTATTTACATTTTCGTACCTCAATTTTTTCACAATGTAACAATGGCTATGTCTTCTCCAAAAGACACCAGTCAACAGACATAATCGTTCAACGAACAGAACGTTGCCTCCCTTTCTGCTATTATAAATTGAACATTTCTATTCAAATTAAAAAAAGAGAATACACAACACATCACGAATTCTGCTTTTGATTGAATATAGAGAAAAGAAAATGTAATACTCTTTCTCTTAAGAAATAAACAAACCGAATAAACAATTTTCTGTTCTCCACAGGACATGGGTTGTTGGGCTGTTACTTTCTTCCAGAACATTTTCTTTTGTTCTTGAAATGTTAACTATTTACATTTTCATCCCTAAAGTTTTTCGAATGTTACAACGGCTATGTCTTCTCCAAAAGACACCGGTCAACGAGACATGACGGTTCAATGAACGAACGTTGCCTCCTTTTCTGCTCTGTTTCTTTAAATATTTCTGTTCAAATTAAAATCGCAGAACACACAACATATTACGAATTCTGCTTCTACTAAAAAAAAACGAACAGAAAACATAATACTCTTCCTCGTACAAAATACAGAAATAGAAAACACACTTTTCTATTATCCGAGGGCAACGGGCTGTTGGACTGTAAGGTTGTTGCTTTCTTCTGGAACATTTGTTTTTGTCCCTGAAATGTTAACTATATACATTTTGGTCCCTGAAGCTTCTCAGAATGTTACAATGGCTATGTCTTCTCTAAAAGACACCAGTCAACGGACATGAGTATTCAACAAAATAGAACATTGCCTCCCTTTCTACTCTTATAAATTGAACATTTCTGTTCAAATTTAAAACAGAGAACGCACAACACATTTCGAATTCTGCTTCTGATTGAAAATAGAGAAAAGAAAATGTAATACTCTTCCACTTACGAAATACAGAAATAGAAAAAACACTTTTCTATTATCCACGGCAACGGGTCGTTGGACCGTAAAGTTGTTGCTTTCTTCTGGATCATTTGTTTTTGTCCCTGAAATGTTAACTATATACATTTTGGTCCCTAAAGCTTCTCAGAACGTTACAATGGCTATGTCTTCTCTAAAAGACACCTATCAACGGACATGACTATTCAACAAAATAGAACGTTGCCTCCCTTTCTACTATTATAAATTGAATATTTCTGTTCAAATTTAAAATAGAGAACACACAACACATTTCGAATTCGTTTTCGATTGAAAATAGAGAAAAGAAAATGTAATACTCTTCCTCTTACGAAATATAGAAATATAAAACACACTTTTCTTTTCTCCATGGGCCACGGGTTGTTGCTTTCTTCCATAAATTTCTTTTTTGTCTCTGAAATGTTAACTATTTACATTTTCGTACCTCAATTTTTTCACAATGTAACAACGGCTATGTCTTCTCCAAAAGACACCGGTCAACGACATAATCGTTCAATGAACGTAACGTTGCCTCCTTTCGCTATTATAAATTGAACATTTCTATTCAAATTAAAAAAAGAGAATACACAACACATCACGAATTCTGCTTTTGATTGAATATAGAGAAAAGAAAATGTAATACTCTTCCTCTAAAGAAATAAATAAACCGAAAAAACTATTTTCTGTTCTCCACAGGACATGGGCTGTTGGGCTGTTACTTTCTTCCGGAACATTTTCTTTTGTTCTTGAAATGTTAACTATTTACATTTTGATCCCTAAAGTTTTTCAGAATGTTACAACGGCTATGTCTTCTCAAAAAGACACCAGTCAACAGACATGACGGTTCAACTGAACAGAACGTTGCCTCCTTTTCTGCTCTGTTTAATTAAATATTTTTGTTCAAATTAAAATCGGAGACCACACAACATATTACGAATTCTGCTTCTGCTAAAAAAAACAAACAGAAAATGTAATAGTCTTCCTCGTACATAATACAGAAATAGAAAACACACTTTTCTATTATCCGAAGGCAACGGGCTGTTGGACTGTAAGGTTGTTGCTTTCTTCTGGAACATTTGTTTTTGTCCTTGAAATGTTAACTATATACATTTTGGTCCCTGAAGCTTCTCAGAATGTTACAATGGCTATGTCATCTCTAAAAGACACCAGTCAACGGACATGAGTATTCAACAAAATAGAACATTGCCTCCCTTTCTACTCTTATAAATTGAACATTTATGTTCAAATTTAAAACAGAGAACGCACAACACATTTCGAATTCTGTTTCTGATTGAGAATAGAAAAAAGAAAATGTAATACTCTTCTCTTACGAAATACATAAATAGAAAACACACTTTTCTTTTCTCCATGGGCCACAGGTTGTTGCTTTCTTCAATAACTTTCTTTTTGGTCCCTGAAATGTTAACTATTTACATTTTCGTACCTCAATTTTTTCACAATGTAACAACGGCTATGTCTTCTCCAAAAGACACCAGTCAACAGACATGACGGTTCAACAGAACTGAACGTTGCCTCCCTTCTGCTATTATAAATTGAACATTTCTGTTCAAATTAAAAAAAGAGAATACACAACACATCACGAATTCTGCTTTTGATTGAATATAGAGAAAAGAAAATGTAATACTCTTTCTCTTAAGAAATAAACAAACCGAATAAACAATTTTCTGTTCTCCACAGGACATGGGTTGTTGGGCTGTTACTTTCTTCCAGAACATTTTCTTTTGTTCTTGAAATGTTAACTATTTACATTTTCATCCCTTAAGTTTTTCAAATGTTACAACGGCTATGTCTTCTCCAAAAGACACCAGTCAACAGACATGACGGTTCAACTGAACAGAACGTTGCCTCCTTTTCTGCTCTGTTTCTTTAAATATTTCTGTTCAAATTAAAATCGCAGAACACACAACATATTACGAATTCTGCTTCTACTAAAAAAAAACGAACAGAAAACGTAATACTCTTCCTCGTACAAAATACAGAAATAGAAAACACACTTTTCTATTATCTGAGGGCAACGGGCTGTTGGACTGTAAGGTTGTTGCTTTTTTCTGGAGCATTTGTTTTTGTCCCTGAAATGTTAACTATATACATTTTGGTTCCTGAAGCTTCTCAGAATGTTACAATGGCTATGTCTTCTCTAAAAGACACCAGTCAACGGACATGAGTATTCAACAAAATAGAACATTGCCTCCCTTTCTACGCTTATAAATTGAACATTTCTGTTCAAATTTAAAACAGAGAACGCACAACACATTTCGAATTCTGCTTCTAATTGAAAATAGAGAAAAGAAAATGTAATACTCTTCCTCTTACGAAATACAGAAAGAGAAAACACACTTTTCTATTATCCATGGGCAACGGGCTGTTGGACTATAAGGTTGTTGCTTACTTTTGGAACATTTGTTTTTATTCCTGAAATGTTAACTATATACATTTTGGTCCCTAAAGCTTCTCAGAATGTTACAATGGCTATGTCTTCTCTAAAAGACACCTGTCAACGGACATGACTATTCAACAAAATAAAACGTTACCTCCCTTTCTACTAATATAAATTGAACATTTCTGTTCAAATTTAAAATAGAGAACCCACAACACATTTCGAATTCTGCTACTGATTGAAAATAGAGAAAAGAAAATGTAATACTCTTCCTCTTACGAAATATAGAAATATAAAACACACTTTTCTTTTCTCCATGGGCCACGGGTTGTTGCTTTCTTCCATAACTTTCTTTTTGGTCCCGGAAATGTTAACTATTTACATTTTCGCACCTCAATTTTTTAACAATGTAACAACGGCTATGTCTTCTCCAAAAGACACCAGTCAACAGACATGACTGTTCAATGAACGAACGTTGCCTCCTTCTCGCTATTATAAATTGAACATTTTCGTTCAAATTAAAAAAAGAGAATACACAACACATCACGAATTCTGCTTTTGATTGCATATAGAGAAAAGAAAATGTAATACTCTTCCTCTTAAGAAATAAACAAACCGAAAAAATAATTTTCTGTTCTCCACACGACATGGGCTGTTGGGCTGTTACTTTCTTCCGGAACATTTTCTTTTGTTCTTGAAATGTTAACTATTTACATTTTCATCCCTAAAGTTTTTCAGAATGTTACAACGGCTATGTCTTCTCCAAAAGACACCAGTCAACAGACATGACGGTTCAACAGAACAGAACGTTGCCTCCTTTTCTGCTCTGTTTAATTAAATATTTCTGTTCAAATTAAAATCGGAGACCACACAACTTATTACGAATTCTGCTTCTGCTTAAAAAACGAACAGAAAATGTAATACTTTTCCTCGTACATAATACAGAAATAGAAAACACACCTTTCTATTATCCGAGGGCAACGGGCTGTTGGACTGTAAGGTTGTTGCTTTCTTCTGGAACATTTGTTTTTGTCCCTGAAATGTTCACTATATACATTTTGGTCCCTGAAGCTTCTCAGAATGTTACAATGGCTATGTCTTCTCTAAAAGACACCAGTCAACGGACATGAGTATTCAACAAAATAGAACATTGCCTCTCTTTCTACTCTTATAAATTGAACATTTTTGTTCAAATTTAAAATAGAGAACGCACAACACATTTTGAATTCTGCTTCTGATTGCAAATAGAGTAAATAAAATGTAATACTCTTCCTCTTACGAAATACAGAAATAGAAAACACACTTTTCTATTATCCACGGGCAACGGGCTGTTGGACTGTAAGGTTGTTGCTTTCTTCTGGAAGATTTGTTTTTGTCCCTGAAATGTTCACTATATACATTTTGGTCCCTGAAGCTTCTCAGAATGTTACAATGGCTATGTCTTCTCTAAAAGACACCAGTCAACGGACATGAGTATTCAACAAAATAGAACATTGCCTCCCTTTCTACTCTTATAAATTGAACATTTCTGTTCAAATTAAAAATAGAGAACGCACAACACATTTTGAATTCTGCTTCTGATTGAAAATAGAGAAAATAAAATGTAATACTCTTCCTCTTACGAAATACAGAAATAGAAAACACACTTTTCTATTATCCACGGGCAACGGGCTGTTGGACTGTAAGGTTGTTGCTTTCTTCGGAAACATTTATTTTTGTCCCTGAAATGTTAACTATATACATTTTGGTCCTTGAAACTTCTCAGAATGTTACAATGGCTATGTCTTCTCTAAAAGACACCTGTCAACGGACATGAGTATTCAACAAAATAGAACATTGCCTCCCTTTCTACTCTTATAAATTGAACATTTCTGTTCAAATTTAAAACAGAGAACGCACAACATATTTCAAATTATGCTTCTGATTGAAAATAGAGAAAAGAAAATGTAATACTCTTCCTCTTACGAAATACAGAAATAGAAAACACACTTTTCTATTATCTGAGGGCAACGGGCTATTGGACTGTAAGGTTGTTGCTTTCTTCTGGAACATTTGTTTTTGTCCCTGAAATGTTAACTATATACATTTTGGTCGCTGAAGCTTCTCAGAATGTTACAATGGCTATGTCTTCTCTAAAAGACACCAGTCAACGGACATGAGTATTCAACAAAATAGAACATTGCCTCCCTTTCTACTCTTATAAATTGAACATTTCTGTTCAAATTTAAAATAGAGAACGCACAACACATTTTGAATTCTGCTTCTGATTGAAAATAGAGAATAGAAAATGTAATACTCTTCCTCTTACGAAATACAGAAATAGAAAACACACGTTTCTATTATCCACGGCAACGGGTCGTTGGACTGTAAGGTTGTTGCTTTCTTCTGGAACATTTGTTTTTGTCCCTGAAATGTTAACTATATACATTTTTGTCGCTGAAGCTTCTAAGAATGTTACAATGGCTATGTCTTCTCTAAAAGACACCAGTCAACGGACATGAGTATTCAACAAAATAGAACATTGCCTCCCTTTCTACTCTTATAAATTGAACATTTCTGTTCAAGTTTAAAACAGAGAACGCACAACATATTTCGAATTCTGCTTCTAATTGAAAATAGAGAAAAGAAAATGTAATACTCTTCCTCTTACGAAATACAGAAATAGAAAACACACTTTTCTATTATCCACGGGCAACGGGCTGTTGGACTGTAAGGTTGTTGCTTACTTTTGGAACATTTGTTTTTGTCCCTGAAATGTTAACTATATACATTTTGGTCCCTAAAGCTTCTCAGAACGTTACAATGGCTATGTCTTCTCTAAAAGACACATGTCAACGGACATGACTATTCAACAAAATAGAACGTTGCCTTCCTTTCTACTATTATAAATTGAATATTTCTGTTCAAATTTAAAATAGAGAACCCACAACACATTTCGAATTCTGCTTCTGATTGAAAATAGAAAAAAGAAAATGTAATACTCTTCCTCTTACGAAATATAGAAATATAAAACACACTTTTCTTTTCTCCATGGGCCACGGGTTGTTGCTTTCTTCCATAACTTTCTTTTTTGTCCCTAAAATGTTAACTATTTACATTTTCGTACCTCAATTTTTTCACAATGTTCAACGGCTATGTCTTCTCCAAAAGACACCCAACGATCGACATGATTTGTTCAACGAACGTAACGTTGCCTCCCTTTCGCTATTATAAATTGAACATTTCGCTCAAATTAAAAAAAGAGAATACACAACACATCACGAATTCTGCTTTTGATTGAATATAGAGAAAAGAAAATGTAATACTCTTCCTCTTAAGAAATAAACAAACCGAAAAAACAATTTTCTGTTCTCCACAGGACATGGGCTGTTGGGCTGTTACTTTCTTCCATAACTTTCTTTTTGGTCCCTGAAATGTTAACTATTTATATTTTCGTACCTAAATTTTTTCAGAATGTTACAACGGCTATGTCTTCTCCAAAAGACACCGGTCAACGACATGACGGTTCAATGAACGAACGTTGCCTCCTTTTCTGCTCTGTTTAATTAAATATTTATGTTCAAATTAAAATCGCAGAACACACAACATATTACGAATTCTGCTTCTACTAAAAAAAACGAAAAGAAAACGTAATACTCTTCCTCGTACAAAATACAGAAATAGAAAACACACTTTTCTATTATCTGAGGGCAACGGGCTGTTGGACTGTAAGGTTGTTGCTTTTTTCTGGAACATTTGTTTTTGTCCCTGAAATGTTAACTATATACATTTTGGTTCCTGAAGCTTCTCAGAATGTTACAATGGCTATGTATTCTCAAAAAGACACCAGTCAACGGACATGAGTATTCAACAAAATAGAACATTGCCTCCCTTTCTACGCTTATAAATTGAACATTTCGTTCAAATTTAAAACAGAGAACGCACAACACATTTCGAATTTCGCTTCGATTGAAAATAGAGAAAAGAAAATGTAATCTTCGTTCCTCTTACGAAATACGAAATAGAAAACACACTTTTCTATTATCCACGGCAACGGGTCGTTGACCGTAAGGTTGTTGCTTTCTTCTCGTAACATTTATTTTTGTCCGTAAAATGTTAACTATATACATTTTGGTCCTTGAAACTTCTCAAAATGTTACAATGGCTATGTCTTCTCTAAAAGACACCAGTCAACGGATATGAGTATTCAACAAAATAGAACATTGCCTCCCTTTCTACTCTTATAAATTGAACATTTCTGTTCAAATTTAAAACGGAGAACGCACAACACATTTCGAATTCTGCTTCTGATTGAAAATAGAGAAAAGAAAATGTAATACTGTTCCTCTTACGAAATACAGAAATAGAAAACACACTTTTCTATTATCCACGGGCAACGGGCTGTTGGACTGTAAGGTTGTTGCTTTCTTCTGTAACATTTATTTTTGTCCCTGAAATGTTAACTATATACATTTTGGTCCTTGAAACTTCTCAAAATGTTACAATGGCTATGTCTTCTCTAAAAGACACCAGTCAACGGATATGAGTATTCAACAAAATAGAACATTGCCTCCCTTTCTACTCTTATAAATTGAACATTTCTGTTCAAATTTAAAACGGAGAACGCACTACACATTTTGAATTCTGCTTCTGATTGAAAATAGAGAAAAGAAAATGTAATACTCTTCCTCTTACGAAATACAGAAATAGAAAACACACTTTTCTATTCTCCATGGGCCACGGGTTGTTTCTTTCTTCCATAACTTTCTTTTTGGTCCCTGAAATGTTAACTATTTATATTTTCGTACCTAAATTTTTTCAGAATGTTACAACGGCTATGTCTTCTCCAAAAGACACCAGTCAACAGACATGACTGTTCAACTGAACAGAACGTTGCCTCCTTTTCTGCTATTATAAATTGAACATTTCTGTTCAAATTAAAAAAAGAGAATACACAACACATCACGAATTCTAGTTTTGATTGAATATAGAGAAAAGAAAATGTAATACTCTTCCTCTTAAGAAATAAACAAACCGAAAAAACAATTTTCTCGTTCTCCACACGGGACATGAGTCATTGTTGTTGTTGCTTTCTTCTGGAACATTTTCTTTTGTTCTTCAAATGTTAACTATTTATATTTTCATCCCTAAAGTTTTTCAAAATGTTACAACGGCTATGTCTTCTCCAAAAGACACCAGTCAATATCGACATGACATTCAATGAACGTAACGTTGCCTCCTTTTCTCGCTCGTTTAATTAAATATTTCTGTTCAAATTAAAATCGGAGACCACACAACATATTACGAATTCTACTTCGCTAAAAAAAAACGAACGTAAAATGTAATACTCTTCCTCGTACATAATACGTAAATAGAAAATACACTTTTCTATTATCCGAGAGCAACGGGCCGTTGGACCGTAAGGTTGTTGCTTTTTTCTCGGAACATTTGTTTTTGTCCCCGAAATGTTAACTATATACATTTTGGGTCGCCGAAGCTTCTCGAATGTTGCAATGGCTATGTCTTCTCTAAAAGACACCACCAATCAACGGACATGAGTATTCAACAAAATAGAACATTGCCTCCCTTTCTACTCTTATAAATTGAACATTTCTGTTCAAATTTAAAATAGAGAACGCACAACACATTTTGAATTCGCGCTTTCGATTGAAAATAGAGAAAAGAAAATGTAATACTCTTCCTCTTACGAAATACGAAATAGAAAACACACTTTTCTATTATCCACGGCAACGGTCGTTGGACCGTAAGGTTGTTGCTTACTTTTGGAACATTTGTTTTTGTCCCCGAAATGTTAACTATATACATTTTGGTCCCTAAAACTTCTCAGAACGTTACAATGGCTATGTCTTCTCTAAAAGACACATGTCAACGGACATGACTATTCAACAAAATAGAACATTGCCTCTCCTTTCTACTCTTATAAATTGAACATTTTCGTCCAAATTTAAAACAGAGAACGCACAACACATTTCGAATTCTGCTTCTGATTCAAAATAGAGAAAAAAAATGTAATACTGTTCCTCTTACGAAATACAGAAATAGAAAACACACTTTTCTATTATCCACGGGTAACGGGCTGTTGGACTGTAAGGTTGTTGCTTTCTTCTGTAACATTTATTTTTGTCCCTGAAATGTTAACTATATACATTTTGGTCCCTAAAGCTTCTCAGAATGTTACAATGGCTATGTATTCTCAAAAAGACACCAGTCAACGGACATGAGTATTCAACAAAATAGAACATTGCCTCCCTTTCTACGCTTATAAATTGAACATTTCGTTCAAATTTAAAAAGAGAACGCACAACACATTTCGAATTTCGCTTCGATTGAAAATAGAGAAAAGAAAATGTAATACTCTTCCTCTTACGAAATACGTAAAGAGAAAACACACTTTTCTATTATCCATGGGCAACGGGCTGTTGGACTATAAGGTTGTTGCTTACTTTTGGAACATTTGTTTTTATTCCGAAATGTTAACTATATACATTTTGGTCCCTAAAGCTTCTCAGAATGTTACAATGGCTATGTCTTCTCTAAAAGACACATGTCAACGGACATGACTATTCAACAAAATAGAACGTTGCCTCCCTTTCTACTATTATAAATTGAATATTTCTGTTCAAATTTAAAATAGAGAACCCACAACACATTTTGAATTCTGCTTCTGCTTGAAAATAGAGAAAAGAAAATGTAATACTCTTCCTCTTACGAAATATAGAAATATAAAACACACTTTTCTTTTCTCCATGGGCCACGGGTTGTTGCTTTCTTCCATAACTTTCTTTTTTGTCCCTGAAATGTTAACTATTTACATTTTCGTTCCTCAATTTTTTCACAATGTTACAACGGCTATGTCTTCTCGAAAAGACACCAGTCAACAGACATGATTGTTCAAATGAACGTAACGTTGCCTCCTTTTCGCTATTATAAATTGAACATTTTCGTTCAAATTAAAAAAAAGAGAATACACAACACATCACGAATTCTGCTTTTGATTGAATATAGAGAAAAGAAAATGTAATACACTTCCTCTTAAGAAATAAACAAACCGAAAAAACAATTTTCTGTTCTCCACAGGACATGGGCTGTTGGGCTGTTACTTTCTTCCGGAACATTTTCTTTTGTTCTTGAAATGTTAACTATTTACATTTTCATCCCTAAAGTTTTTCGAGAATGTTACAACGGCTATGTCTTCTCCAAAAGACACCGGTCAACAGACATGACGGTTCAACTGAACAGAACGTTGCCTCATTTTCTGCTCTGTTTAATTAAATATTTCTGTTCAAATTAAAATCGGGGACCACACAACATATTACGAATTCTGCTTCTGCTAAAAAAAATGAACAGAAAATGTAATACTCTTCCTCGTACATAATACAGAAATAGAAAACACACTTTTCTATTATCCGAGGGCAACGGGTTGTTGGACTGTAAGGTTGTTGCTTTCTTCTGGAATATTTGTTTTTGTCCCTGAAATGTTAACTATATACATTTTGGTCCCTGAAGCTTCTCAGAATGTTACAATGGCTATGTCTTCTCAAAAAGACACCAGTCAACGGACATGAGTATTCAACAAAATAGAACATTGCCTCCCTTTCTACTCTTATAAATTGAACATTTCTGTTCAAATTTAAAATAGAGAACGCACAACACATTTTGAATTCTGCTTCTGATTGAAAATAGAGAAAAGAAAATGTAATACTCTTCCTCTTACGAAATACAGAAATAGAAAACACACTTTTCTATTATCCACGGGCAACGGGCTGTTGGACTGTAAGGTTGTTGCTTACTTTTGGAACATTTGTTTTTGTCCCTGAAATGTTAACTATATACATTTTGGTCCCTAAAACTTCTCAGAACGTTACAATGGCTATGTCTTCTCTAAAAGACACATGTCAACGGACATGACTATTCAACAAAATAGAACATTGCCTCCCTTTCTACTCTTATAAATTGAACATTTCTGTCCAAATTTAAAACAGAGAACGCACAACACATTTCGAATTCTGCTTCTGATTCAAAATAGAGAAAAAAAATGTAATACTGTTCCTCTTACGAAATACAGAAATAGAAAACACACTTTTCTATTATCCACGGGTAACGGGCTGTTGGACTGTAAGGTTGTTGCTTTCTTCTGTAACATTTATTTTTGTCCCTGAAATGTTAACTATATACATTTTGGTCCCTAAAGCTTCTCAGAATGTTACAATGGCTATGTATTCTCAAAAAGACACCAGTCAACGGACATGAGTATTCAACAAAATAGAACATTGCCTCCCTTTCTACGCTTATAAATTGAACATTTCTGTTCAAATTTAAAACAGAGAACGCACAACACATTTCGAATTCTGCTTCTGATTGAAAATAGAGAAAAGAAAATGTAATACTCTTCCTCTTACGAAATACAGAAAGAGAAAACACACTTTTCTATTATCCATGGGCAACGGGCTGTTGGACTGTAAGGTTGTTGTTTCTTCTGTAACATTTATTTTTGTCCCTGAAATGTTAACTATATACATTTTGGTCCCTAAAGCTTCTCAGAATGTTACAATGGCTATGTATTCTCAAAAAGACACCAGTCAACGGACATGAGTATTCAACAAAATAGAACATTGCCTCCCTTTCTACGCTTATAAATTGAACATTTCTGTTCAAATTTAAAACAGAGAACGCACAACACATTTCGAATTCTGCTTCTGATTGAAAATAGAGAAAAGAAAATGTAATACTCTTCCTCTTACGAAATACAGAAAGAGAAAACACACTTTTCTATTATCCATGGGCAACGGGCTGTTGGACTATAAGGTTGTTGCTTACTTTTGGAACATTTGTTTTTATTCCTGAAATGTTAACTATATACATTTTGGTCCCTAAAGCTTCTCAGAATGTTACAATGGCTATGTCTTCTCTAAAAGACACATGTCAACGGACATGACTATTCAACAAAATAGAACGTTGCCTCCCTTTCTACTATTATAAATTGAATATTTCTGTTCAAATTTAAAATAGAGAACCCACAACACATTTTGAATTCTGCTTCTGATTGAAAATAGAGAAAAGAAAATGTAATACTCTTCCTCTTACGAAATATAGAAATATAAAACACACTTTTCTTTTCTCCATGGGCCACGGGTTGTTGCTTTCTTCCATAACTTTCTTTTTTGTCCCTGAAATGTTAACTATTTACATTTTCGTTCCTCAATTTTTTCACAATGTTACAACGGCTATGTCTTCTCGAAAAGACACCAGTCAACAGACATGATTGTTCAACTGAACAGAACGTTGCCTCCCTTTCTGCTATTATAAATTGAACATTTCTGTTCAAATTAAAAAAAAGAGAATACACAACACATCACGAATTCTGCTTTTGATTGAATATAGAGAAAAGAAAATGTAATACACTTCCTCTTAAGAAATAAACAAACCGAAAAAACAATTTTCTCGTTCTCCACGGGACATGGGTGTTGGTCGTTACTTTCTTCCGGAACATTTTCTTTTGTTCTTGAAATGTTAACTATTTACATTTTCATCCCTAAAGTTTTTCAGAATGTTACAACGGCTATGTCTTCTCCAAAAGACACCAGTCAACAGACATGACGGTTCAACAGAACAGAACGTTGCCTCATTTTCTCGCTCTCGTTTAATTAAATATTTCTGTTCAAATTAAAATCGGAGAACACACAACATATTACGAATTTCGCTTCTCGCTAAAAAAAATGAACGAGAAAATGTAATACTCTTCCTCGTACATAATACGTAAATAGAAAACACACTTTTCTATTATCCGAGGGCAACGGGTTGTTGGACTGTAAGGTTGTTGCTTTTTCCGGAATATTTGTTTTTGTCCCCGAAATGTTAACTATATACATTTTGGTCCCTGAAGCTTCTCGAATGTTACAATGGCTATGTCTTCTCAAAAAGACACCGGTCAACGGACATGAGTATTCAACAAAATAGAACATTGCCTCCCTTTCTACTCTTATAAATTGAACATTTCGTTCAAATTTAAAACAGAGAACGCACAACACATTTCGAATTTCGCTTCGATTGAAAATAGAGAAAAGAAAATGTAATACTCTTCCTCTTACGAAATACGTAAATAGAAAACACACTTTTCTATTATCCACGGCAACGGGCTGTTGGACCGTAAGGTTGTTGCTTTTTCCGGAACATTTATTTTTGTCCCCGAAATGTTAACTATATACATTTTGGTCCTTGAAACTTCGAGAATGTTACATTGGCTATGTCTTCTCTAAAAGACACTGTCAACGGACATGAGTATTCAACAAAATAGAACATTGCCTCCCTTTCTACTCGTATAAATTGAACATTTCTGTTCAAATTTAAAACAGAGAACGCACAACACATTTTGAATTTCGCTTCGATTGAAAATAGAGAAAACAAAATGTAATATCTTTGTTCCTCTTACGAAATACGAAATAGAAAACACACTTTTCTATTATCCACGGCAACGGGTGTTGGACCGTAAGGTTGTTGCTTTCTTCTCGTAACATTTATTTTTGTCCCTGAAATGTTAACTATATACATTTTGGTCCTTGAAACTTCTCAAAATGTTACAATGGCTATGTCTTCTCTAAAAGACACCAGTCAACGGATATGAGTATTCAACAAAATAGAACATTGCCTCCCTTTCTACTCTTATAAATTGAACATTTCGTTCAAATTTAAAACGGAGAACGCACAACACATTTTGAATTCTGCTTCTGATTAAAAATAGAGAAAAGAAAATGTAATACTCTTCCTCTTACGAAATACAGAAATAGAAAACACACTTTTCTATTCTCCATGGGCCACGGGTTGTTTCTTTCTTCCATAACTTTCTTTTTGGTCCCTGAAATGTTAACTATTTATATTTTCGTACCTAAATTTTTTCAGAATGTTACAACGGCTATGTCTTCTCCAAAAGACACCGGTCAACGACATGATGTTCAATGTAACGAACGTTGCCTCCTTTTCTGCTATTATAAATTGAACATTTCTGTTCAAATTAAAAAAAGAGAATACACAACACATCACGAATTCTAGTTTTGATTGAATATAGAGAAAAGAAAATGTAATACTCTTCCTCTTAAGAAATAAACAAACCGAAAAAACAATTTTCTGTTCTCCACAGGACATGAGTGTTGGTTTTGTTGCTTTCTTCAGGAACATTTTCTTTTGTTCTTCAAATGTTAACTATTTATATTTTCATCCCGAAAGTTTTTCAGAATGTTACAACGGCTATGTCTTCTCCAAAAGACACCAGTCAACAGACATGACAGTTCAACAGAACAGAACGTTGCCTCCTTTTCTGCTCTGTTTAATTAAATATTTCTGTTCAAATTAAAATCGGAGACCACACAACATATTACGAATTCTACTTCTGCTAAAAAAAAAACGAACAGAAAATGTAATACTCTTCCTCGTACATAATACAGAAATAGAAAACACACTTTTCTATTATCCGAGAGCAACGGGCTGTTGGACTGTAAGGTTGTTGCTTTTTTCTGGAATATTTGTTTTTGTCCCTGAAATGTTAACTATATACATTTTGGTCGCTGAAGCTTCTCAGAATGTTGCAATGGCTATGTCTTCTCTAAAAGACACCAGTCAACGGACATGAGTATTCAACAAAATAGAACATTGCCTCCCTTTCTACTCTTATAAATTGAACATTTCTGTTCAAATTTAAAATAGAGAACGCACAACACATTTTGAATTCTGCTTCTGATTGAATATAGAGAAAAGAAAATGTAATACTCTTCCTCTTACGAAATACAGAAATAGAAAACACACTTTTCTATTATCCACGGGCAACGGGCTGTTGGACTGTAAGGTTGTTTCTTACTTTTGGAACATTTGTTTTTGTCCCTGAAATGTTAACTATATACATTTTGGTCCCTAACGCTTCTCAGAACGTTAAAATGGCTATGTCTTCTCTAAAAGACACATGTCAACGGACATGACTATTCAACAAAATAGAACATTGCCTCCCTTTCTACTCTTATAAATTGAACATTTCTGTTCAAATTTAAAACAGAGAACGCACAACACATTTCGAATTCGCTTCGATTGAAAATAGAGAAAAGAAAATGTAATCGTTCCTCTTACGAAATACGTAAATAGAAAACACACTTTTCTATTATCCACGGGTAACGGGCTGTTGGACTGTAAGGTTGTTGCTTTCTTCTGTAACATTTATTTTTGTCCCTGAAATGTTAACTATATACATTTTGGTCCTTGAAACTTCTCAAAATGTTACAACGGCTATGTCTTCTCCAAAAGACACCAGTCAACAGACATGATTGTTCAACAGAACAGAACGTTGCCTCCCTTTCTGCTATTATAAATTGAACATTTCTGTTCCAATTAAAAAAAGAGAATACACAACACTTCACGAATTCTAGTTTTGATTGAATATAGAGAAAAGAAAATGTAATACTCTTCCTCTTAAGAAATAAACAAACCGAAAAAACAATTTTCTGTTCCCCACATGACATGAGCTGTTGGGCTGTTGCTTTCTTCCGGAACATTTTCTTTTGTTCTTCAAATGTTAACTATTTATATTTTCATCCCTAAAGTTTTTCAGAATGTTACAACGGCTATGTCTTCTCCAAAAGACACCAGTCAACAGACATGACAGATTCAATGAACGTAACGTTGCCTCCTTTTTTCGCTCTCGTTTAATTAAATATTTCTATTCAAATTAAAATCGGAGACCACACAACATATTACGAATTCTGCTTCTGCTAAAAAAAAACGAACAGAAAATGTAATACTCTTCCTCGTACATAATACAGAAATAGAAAACACACTTTTCTATTATCCGAGAGCAACGGGCTGTTGGACTGTAAGGTTGTTGCTTTTTTCTGGAACATTTGTTTTTGTCCCTGAAATGTTAACTATATATATTTTGGTCGCTGAAGCTTCTCAGAATGTTACAATGGCTATGTCTTCTCTAAAAGACACCAGTCAACGGACATGAGTATTCAACAAAATAGAACATTGCCTCCCTTTCTACTCTTATAAATTAAACATTTCTGTTCAAATTTAAAATAGAGAACGCACAACACATTTTGAATTCTGCTTCTAATTGAAAATAGAGAAAAGAAAATGTAATACTCTTCCTCTTACGAAATACAGAAATAGAAAACACACTTTTCTATTATCCACGGGCAACGGGCTGTTGGACTGTAAGGTTGTTGCTTTCTTCTGGAACATTTATTTTTGTCCCTGAAATGTTAACTATATACATTTTGGTCCTTGAAACTTCTCAGAATGTTACAATGGCTATGTCTTCTCTAAAAGACACCAGTCAACGGACATGAGTATTCAACAAAATAGAACGTTGCCTCCCTTTATACTCTTATAAATTGAACATTTCTGTTCAAATTTAAAACAGAGAACGCACCACACATTTCGAATTCTGCTACTGATTGAAAATAGAGAAAAGAAAATATAATACTCTTCCTCTTACGAAATACAGACATAAAAAACACACTTTTCTATTCTCCATGGGCCAGGGTTGTTTCTTTCTTCCATAACTTTCTTTTTGGTCCCTGAAATGTTAACTATTTATATTTTCGTACCTAAATTTTTTCAGAATGTTACAACGGCTATGTCTTCTCTAAAAGACACCAGCCAACAGACATGACTGTTCAACAGAACAGAACGTTGCCTCCCTTTCTGCTATTATAAATTGTACATTTCTGTTCAAATTAAAAAAAGAGAATACACAACACGTCACGAATTCTGCTTTTGATTGAATATAGATAAAAGAAAATGTAATACTCTTGCTCTTAAGAAATAAACAAACCGAAAAAACAATTTTCTGTTCTCCACAGGACATGGGTTGTTGGGCTGTTACTTTCTTTCGGAACATTTTCTTTTGTTCTTGAAATGTTAACTATTTACATTTTCATCCCTAAAGTTTTTCAGAATGTTACAACGGCTATGTCTTCTCCAAAAGACACCAGTCAACGAGACATGACGGTTCAATGAACGTAACGTTGCCTCCTTTTCTCGCTTTCGTTTAATTAAATATTTCGTTCAAATTAAAATCGGAGAACACACAACATATTACGAATTTCGCTTCTCGCTAAAAAAAATGAACGAGAAAATGTAATACTCTTCCTCGTACATAATACAGAAATAGAAAACACACTTTTCTATTATCCGAGGGCAACGGGTTGTTGGACTGTAAGGTTGTTGCTTTCTTCTGGAATATTTGTTTTTGTCCCTAAAATGTTAACTATATACATTTTGGTCCCTGAAGCTTCTCAGAATGTTACAATGGCTATGTCTTCTCAAAAAGACACCAGTCAACGGACATGAGTATTCAACAAAATAGAACATTGCCTCCCTTTCTACTCTTATAAATTGAACATTTCTCGTTCAAATTTAAAACAGAGAACGCACAACACATTTCGAATTCTCGCTTCGATTGAAAATAGAGAAAAGAAAATGTAATACTCTTCCTCTTACGAAATACAGAAATAGAAAACACACTTTTCTATTATCCACGGGCAACGGGCTGTTGGACTGTAAGGTTGTTGCTTTCTTCTGGAACATTTATTTTTGTCCCTGAAATGTTAACTATATACATTTTGGTCCTTGAAACTTCTCAGAATGTTACAATGGCTATGTCTTCTCTAAAAGACACCTGTCAACGGACATGAGTATTCAACAAAATAGAACATTGCCTCCTTTCTACTCTTATAAATTGAACATTTCTGTTCAAATTTAAAACAGAGAACGCACAACACATTTCGAATTCTGCTTCTGATTGAAAATAGAGAAAAGAAAATGTAATACTGTTCCTCTAACGAAATACAGAAATAGACACACTTTTCTATTATCCACGGGCAACGGGCTGTTGGACTGTAAGGTTGTTGCTTTCTTCTGGAACATTTATTTTTGTCCCTGAAATGTTAACTATATACATTTTGGTCCTTGAAACTTCTCAGAATGTTACAATGGCTATGTCTTCTCTAAAAGACACAAGTCAACGGACATGAGTATTCAACAAAATAGAACATTGCCTCCCTTTCTACTCTTATAAATTGAACATTTCTGTTCAAATTTAAAACAGAGAACGCACAACACATTTCGAATTCTGCTACTGATTTAAAATAGAGAAAAGAAAATGTAATACTCTTCCTCTTACGAAATACAGAAATAGAAAACACACTTTTCTATTCTCCATGGGCCAGGGTTGTTTCTTTCTTCCATAACTTTCTTTTTGGTCCCTGAAATGTTAACTATTTATATTTTCGTACCTAAATTTTTTTAGAATGTTACAACGGCTATGTCTTCTCTAAAAGACACCAGCCAACAGACATGACTGTTCAACAGAACAGAACGTTGCCTCCCTTTCTCCTATTATAAATTGTACATTTCTGTTCAAATTAAAAAAAGAGAATACACAACACATCACGAATTCTAGTTTTGATTGAATATAGAGAAAAGAAAATGTAATACTCTTCCTCTTAAGAAATAAACAAACCGAAAAAAAAAATTTCTGTTCTCCACAGGACATGGGCTGTTGGACTCTTGCTTTCTTCCGGAGCATTTTCTTTTGTTCTTGAAATGTTAACTATTTACATTTTCATCCCTAAAGTTTATCAGAATGTTACAACGGCTATGTCTTCTCCAAAAGACACCGGTCAACGACATGACAGTTCAATGAACGAACGTTGCCTCCTTTTCTCGCTTTCGTTTAATTAAATATTTTCGTTCAAATTAAAATCGAGACCACACAACATATTACGAATTCTCGCTTCTCGCTAAAAAAAACGAACGAAGAAAATGTAATACTCTTCCTCGTACATAATACGAAATAGAAAACACACTTTTCTATTATACGAGAGCAACGGGTCGTTGACCGTAAGGTAGTTGCTTTCTTCCGGAACATTTGTTTTTGTCCCCGAAATGTTAACTATATACATTTTGGTATTTGAAGCTTTTCGAATGTTACAATGGCTATGTCTTCTATAAAAGACACCAATCAACGGACATGAGTATTCAACAAAATAGAACATTGCCTCCCTTTCTACTCTTATAAATTGAACATTTCTGTTCAAATTTAAAATAGAGAACGCACAACACATTTTGAATTTCGCTTCGATTGAAAAAATAGAGAAAACAAAATGTAATACTCTTCCTCTTACGAAATACAGAAATAGAAAACACACGTTTCTATTATCCACGGGCAACGGGCTGTTGGACTGTAAGGTTGTTGTTTTTTTCTGGAACATTTGTTTTTGTCCCTGAAATGTTAACTATATACATTTTGGTCCTTGAAACTTCTCCGAATGTTACAATGGCTATGTCTTCTCTAAAAGACACCTGTCAACGGACATGAGTATTCAACAAAATAGAACATTGCCTCCTTTCTACTCTTATAAATTGAACATTTCGTTCAAATTTAAAATAGAGAACGCACAACACATTTTGAATTCTCGCTTCTAATTGAAAATAGAGAAAAGAAAATGTAATACTCTTCCTCTTACGAAATACAGAAATAGAAAACACACTTTTCTATTATCCACGGGCAACGGGCTGTTGGACTGTAAGGTTGTTTCTTACTTTTCGAACATTTGTTTTTGTCCCTGAAATGTTAACTATATACATTTTGGTCCCTAAAGCTTCTCAGAACGTTACAATGGCTATGTCTTCTCTAAAAGACACATGTCAACGGACATGACTATTCAACAAAATAGAACGTTGCCTCCCTTTCTACAATTATAAATTGAATATTTCTGTTCAAATTTAAAATAGAGAACCCACAACACATTTCGAATTCTGCTTCTGATTGAAAATAGAGAAAAGAAAATGTAATACTCTTCCTCGTACGAAATATAGAAATATAAAACACACTTTTCTTTTCTCCATGGGCCACGGGTTGTTGCTTTTTTCCATAACTTTCTTTTTTGTCCCTGAAATGTTAACTATTTACATTTTCGTACCTCAATTTTTTCACAATGTTACAACGGCTATGTCTTCTCGAAAAGACACCAGTCAACAGACATGATTGATCAACCGAACAGAACGTTGCCTCCCTTTCTGCTATTATAAATTGAACATTTCTGTTCAAATTAAAAAAAGAGAATACACAACACGTCACGAATTCTGCTTTTGATTGAATATAGATAAAAGAAAATGTAATACTCTTCCTCTAAAGAAATAAACAAACCGAAAAAACAATTTTCTGTTCTCCACAGGACATGGGCTGTTGGGCTGTTACTTTCTTTCGGAACATTTTCTTTTGTTCTTGAAATGTTAACTATTTACATTTTCATCCCTAAAGTTTTTCAGAATGTTACAACGGCTATGTCTTCTCCAAAAGACACCGGTCAACGAGACATGACGGTTCAATGAACGAACGTTGCCTCCTTTTCTCGCTCCGTTTAATTAAATATTTCGTTCAAATTAAAATCGGAGAACACACAACATATTACGAATTCTGCTTCTGCTAAAAAAAATGAACAGAAAATGTAATACTCTTCCTCGTACATAATACAGAAATAGAAAACACACTTTTCTATTATCCGAGGGCAACGGGTTGTTGGACCGTAAGGTTGTTGCTTTCTTCGGAATATTTGTTTTTGTCCCCGAAATGTTAACTATATACATTTTGGTCCCGAAGCTTCTCGAATGTTACAATGGCTATGTCTTCTCAAAAAGACACACCAATCAACGGACATGAGTATTCAACAAAATAGAACATTGCCTCCCTTTCTACTCTTATAAATTGAACATTTCTGTTCAAATTTAAAACAGAGAACGCACAACACATTTCGAATTCTGCTTCTGATTGAAAATAGAGAAAAGAAAATGTAATACTCTTCCTCTTACGAAATACAGAAATAGAAAACACACTTTTCTATTATCCACGGGCAACGAGCTGTTGGACTGTAAGGTTGTTGCTTTCTTCTGGAACATTTATTTTTGTCCCTGAAATGTTAACTATATACATTTTGGTCCTTGAAACTTCTCCGAATGTTACAATGGCTATGTCTTCTCTAAAAGACACCTGTCAACGGACATGAGTATTCAACAAAATAGAACATTGCCTCCCTTTCTACTCTTATAAATTGAACATTTCTATTCAAATTTAAAACAGAGAACGCACAACACATTTCGAATTCTGCTTCTGATTGAAAATAGAGAAAAGAAAATGTAATATTGTTCCTCTAACGAAATACAGAAATAGACACACTTTTCTATTATCCACGGGCAACGGGCTGTTGGACTGTAAGGTTGTTGCTTTCTTCTGGAACATTTATTTTTGTCCCTGAAATGTTAACTATATACATTTTGGTCCTTGAAACTTCTCAGAATGTTACAATGGCTATGTCTTCTCTAAAAGACACCGGTCAACGGACATGAGTATTCAACAAAATAGAACATTGCCTCCCTTTCTACTCTTATAAATTGAACATTTCGTTCAAATTTAAAACAGAGAACGCACAACACATTTCGAATTTCACTCGATTGAAAAGAGAGAAAAGAAAATGTAATACTCTTCCTCTTACGAAATACGAAATAGAAAACACACTTTTTTATTCTCCATGGGCCAGGGTTGTTTCTTTCTTCCATAACTTTCTTTTTGGTCCCCGAAATGTTAACTATTTATATTTTCGTACCTAAATTTTTTTCAGAATGTTACAACGGCTATGTCTTCTCTAAAAGACACCGGCCAACGACATGACTCGTTCAATGAACGAACGTTGCCTCCCTTTCGCTATTATAAATTGTACATTTCTGTTCAAATTAAAAAAAGAGAATACACAACACATCACGAATTCTAGTTTTGATTGAATATAGAGAAAAGAAAATGTAATACTCTTCCTCTTAAGAAATAAACAAACCGAAAAAAAAATTTTGTTCTCCACGGGACATGAGTTCAAATTTGTTGCTTTCTTCCGGAGCATTTTCTTTTGTTCTTGAAATGTTAACTACTTACATTTTCATCCCTAAAGTTTATCGAGAATGTTACAACGGCTATGTCTTCTCCAAAAGACACCGGTCAACGGACATGACGAGTTCAATGAACAGAATGTTGCCTCTTTTTCGCTCTCCGTTTAATTAAATATTTTCGTTCAAATTAAAATCAGACACCACACAACATATTACGAATTCTGCTTCTGCTAAAAAAAAACGAACAGAAAATGTAATACTCTTCCTCGTACATAATACAGAAATAGAAAACACACTTTTCTATTATCCGAGAGCAACGGGCTGTTGGACTGTAAGGTAGTTGCTTTCTTCTGGAACATTTGTTTTTGTCCCTGAAATGTTAACTATATACATTTTGGTCGCTGAAGCTTTTCAGAATATTACAATGGCTATGTCTTCTATAAAAGACACCAGTCAACGGACATGAGTATTCAACAAAATAGAACATTGCCTCCTTTCTACTCTTATAAATTGAACATTTTTGTTCAAATTTAAAATAGAGAACGCACAACACATTTCGAATTCGCTTCGCTTCGATTGAAAATAGAGAAAAGAAAATGTAATACTCTTCCTCTTACGAAATACGAAATAGAAAACACACTTTTCTATTATCCACGGCAACGAGCCTGTTGGACCGTAAGGTTGTTGCTTTCTTCGGAACATTTATTTTTGTCCCCGAAATGTTAACTATATACATTTTGGTCCTTGAAACTTCTCCGAATGTTACAATGGCTATGTCTTCTCTAAAAGACACCTGTCAACGGACATGAGTATTCAACAAAATAGAACATTGCCTCCCTTTCTACTCTTATAAATTGAACATTTCTATTCAAATTTAAAACAGAGAACGCACAACACATTTCGAATTCTGCTTCTGATTGAAAATAGAGAAAAGAAAATGTAATACTCTTCCTCTTACGAAATACAGAAATAGAAAACACACTTTTCTATTATCCACGGGCAACGAGCTGTTGGACTGTAAGGTTGTTGCTTTCTTCTGGAACATTTATTTTTGTCCCTGAAATGTTAACTATATACATTTTGGTCCTTGAAACTTCTCCGAATGTTACAATGGCTATGTCTTCTCTAAAAGACACCTGTCAACGGACATGAGTATTCAACAAAATAGAACATTGCCTCCCTTTCTACTCTTATAAATTGAACATTTCTATTCAAATTTAAAACAGAGAACGCACAACACATTTCGAATTCTGCTTCTGATTGAAAATAGAGAAAAGAAAATGTAATACTGTTCCTCTAA
Source organism: Anisodus tanguticus (assembly GCA_034509755.1). Classification (NCBI taxonomy): domain Eukaryota; kingdom Viridiplantae; phylum Streptophyta; class Magnoliopsida; order Solanales; family Solanaceae; genus Anisodus; species Anisodus tanguticus. The sequence continues at coordinate 34,388,413 of CM067544.1, read as the reverse complement.
CGAAATACAGAAATAGACACACTTTTCTATTATCCACGGGCAACGGGCTGTTGGACTGTAAGGTTGTTGCTTTCTTCTGGAACATTTATTTTTGTCCCTGAAATGTTAACTATATACATTTTGGCCTTGAAACTTCTCAGAATGTTACAATGGCTATGTCTTCTCTAAAAGACACCGGTCAACGGACATGAGTATTCAACAAAATAGAACATTGCCTCCTTTCTACTCTTATAAATTGAACATTTTCGTTCAAATTTAAAACAGAGAACGCACAACACATTTCGAATTCTCGCTACATCGATTGAAAAGAGAGAAAAGAAAATGTAATACTCTTCCTCTTACGAAATACAGAAATAGAAAACACACTTTTTTATTCTCCATGGGCCAGGGTTGTTTCTTTCTTCCATAACTTTCTTTTTGGTCCCTGAAATGTTAACTATTTATATTTTCGTACCTAAATTTTTTCAGAATGTTACAACGGCTATGTCTTCTCTAAAAGACACCAGCCAACAGACATGACTGTTCAACTGAACAGAACGTTGCCTCCCTTTCTGCTATTATAAATTGTACATTTCTGTTCAAATTAAAAAAAGAGAATACACAACACATCACGAATTCTAGTTTTGATTGAATATAGAGAAAAGAAAATGTAATACTCTTCCTCTTAAGAAATAAACAAACCGGAAAAAAAAAATTCTGTTCTCCACAGGACATGAGCTGTTTGTTGCTTTCTTCCGGAGCATTTTCTTTTGTTCTTGAAATGTTAACTACTTACATTTTCATCCCTAAAGTTTATCAGAATGTTACAACGGCTATGTCTTCTCCAAAAGACACCAGTCAACAGACATGACAGTTCAACTGAACAGAATGTTGCCTCCTTTTCTGCTCTGTTTAATTAAATATTTCTGTTCAAATTAAAATCAGACACCACACAACATATTACGAATTCTGCTTCTGCTAAAAAAAAACGAACAGAAAATGTAATACTCTTCCTCGTACATAATACAGAAATAGAAAACACACTTTTCTATTATCCGAGAGCAACGGGCTGTTGGACTGTAAGGTAGTTGCTTTCTTCTGGAACATTTGTTTTTGTCCCTGAAATGTTAACTATATACATTTTGGTCGCTGAAGCTTTTCAGAATGTTACAATGGCTATGTCTTCTATAAAAGACACCAGTCAACGGACATGAGTATTCAACAAAATAGAACATTGCCTCCCTTTCTACTCTTATAAATTGAACATTTCTGTTCAAATTTAAAATAGAGAACGCACAACACATTTCGAATTCTGCTTCTGATTGAAAATAGAGAAAAGAAAATGTAATACTCTTCCTCTTACGAAATACAGAAATAGAAAACACATGTTTCTATTATCCACGGCAACGGGTCTGTCGGTTTGTAAGGTTGTTGTTTTCTTCGGAACATTTATTTTTGTCCCCGAAATGTTAACTATATACATTTTGGTCCTTGAAACTTCTCCGAATGTTACAATGGCTATGTCTTCTCTAAAAGACACCAGTCAACGGACATGAGTATTCAACAAAATAGAACATTGCCTCCCTTTCTACTCTTATAAATTGAACATTTCTGTTCAAATTTAAAATAGAGAACGCACAACACATTTTGAATTCTGCTTCTAATTGAAAATAGAGAAAAGAAAATGTAATACTCTTCCTCTTACGAAATACAGAAATAGAAAACACACTTTTCTATTATCCACACAGCAACGGGCTGTTGGATTTGTAAGGTTGTTTCTTACTTTTGGAACATTTGTTTTTGTCCCTGAAATGTTAACTATATACATTTTGGTCCCTAAAGCTTCTCAGAACGTTACAATGGCTATGTCTTCTCTAAAAGACACATGTCAACGGACATGACTATTCAACAAAATAGAACGTTGCCTCTCTTTCTACTATTATAAATTGAATATTTCTGTTCAAATTTAAAATAGAGAACCCATAACACATTTCGAATTCTGCTTCTGATTGAAAATAGAGAAAAGAAAATGTAATACTCTTCCTCGTACGAAATATAGAAATATAAAACACACTTTTCTTTTCTCCATGGGCCACGGGTTGTTGCTTTCTTCCATAACTTTCTTTTTTGTCCCTGAAATGTTAACTATTTACATTTTCGTACCTCAATTTTTTCACAATGTTACAACGGCTATGTCTTCTCGAAAAGACACCAGTCAACAGACATGATTGTTCAACAGAACAGAACGTTGCCTCCCTTTCTGCTATTATAAATTGAACATTTCTGTTCTAATTAAAAAAAAGAGAATACACAACACGTCACGAATTCTGCTTTTGATTGAATATAGATAAAAGAAAATGTAATACTCTTCCTCTTAAGAAATAAACAAACCGAAAAAACAATTTTCTGTTCTCCACAGGACATGGGCTGTTGGGCTGTTACTTTCTTTCGGAACATTTTCTTTTGTTCTTGAAATGTTAACTATTTACATTTTCATCCCTAAAGTTTTTCAGAATGTTACAACGGCTATGTCTTCTCCAAAAGACACCAGTCAACAGACATGACGGTTCAACTGAACAGAACGTTGCCTCCTTTTCTGCTCTGTTTAATTAAATATTTCTGTTCAAATTAAAATCGGAGAACACACAACATATTACGAATTCTGCTTCTGCTAAAAAAAATGAACAGAAAATGTAATACTCTTCCTCGTACATAATACAGAAATAGAAAACACTCTTTTCTATTATCCGAGGGCAACGGGTTGTTGGACTGTAAGGTTGTTGCTTTCTTCTGGAATATTTGTTTTTGTCCCTGAAATGTTAACTATATACATTTTGGTCCCTGAAGCTTCTCAGAATGTTACAATGGCTATGTCTTCTCAAAAAGACACCAGTCAACGGACATGAGTATTCAACAAAATAGAACATTGCCTCCCTTTCTACTCTTATAAATTGAACATTTCTGTTCAAATTTAAAACAGAGAACGCACAACACATTTCGAATTCGCTGCGATTGAAAATAGAGAAAAGAAAATGTAATACTCTTCCTCTTACGAAATACAGAAATAGAAAACACACTTTTTTATTCTCCATGGGCCAGGGTTGTTTCTTTCTTCCATAACTTTCTTTTTGGTCCCTGAAATGTTAACTATTTATATTTTCGTACCTAAATTTTTTCAGAATGTTACAACGGCTATGTCTTCTCTAAAAGACACCAGCCAACTGACATGACTGTTCAACTGAACAGAACGTTGCCTCCCTTTCTGCTATTATAAATTGTACATTTCTGTTCAAATTAAAAAAAGAGAATACACAACACATCACGAATTCTAGTTTTGATTGAATATAGAGAAAAGAAAATGTAATACTCTTCCTCTTAAGAAATAAACAAACCGAAAAAAAAAATTCTGTTCTCCACAGGACATGAGCTGTTGGGCTGTTGCTTTCTTCCGGAGCATTTTCTTTTGTTCTTGAAATGTTAACTATTTACATTTTCATCCCTAAAGTTTATCAGAATGTTACAACGGCTATGTCTTCTCCAAAAGACACCAGTCAACAGACATGACAGTTCAACAGAACAGAACGTTGCCTCCTTTTCTGCTCTGTTTAATTAAATATTTCTGTTCAAATTAAAATCAGACACCACACAACATATTACGAATTCTGCTTCTGCTAAAAAAAAACGAACAGAAAATGTAATACTCTTCCTCGTACATAATACAGAAATAGAAAACACACTTTTCTATTATCCGAGAGCAACGGGCTGTTGGACTGTAAGGTAGTTGCTTTCTTCTGGAACATTTGTTTTTGTCCCTGAAATGTTAACTATATACATTTTGGTCGCTGAAGCTTTTCAGAATGTTACAATGGCTATGTCTTCTATAAAAGACACCAGTCAACGGACATGAGTATTCAACAAAATAGAACATTGCCTCCCTTTCTACTCTTATAAATTGAACATTTCTGTTCAAATTTAAAATAGAGAACGCACAACACATTTCGAATTCTGCTTCTGATTGAAAATAGAGAAAAGAAAATGTAATACTCTTCCTCTTACGAAATACAGAAATAGAAAACACATGTTTCTATTATCCACGGGCAACGGGCTGTCGGACTGTAAGGTTGTTGTTTTCTTCTGGAACATTTGTTTTTGTCCCTGAAATGTTAACTATATACATTTTGGTCCTTGAAACTTCTCCGAATGTTACAATGGCTATGTCTTCTCTAAATGACACCTGTCAACGGACATGAGTATTCAACAAAATAGAACATTGCCTCCCTTTCTACTCTTATAAATTGAACATTTCTGTTCAAATTTAAAATAGAGAACGCACAACACATTTTGAATTCTGCTTCTAATTGAAAATAGAGAAAAGAAAATGTAATACTCTTCCTCTTACGAAATACAGAAATAGAAAACACACTTTTCTATTATCCACGGGCAACGGGCTGTTGGACTGTAAGGTTGTTTCTTACTTTTGGAACATTTGTTTTTGTCCCTGAAATGTTAACTATATACATTTTGGTCCCTAAAGCTTCTCAGAACGTTACAATGGCTATGTCTTCTCTAAAAGACACATGTCAACGGACATGACTATTCAACAAAATAGAACGTTGCCTCTCTTTCTACTATTATAAATTGAATATTTCTGTTCAAATTTAAAATAGAGAACCCATAACACATTTCGAATTCTCGCTTCGATTGAAAATAGAGAAAAGAAAATGTAATACTCTTCCTCGTACGAAATATAGAAATATAAAACACACTTTTCTTTTCTCCATGGGCCACGGGTTGTTGCTTTCTTCCATAACTTTCTTTTTGTCCCCGAAATGTTAACTATTTACATTTTCGTACCTCAATTTTTTCACAATGTTACAACGGCTATGTCTTCTCGAAAAGACACCGGTCAACGAGACATGATTGTTCAATGAACGAACGTTGCCTCCCTTTCGCTATTATAAATTGAACATTTCTGTTCTAATTAAAAAAAAGAATACACAACACGTCACGAATTCTCGCTTTTGATTGAATATAGATAAAAGAAAATGTAATACTCTTCCTCTTAAGAAATAAACAAACCGAAAAAACAATTTTCTGTTCTCCACGGGACATGGGTACATTGGGTTGTTACTTTCTTTCGGAACATTTTCTTTTGTTCTTGAAATGTTAACTATTTACATTTTCATCCCTAAAGTTTTTCGAGAATGTTACAACGGCTATGTCTTCTCCAAAAGACACCGGTCAACGAGACATGACGGTTCAATGAACGAACGTTGCCTCCTTTTTCGCTCTGTTTAATTAAATATTTCTGTTCAAATTAAAATCGGAGAACACACAACATATTACGAATGCTCGCTTCGCTAAAAAAAATGAACGAGAAAATGTAATACTCTTCCTCGTACATAATACGAAATAGAAAACACTCTTTTCTATTATCCGAGGGCAACGGGTTGTTGGAATTTGTAAGGTTGTTGCTTTCTTCTGGAATATTTGTTTTTGTCCCCGAAATGTTTACTATATACATTTTGGTCCCCTGAAGCTTCTCGAGAATGTTACAATGGCTATGTCTTCTCAAAAAGACACCGGTCAACGGACATGAGTATTCAACAAAATAGAACATTGCCTCCCTTTCTACTCTTATAAATTGAACATTTCTGTTCAAATTTAAAACAGAGAACGCACAACACATTTCGAATTCTCGCTTCGATTGAAAATAGAGAAAAGAAAATGTAATACTCTTCCTCTTACGAAATACGAAATAGAAAACACACTTTTCTATTATCCACGGCAACGGGCTGTTGGATTTGTAAGGTTGTTGCTTTCCGGAACATTTATTTTTGTCCCCGAAATGTTAACTATATACATTTTGGTCCTTGAAACTTCTCCGAATGTTACAATGGCTATGTCTTCTCTAAAAGACACTGTCAACGGACATGAGTATTCAACAAAATAGAACATTGCCTCCCTTTCTACTCTTATAAATTGAACATTTCGTTCAAATTTAAAACAGAGAACGCACAACACATTTCGAATTACTCGCTCGATTGAAAATAGAGAAAAGAAAATGTAATACTCTTCCTCTTACGAAATACGAAATAGAAAACACACTTTTCTATTCTCCATGGGCAGGGTTGTTTCTTTCTTCCATAACTTTCTTTTTGGTCCCCGAAATGTTAACTATTTATATTTTCGTACCTAAATTTTTTCGAATGTTGCAACGGCTATGTCTTCTCTAAAAGACACCAGCCAACAGACATGACTGTTCAACTGAACGAACGTTGCCTCCCTTTCTGCTATTATAAATTGTACATTTCTGTTCAAATTAAAAAAAGAGAATACACAACACATCACGAATTCTAGTTTTGATTGAATATAGAGAAAAGAAAATGTAATACTCTTCCTCTTAAGAAATAAACAAACCGAAAAAAAAAAATTCTGTTCTCCACAGGACATGAGCTGTTGGGCTGTTGCTTTCTTCCGGAGCATTTTCTTTTGTTCTTGAAATGTTAACTACTTACATTTTCATCCCTAAAGTTTATCAGAATGTTACAACGGCTATGTCTTCTCCAAAAGACACCGGTCAACGACATGATAGTTCAATGAACGAACGTTGCCTCCTTTTCTGCTCTGTTTAATTAAATATTTCTGTTCAAATTAAAATCAGACACCACACAACATATTACGAATTCTGCTTCTGCTAAAAAAAAACGAACAGAAAATGTAATACTCTTCCTCGTACATAATACAGAAATAGAAAACACACTTTTCTATTATCCGAGAGCAACGGGTCGTTGGTTTGTAAGGTAGTTGCTTTCTTACGGAACATTTGTTTTTGTCCCTGAAATGTTAACTATATACATTTTGGTCGCTGAAGCTTTTCAGAATGTTACAATGGCTATGTCTTCTATAAAAGACACCAGTCAACGGACATGAGTATTCAACAAAATAGAACATTGCCTCCCTTTCTACTCTTATAAATTGAACATTTCTGTTCAAATTTAAAATAGAGAACGCACAACACATTTCGAATTCTGCTTCTGATTGAAAATAGAGAAAAGAAAATGTAATACTCTTCCTCTTACGAAATACAGAAATAGAAAACACATGTTTCTATTATCCACGGGCAACGGGCTGTCGGACTGTAAGGTTGTTGTTTTCTTCTGGAACATTTGTTTTTGTCCCTGAAATGTTAACTATATACATTTTGGTCCTTGAAACTTCTCCGAATGTTACAATGGCTATGTCTTCTCTAAAAGACACCTGTCAACGGACATGAGTATTCAACAAAATAGAACATTGCCTCCCTTTCTACTCTTATAAATTGAACATTTCTGTTCAAATTTAAAATAGAGAACGCACAACACATTTTGAATTCTGCTTCTAATTGAAAATAGAGAAAAGAAAATGTAATACTCTGCCTCTTACGAAATACAGAAATAGAAAACACACTTTTCTATTATCCACGGGCAACGGGCTGTTGGACTGTAAGGTTGTTTCTTACTTTTGGAACATTTGTTTTTGTCCCTGAAATGTTAACTATATACATTTTGGTCCCTAAAGCTTCTCAGAACGTTACAATGGCTATGTCTTCTCTAAAAGACACATGTCAACGGACATGACTATTCAACAAAATAGAACGTTGCCTCCCTTTCTACTATTATAAATTGAATATTTCTGTTCAAATTTAAAATAGAGAACCCACAACACATTTCGAATTCTGCTTCTGATTGAAAATAGAGAAAAGAAAATGTAATACTCTTCCTCGTACGAAATATAGAAATATAAAACACACTTTTCTTTTCTCCATGGGCCACGGGTTGTTGCTTTTTTCCATAACTTTCTTTTTTGTCCCTGAAATGTTAACTATTTACATTTTCGTACCTCAATTTTTTCACAATGTTACAACGGCTATGTCTTCTCGAAAAGACACCAGTCAACAGACATGATTGTTCAACTGAACAGAACGTTGCCTCCCTTTCTGCTATTATAAATTGAACATTTCTGTTCAAATTAAAAAAAGAGAATACACAACACGTCACGAATTCTGCTTTTGATTGAATATAGATAAAAGAAAATGTAATACTCTTCCTCTTAAGAAATAAACAAACCGAAAAAACAATTTTACTGTTCTCCACGGGACATGGGGGCTGTTGGGTGTTACTTTCTTTCGGAACATTTTCTTTTGTTCTTGAAATGTTAACTATTTACATTTTCATCCCTAAAGTTTTTCAGAATGTTACAACGGCTATGTCTTCTCCAAAAGACACCAGTCAACAGACATGACGGTTCAACTGAACAGAACGTTGCCTCCTTTTCTGCTCTGTTTAATTAAATATTTCTGTTCAAATTAAAATCGGAGAACACACAACATATTACGAATTCTGCTTCTGCTAAAAAAAATGAACAGAAAATGTAATACTCTTCCTCGTACATAATACAGAAATAGAAAACACTCTTTTCTATTATCCGAGGGCAACGGGTTGTTGGACTGTAAGGTTGTTGCTTTCTTCTGGAATATTTGTTTTTGTCCCTGAAATGTTAACTATATACATTTTGGTCCCTGAAGCTTCTCAGAATGTTACAATGGCTATGTCTTCTCAAAAAGACACCAGTCAACGGACATGAGTATTCAACAAAATAGAACATTGCCTCCCTTTCTACTCTTATAAATTGAACATTTCTGTTCAAATTTAAAACAGAGAACGCACAACACATTTCGAATTCTGCTTCTGATTGAAAATAGAGAAAAGAAAATGTAATACTCTTCCTCTTACGAAATACAGAAATAGAAAACACACTTTTTTATTCTCCATGGGCCAGGGTTGTTTCTTTCTTCCATAACTTTCTTTTTGGTCCCTGAAATGTTAACTATTTATATTTTCGTACCTAAATTTTTTCAGAATGTTACAACGGCTATGTCTTCTCTAAAAGACACCAGCCAACAGACATGACTGTTCAACAGAACAGAACGTTGCCTCCCTTTCTGCTATTATAAATTGTACATTTCTGTTCAAATTAAAAAAAGAGAATACACAACACATCACGAATTCTAGTTTTGATTGAATATAGAGAAAAGAAAATGTAATACTCTTCCTCTTAAGAAATAAACAAACCGAAAAAAAAAAATTCTGTTCTCCACAGGACATGAGCTGTTGGGCTGTTGCTTTCTTCCGGAGCATTTTCTTTTGTTCTTGAAATGTTAACTATTTACATTTTCATCCCTAAAGTTTATCAGAATGTTACAACGGCTATGTCTTCTCCAAAAGACACCAGTCAACAGACATGACAGTTCAACAGAACAGAACGTTGCCTCCTTTTCTGCTCTGTTTAATTAAATATTTCTGTTCAAATTAAAATCAGACACCACACAACATATTACGAATTCTGCTTCTGCTAAAAAAAAACGAACAGAAAATGTAATACTCTTCCTCGTACATAATACAGAAATAGAAAACACACTTTTCTATTATCCGAGAGCAACGGCCGTTGGAATTTGTAAGGTAGTTGCTTTCTTCGGAACATTTGTTTTTGTCCCTGAAATGTTAACTATATACATTTTGGTCGCTGAAGCTTTTCAGAATGTTACAATGGCTATGTCTTCTATAAAAGACACCAGTCAACGGACATGAGTATTCAACAAAATAGAACATTGCCTCCTTTCTACTCTTATAAATTGAACATTTCTGTTCAAATTTAAAATAGAGAACGCACAACACATTTCGAATTCTCGCTTCGATTGAAAATAGAGAAAAGAAAATGTAATACTCTTCCTCTTACGAAATACGAAATAGAAAACACATGTTTCTATTATCCACGGCAACGGGCTGTCGGTTTTGTAAGGTTGTTGTTTTCTTCGGAACATTTGTTTTTGTCCCCGAAATGTTAACTATATACATTTTGGTCCTTGAAACTTCTCCGAATGTTACAATGGCTATGTCTTCTCTAAATGACACCTGTCAACGGACATGAGTATTCAACAAAATAGAACATTGCCTCCCTTTCTACTCTTATAAATTGAACATTTCTGTTCAAATTTAAAATAGAGAACGCACAACACATTTTGAATTCTCGCTTCTAATTGAAAATAGAGAAAAGAAAATGTAATACTCTTCCTCTTACGAAATACAGAAATAGAAAACACACTTTTCTATTATCCACGGGCAACGGGCTGTTGGACTGTAAGGTTGTTTCTTACTTTTGGAACATTTGTTTTTGTCCCTGAAATGTTAACTATATACATTTTGGTCCCTAAAGCTTCTCAGAACGTTACAATGGCTATGTCTTCTCTAAAAGACACATGTCAACGGACATGACTATTCAACAAAATAGAACGTTGCCTCTCTTTCTACTATTATAAATTGAATATTTCTGTTCAAATTTAAAATAGAGAACCCATAACACATTTCGAATTCTGCTTCTGATTGAAAATAGAGAAAAGAAAATGTAATACTCCTCCTCGTACGAAATATAGAAATATAAAACACACTTTTCTTTTCTCCATGGGCCACGGGTTGTTGCTTTCTTCCATAACTTTCTTTTTTGTCCCTGAAATGTTAACTATTTACATTTTCGTACCTCAATTTTTTCACAATGTTACAACGGCTATGTCTTCTCGAAAAGACACCAGTCAACAAACATGATTGTTCAACAGAACAGAACGTTGCCTCCCTTTCTGCTATTATAAATTGAACATTTCTGTTCTAATTAAAAAAAGAGAATACACAACACGTCACGAATTCTGCTTTTGATTGAATATAGATAAAAGAAAATGTAATACTCTTCCTCTTAAGAAATAAACAAACCGAAAAAACAATTTTCTGTTCTCCACAGGACATGGGCTGTTGGGCTGTTACTTTCTTTCGGAACATTTTCTTTTGTTCTTGAAATGTTAACTATTTACATTTTCATCCCTAAAGTTTTTCAGAATGTTACAACGGCTATGTCTTCTCCAAAAGACACCAGTCAACAGACATGACGGTTCAACTGAACAGAACGTTGCCTCCTTTTCTGCTCTGTTTAATTAAATATTTCTGTTCAAATTAAAATCGGAGAACACACAACATATTACGAAGTCTGCTTCTGCTAAAAAAAATGAACAGAAAATGTAATACTCTTCCTCGTACATAATACAGAAATAGAAAACACTCTTTTCTATTATCCGAGGGCAACGGGTTGTTGGACTGTAAGGTTGTTGCTTTCTTCTGGAATATTTGTTTTTGTCCCCGAAATGTTAACTATATACATTTTGGTCCCTGAAGCTTCTCAGAATGTTACAATGGCTATGTCTTCTCAAAAAGACACCAGTCAACGGACATGAGTATTCAACAAAATAGAACATTGCCTCCCTTTCTACTCTAATAAATTGAACATTTCTGTTCAAATTTAAAACAGAGAACGCACAACACATTTCGAATTTCGCTTCGATTGAAAATAGAGAAAAGAAAATGTAATACTCTTCCTCTTACGAAATACAGAAATAGAAAACACACTTTTCTATTATCCACGGGCAACGGGCTGTTGGACTGTAAGGTTGTTGCTTTCTTCTGGAACATTTATTTTTGTCCCTGAAATGTTAACTATATACATTTTGGTCCTTGAAACTTCTCCGAATGTTACAATGGCTATGTCTTCTCTAAAAGACACCTGTCAACGGACATGAGTATTCAACAAAATAGAACATTGCCTCCCTTTCTACTCTTATAAATTGAACATTTCTATTCAAATTTAAAACAGAGAACGCACAACACATTTCGAATTCTGCTTCTGATTGAAAATAGAGAAAAGAAAATGTAATTTTGTTCCTCTAACGAAATACGAGAAATAGACACACTTTTCTATTATCCACGGCAACGGGCTGTTGGATTTGTAAGGTTGTTGCTTTCTTCGGAACATTTATTTTTGTCCTGAAATGTTAACTATATACATTTTGGTCCTTGAAACTTCTCGAGAATGTTACAATGGCTATGTCTTCTCTAAAAGACACCTGTCAACGGACATGAGTATTCAACAAAATAGAACATTGCCTCCCTTTCTACTCTTATAAATTGAACATTTCTGTTCAAATTTAAAACAGAGAACGCACAACACATTTCGAATTAACTCTACCGATTGAAAATAGAGAAAAGAAAATGTAATACTCTTCCTCTTACGAAATACAGAAATAGAAAACACACTTTTCTATTCTCCATGGGCCAGGGTTGTTTCTTTCTTCCATAACTTTCTTTTTGGTCCCTGAAATGTTAACTATTTATATTTTCGTACCTAAATTTTTTCGAGAATGTTGCAACGGCTATGTCTTCTCTAAAAGACACCGACCAACCAGACATGACCGTTCAACGAACGAACGTTGCCTCCTTTTCGCTATTATAAATTGTACATTTTTGTTCAAATTAAAAAAAGAGAATACACAACACATCACGAATTCTAGTTTTGATTGAATATAGAGAAAAGAAAATGTAATACTCTTCCTCTTAAGAAATAAACAAACCGAAAAAAAAAAATTCTGTTCTCACACGGGACATGAGTCATTGAAATGTTGCTTTCTTCCGGAGCATTTTCTTTTGTTCTTGAAATGTTAACTACTTACATTTTCATCCCTAAAGTTTATCGAGAATGTTACAACGGCTATGTCTTCTCCAAAAGACACCGGTCAACGACATGACGGTTCAACGAACGAACGTTGCCTCCTTTTTTCGCTTTCTGTTTAATTAAATATTTCTGTTCAAATTAAAATCGACACCACACAACATATTACGAATTTCGCTTCGCTAAAAAAAAACGAACGAGAAAATGTAATACTCTTCCTCGTACATAATACGAAATAGAAAACACACTTTTCTATTATCCGAGAGCAACGGGGTGTTGACCGTAAGGTAGTTGCTTTCTTCGGAACATTTGTTTTTGTCCCCGAAATGTTAACTATATACATTTTGGTCGCTGAAGCTTTTCAGAATGTTACAATGGCTATGTCTTCTATAAAAGACACCAGTCAACGGACATGAGTATTCAACAAAATAGAACATTGCCTCCCTTTCTACTCTTATAAATTGAACATTTCTGTTCAAATTTAAAATAGAGAACGCACAACACATTTCGAATTCTGCTTCTGATTGAAAATAGAGAAAAGAAAATGTAATACTCTTCCTCTTACGAAATACGAAATAGAAAACACATGTTTCTATTATCCACGGCAACGGGCTGTCGGATGTTTGTAAGGTTGTTGTTTTCTTCTGGAACATTTGTTTTTGTCCCTGAAATGTTAACTATATACATTTTGGTCCTTGAAACTTCTCCGAATGTTACAATGGCTATGTCTTCTCTAAAAGACACCTGTCAACGGACATGAGTATTCAACAAAATAGAACATTGCCTCCCTTTCTACTCTTATAAATTGAACATTTCTGTTCAAATTTAAAATAGAGAACGCACAACACATTTTGAATTCTGCTTCTAATTGAAAATAGAGAAAAGAAAATGTAATACTCTGCCTCTTACGAAATACAAAAATAGAAAACACACTTTTCTATTATCCACGGGCAACGGGCTGTTGGACTGTAAGGTTGTTTCTTACTTTTGGAACATTTGTTTTTGTTCCTGAAATGTTAACTATATACATTTTGGTCCCTAAAGCTTCTCAGAACGTTACAATGGCTATGTCTTCTCTAAAAGACACATGTCAACGGACATGACTATTCAACAAAATAGAACGTTGCCTCCCTTTCTACTATTATAAATTGAATATTTCTGTTCAAATTTAAAATAGAGAACCCACAACACATTTCGAATTACTCGCTTACGATTGAAAATAGAGAAAAGAAAATGTAATACTCTTCCTCGTACGAAATATAGAAATATAAAACACACTTTTCTTTTCTCCATGGGCCACGGGTTGTTGCTTTTTTCCATAACTTTCTTTTTTGTCCCCGAAATGTTAACTATTTACATTTTCGTACCTCAATTTTTTCACAATGTTACAACGGCTATGTCTTCTCGAAAAGACACCGGTCAACGAACATGATTGTTCAACGAACGAACGTTGCCTCCTTTCGCTATTATAAATTGAACATTTCTGTTCAAATTAAAAAAGAGAATACACAACACGTCACGAATTTCGCTTTTGATTGAATATAGATAAAAGAAAATGTAATACTCTTCCTCTTAAGAAATAAACAAACCGAAAAAACAATTTTCTCGTTCTCCACGGGACATGGGCATTTGTTGGTCACATGTTACTTTCTTTCGGAACATTTTCTTTTGTTCTTGAAATGTTAACTATTTACATTTTCATCCCTAAAGTTTTTGAGAATGTTACAACGGCTATGTCTTCTCCAAAAGACACCGGTCAATGAACATGACGGTTCAACGAACGAACGTTGCCTCCTTTTTCGCTCTGTTTAATTAAATATTTCTGTTCAAATTAAAATCGGAGAACACACAACATATTACGTGCTTCACGCAAAAAAAATGAACGAGAAAATGTAATACTCTTCCTCGTACATAATACAGAAATAGAAAACACACTTTTCTATTATCCGAGGGCAACGGGTTGTTGGACTGTAAGGTTGTTGCTTTCTTCTGGAATATTTGTTTTTGTCCCTGAAATGTTAACTATATACATTTTGGTCCCTGAAGCTTCTCAGAATGTTACAATGGCTATGTCTTCTCAAAAAGACACCAGTCAACGGACATGAGTATTCAACAAAATAGAACATTGCCTCCCTTTCTACTCTTATAAATTGAACATTTCTGTTCAAATTTAAAACAGAGAACGCACAACACATTTCGAATTCTGCTTCTGATTGAAAATAGAGAAAAGAAAATGTAATACTCTTCCTCTTACGAAATACAGAAATAGAAAACACACTTTTCTATTATCCACGGGCAACGAGCTGTTGGACTGTAAGGTTGTTGCTTTCTTCTGGAACATTTATTTTTGTCCCTGAAATGTTAACTATATACATTTTGGTCCTTGAAACTTCTCCGAATGTTACAATGGCTATGTCTTCTCTAAAAGACACCTGTCAACGGACATGAGTATTCAACAAAATAGAACATTGCCTCCCTTTCTACTCTTATAAATTGAACATTTCTATTCAAATTTAAAACAGAGAACGCACAACACATTTCGAATTCTGCTTCTGATTGAAAATAGAGAAAAGAAAATGAAATACTGTTCCTCTAACGAAATACAGAAATAGACACACTTTTCTATTATCCACGGGCAACGGGCTGTTGGACTGTAAGGTTGTTGCTTTCTTCTGGAACATTTATTTTTGTCCCTGAAATGTTAACTATATACATTTTGGTCCTTGAAACTTCTCAGAATGTTACAATGGCTATGTCTTCTCTAAAAGACACCAGTCAACGGACATGAGTATTCAACAAAATAGAACATTGCCTCCCTTTCTACTCTTATAAATTGAACATTTCTGTTCAAATTTAAAACAGAGAACGCACAACACATTTCGAATTCTGCTACTGATTGAAAAGAGAGAAAAGAAAATGTAATACTCTTCCTCTTACGAAATACAGAAATAGAAAACACACTTTTTTATTCTCCATGGGCCAGGGTTGTTTCTTTCTTCCATAACTTTCTTTTTGGTCCCTGAAATGTTAACTATTTATATTTTCGTACCTAAATTTTTTCAGAATGTTACAACGGCTACGTCTTCTCTAAAAGACACCAGCCAACAGACATGACTGTTCAACTGAACAGAACGTTGCCTCCCTTTCTGCTATTATAAATTGTACATTTTGTTCAAATTAAAAAAGAGAATACACAACACATCACGAATTCTAGTTTTGATTGAATATAGAGAAAAGAAAATGTAATACTCTTCCTCTTAAGAAATAAACAAACCGAAAAAAAAAAATTCTGTTCTCCACAGGACATGAGCTGTTGGGCTGTTGCTTTCTTCCGGAGCATTTTCTTTTGTTCTTGAAATGTTAACTACTTACATTTTCATCCCTAAAGTTTATCGAATGTTACAACGGCTATGTCTTCTCCAAAAGACACCGGTCAACGACATGACGAGTTCAACGAGAAGAATGTTGCCTCCTTTTCTCGCTCTGTTTAATTAGATATTTCTGTTCAAATTAAAATCGACACCACACAACATATTACGAATTTCGCTTCGCTAAAAAAAAACGAACGAGAAAATGTAATACTCTTCCTCGTACATAATACGAAATAGAAAACACACTTTTCTATTATCCGAGAGCAACGGTCGTTGGATTTGTAAGGTAGTTGCTTTCTTCTGGAACATTTGTTTTTGTCCCCGAAATGTTAACTATATACATTTTGGTCGCTGAAGCTTTTCAGAATGTTACAATGGCTATGTCTTCTATAAAAGACACCAGTCAACGGACATGAGTATTCAACAAAATAGAACATTGCCTCCTTTCTACTCTTATAAATTGAACATTTCTGTTCAAATTTAAAATAGAGAACGCACAACACATTTCGAATTCTCGCTTCGATTGAAAATAGAGAAAAGAAAATGTAATACTCTTCCTCTTACGAAATACGAAATAGAAAACACGAGGTTTCTATTATCCACGGCAACGGGTGTCGTTTAATTTGTAAGGTTGTTGTTTTCTTCGGAACATTTGTTTTTGTCCCTGAAATGTTAACTATATACATTTTGGTCCTTGAAACTTCTCCGAATGTTACAATGGCTATGTCTTCTCTAAAAGACACCTGTCAACGGACATGAGTATTCAACAAAATAGAACATTGCCTCCCTTTCTACTCTTATAAATTGAACATTTCTGTTCAAATTTAAAATAGAGAACGCACAACACATTTTGAATTCTGCTTCTAATTGAAAATAGAGAAAAGAAAATGTAATACTCTTCCTCTTACGAAATACAGAAATAGAAAACACACTTTTCTATTATCCACGGGCAACGGGCTGTTGGACTGTAAGGTTGTTTCTTACTTTTGGAACATTTGTTTTTGTCCCTGAAATGTTAACTATATACATTTTGGTCCCTAAAGCTTCTCAGAACGTTACAATGGCTATGTCTTCTCTAAAAGACACATGTCAACGGACATGACTATTCAACAAAATAGAACGTTGCCTCTCTTTCTACTATTATAAATTGAATATTTCTGTTCAAATTTAAAATAGAGAACCCATAACACATTTCGAATTCTGCTTCTGATTGAAAATAGAGAAAAGAAAATGTAATACTCTTCCTCGTACGAAATATAGAAATATAAAACACACTTTTCTTTTCTCCATGGGCCACGGGTTGTTGCTTTCTTCCATAACTTTCTTTTTTGTCCCTGAAATGTTAACTATTTACATTTTCGTACCTCAATTTTTTCACAATGTTACAACGGCTATGTCTTCTCGAAAAGACACCGATCAACAAACATGATTGTTCAATGAACGAACGTTGCCTCCCTTTTCGCTATTATAAATTGAACATTTCGTTCTAATTAAAAATAGAGAATACACAACACGTCACGAATTCTGCTTTTGATTGAATATAGATAAAAGAAAATGTAATACTCTTCCTCTTAAGAAATAAACAAACCGAAAAAACAATTTTCTGTTCTCCACAGGACATGGGCTGTTGGGCCGTTACTTTCTTTCGGAACATTTTCTTTTGTTCTTGAAATGTTAACTATTTACATTTTCATCCCTAAAGTTTTTCAGAATGTTACAACGGCTATGTCTTCTCCAAAAGACACCAGTCAACAGACATGACGGTTCAACAGAATAGAACGTTGCCTCCTTTTCTGCTCTGTTTAATTAAATATTTCTGTTCAAATTAAAATCGGAGAACACACAACATATTACGAATTTCGCTTTCGCTAAAAAAAATGAACGAGAAAATGTAATACTCTTCCTCGTACATAATACGAAATAGAAAACACTCTTTTCTATTATCCGAGGGCAACGGGTTGTTGGATTGTAAGGTTATTTCTTTCTTCTGGAATATTTGTTTTTGTCCCTGAAATGTTAACTATATACATTTTGGTCCCTGAAGCTTCTCAGAATGTTACAATGGCTATGTCTTCTCAAATAGACACCAGTCAACGGACATGAGTATTCAACAAAATAGAACATTGCCTCCCTTTCTACTCTTATAAATTGAACATTTCTGTTCAAATTTAAAACAGAGAACGCACAACACATTTCGAATTCTGCTTCTGATTGAAAATAGAGAAAAGAAAATGTAATACTCTTCCTCTTACGAAATACGAAATAGAAAACACACTTTTCTATTATCCACGGCAACGGCTGTTGGACTGTAAGGTTGTTGCTTTTTCTTACGGAACATTTATTTTTGTCCCCGAAATGTTAACTATATACATTTTGGTCCTTGAAACTTCTCCGAATGTTACAATGGCTATGTCTTCTCTAAAAGACACTGTCAACGGACATGAGTATTCAACAAAATAGAACATTGCCTCCCTTTCTACTATTATAAATTGAACATTTCTATTCAAATTTAAAACAGAGAACGCACAACACATTTCGAATTCGCTTCGATTGAAAATAGAGAAAAGAAAATGTAATATTGTTCCTCTAACGAAATACGAGAAATAGACACACTTTTCTATTATCCACGGCAACAGAAATTTGTTGGACCGTAAGGTTGTTGCTTTCTTCCGGAACATTTATTTTTGTCCCCGAAATGTTAACTATATACATTTTGGTCCTTGAAACTTCTCGAGAATGTTACAATGGCTATGTCTTCTCTAAAAGACACCGGTCAACGGACATGAGTATTCAACAAAATAGAACATTGCCTCCCTTTCTACTCTTATAAATTGAACATTTGTTCAAATTTAAAACAGAGAACGCACAACACATTTCGAATTCTCGCTTACGATTGAAAATAGAGAAAAGAAAATGTAATACTCTTCCTCTTACGAAATACAGAAATAGAAAACACACTTTTCTATTCTCCATGGGCCAGGGTTGTTTCTTTCTTCCATAACTTTCTTTTTGGTCCCTGAAATGTTAACTATTTATATTTTCGTACCTAAATTTTTTCAGAATGTTGCAACGGCTATGTCTTCTCTAAAAGACACCAGCCAACAGACATAACTGTTCAACTGAACAGAACGTTGCCTCCCTTTCTGCTCTGTTTAATTAAATATTTATGTTCAAATTAAAATCGGAGAACACACAACATATTACGAATTCTGCTTCTGCTAAAAAAAATGAACAGAAAATGTAATACTCTTCCTCGTACATAATACAGAAATAGAAAACACACTTTTCTATTATCCGAGGGCAACGGGCTGTTGGACTGTAAGTTTGTTGCTTTCTTCTGGAACATTTATTTTTGTCCCTGAAATATTAACTATATACATTTTGGTCCTTGAAGCTTCTCAGAATGTTACAATGGCTATGTCTTCTCTAAAATACACCAGTCAACGGACATGAGTATTCAACAAAATAGTACATTGTCTCCCTTTCTACTCTTATAAATTGAACATTTCTGTTCAAATTTAAAACAGAGAACGCACAACACATTTCGAATTCTCGCTTTCGATTGAAAATAGAGAAAAGAAAATGTAATACTCTTCCTCTTACGAAATACAGAAATAGAAAACACACTTTTCTATTATCCGAGGGCAACGGGCTGTTGGACTGTAAGTTTGTTGCTTTCTTCTGGAACATTTATTTTTGTCCCTGAAATGTTAACTATATACATTTTGGTCCTTGAAACTTCTCGAATGTTACAATGGCTATGTCTTCTCTAAAAGACACTGTCAACGGACATGAGTATTCAACAAAATAGAACATTGCCTCCTTTCTACTCTTATAAATTGAACATTTCTGTTCAAATTTAAAACAGAGAACGCATAACACATTTCGAATCCTGCTTCTGATTGAAAATAGAGAAAATAAAATGTAATACTGTTCCTCTAACGAAATACAGAAATAGACACACTTTTCTATTATCCACGGGCAACGGGCTGTTAGACTGTAAGGTTGCTTTCTTCTGGAACATTTATTTTTGTCCCTGAAATGTTAACTATATATATTTTGGTCCTTGAAACTTCTCAGAATGTTACAATGGCTATGTCTTCTCTAAAAGACACCAGTCAACGGACATGAGTATTAAACAAAATAGAACATTGCCTCCCTTTCTACTCTTATAAATTGAACATTTCTGTTTTAAATTTAAAATAGAGAACGCACAACACATTTTGAATTCTGCTTCTGATTGAAAATAGAGAAAAGAAAATGTAATACTCTTCCTCTTACAAAATACAGAAATTGAAAACACACGTTTCTATTATCCACGGGCAACGGTCTGTTGGACTGTAAGGTTGTTGCTTTCTTCTGGAACATTTGTTTTTGTCCCCGAAATGTTAACTATATACATTTTGGTCATTTGAAGCTTCTCGAGAATGTTACAATGGCTATGTCTTCTCTAAAAGACACCAGTCAACGGACATGAGTATTCAACAAAATAGAACATTGCCTCCCTTTCTACTCTTATAAATTGAACATTTCTGTTCAAATTTAAAACAGAGAACGCACAACACATTTCAAATTCTGCTTCTAATTGAAAATAGAGAAAAGAAAATGTAATACTCTTCCTCTTACGAAATACAGAAATAGAAAACACACTTTTCTATTATCCACGGGCAACGGGCTGTTGGACTGTAAGGTTGTTGCTTACTTTTGGAACATTTGTTTTTGTCCCTGAAATGTTAACTATATACATTTTGGTCGCTGAAGCTTCTCAGAAAGTTACAATGGCTATGTCTTCTCTAAAAGACACCAGTCAACGGACATGAGTATTCAACAAAATAAAACGTTGCCTCCCTTTCTACTCTTATAAATTGAACATTTCTGTTCAAATTTAAAATAGAGAACGCACAACACATTTTGAATTCTGCATTTGATTGAAAATAGAGAAAAGAAAATGTAATATTCTTCCCCTTACGAAATACAGAAATAGAAAACACACGTTTCTATTATCCACGGGCAACGGGCTGTTGGACTGTATGGTTGTTGCTTTCTTCTGGAACATTTGTTTTTGTCTCTGAAATGTTAACTATATACATTTTGGTCGCTGAAGCTTCTCAGAATGTTACAATGGCTATGTCTTCTCTAAAAGACACCAGTCAACGGACATGAGTATTCAACAAAATAGAACATTGCCTCCCTTTCTACTCTTATAAATTGAACATTTCTGTTCAAATTTAAAAAGAGAACGCACAACACATTTCGAATTCTCGCTTCTAATTGAAAATAGAGAAAAGAAAATTTAATACTCTTCCTCTTACGAAATACGAAATAGAAAACACACTTTTCTATTATCCACGGCAACGGGTGTTGGATTTGTAAGGTTGTTGCTTACTTTTGGAACATTTGTTTTTGTCCCCGAAATGTTAACTATATACATTTTGGTCCCTAAAGCTTCTCAGAACGTTACACTGGCTATGTCTTCTCTAAAAGACACATGTCAACGGACATGACTATTCAACTGAACAGAACGTTGCATCCCTTTCTGCTATTATAAATTGAACATTTCTGTTCAAATTAATAAAAGAGAATACACAACACATCACGAATTCTGCTTTTGATTGAATATGGAGAAAAGAAAATGTAATACTCTTCCTCTTAAGAAATAAACAAACCGAAAAAACAATTTTCTGTTCTCCACAGGACATGGGCTGTTGGGCTGTTACTTTCTTCCGGAACATTTTCTTTTGTTCTTGAAATGTTAACTATTTACATTTTCATCCCTAAAGTTTTTCAGAATGTTACAACGGCTATGTCTTCTCCAAAAGACACCAGTCACCAAACATGACGGTTCAACTGAACAGAACGTTGCCTCCTTTTCTGCTCTGTTTAATTAAATATTTATGTTCAAATTAAAATCGGAGAACACACAACATATTACAAATTCTGCTTCTGCTATAAAAAAACGAACAGAAAACGTAATACTCCTTCTCGTACAAAATACAGAAATAGAAAACACATTTTTCTATTATCCGAGGGCAACAGGCAGTTGGACTGCAAGGTTGTTGCTTACTTTTGGAACATTTGTTTTTGTCCCTGAAATGGTAACTATATACATTTTGGTCGCTGAAGCTTCTCAGAACGTTACAATGGCTATGTCTTCTCTAAAAGACACCAGTCAACGGACATGAGTATTCAACAAAATAGAACGTTGCCTCCCTTTCTACTCTTATAAATTGAACATTTCTGTTCAAATTTAAAATAGAGAACGCACAACACATTTTGAATTCTGCATTTGATTGAAAATAGAGAAAAGAAAATGTAATATTCTTCCTCTTACGAAATACAGAAATAGAAAACACACGTTTCTATTATCCACGGGCAACGAGCTGTTGGACTGTAAGGTTGTTGCTTTCTTTACGGAACATTTGTTTTTGTCCCTGAAATGTTAACTATATACATTTTGGTCGCTGAAGCTTCTCATAATGTTACAATGGCTATGTCTTCTCTAAAAGACACCAGTCAACGGACATGAGTATTCAACAAAATAGAACATTGCCTCCCTTTCTACTCTTATAAATTGAACATTTCTGTTCAAATTTAAAACAGAGAACACACAACACATTTCAAATTCTGCTTCTAATTGAAAATAGAGAAAGGAAAATTTAATACTCTTCCTCTTACGAAATACAGAAATAGAAAACACACTTTTCTATTATCCACGGGCAACGGGCTGTTGGACTGTAAGGTTGTTGCTTACTTTTGGAACATTTGTTTTTGTCCCTGAAATGTTAACTATATACATTTTGGTCCCTAAAGCTTCTCAGAACGTTACAATGGCTATGTCTTCTCCAAAAGACACATGTCAACGGACATGACTATTCAACTGAACAGAACGTTGCATCCCTTTCTGCTATTATAAATTGAACATTTCTGTTCAAATTAAAAAAAGAGAATACACAACACATCACGAATTCTGCTTTTGATTGAATATGGAGAAAAGAAAATGTAATACTCTTCCTCTTATGAAATAAACAAACCGAAAAAACAATTTTCTGTTCTCCATAGGACATGGGCTGTTGGGCTGTTACTTTCTTCCGGAACATTTTCTTTTGTTCTTGAAATGTTAGCTATTTACATTTTCATCCCTAAAGTTTTTCAGAATGTTACAACGGCTATGTCTTCTCCAAAAGACACCAGTCACCAGACATGACGGTTCAACAGAACTGAACGTTGCCTCCTTTTCTGCTCTGTTTAATTAAATATTTATGTTCAAATTAAAATCGGAGAACACACAACATATTACGAATTCTGCTTCTGCTATAAAAAAACGAACAGAAAACGTAATACTCTTCCTCGTACAAAATATAGAAATAGAAAACACACTTTTCTATTATCCGAGGGCAACAGGCTGTTGGACTGCAAGGTTGTTGCTTTCTTCTGGAACATTTGTTTTTGTCCCTGAAATGTTAACTATATACATTTTGGTCGCTGAAGCTTCTCAGAACGTTACAATGGCTATGTCTTCTCTAAAAGACACCAGTCAACGGACATGAGTATTCAACAAAATAGAACGTTGCCTCCCTTTCTACTCTTATAAATTGAACATTTCTGTTCAAATTTAAAATAGAGAACGCACAACACATTTTGAATTCTGCATCTATTTGAAAATAGAGAAAAGAAAATGTAATATTCTTCCTCTTACGAAATACAGAAATAGAAAACACACGTTTCTATTATCCACGGGCAACGGGCTGTTGGACTGTAAGGTTGTTGCTTTCTTCTGGAACATTTGTTTTTGTCCCTGAAATGTTAACTATATACATTTTGGTCGTTGAAGCTTCTCAGAATGTTATAATGGCTATGTCTTCTCTAAAAGACACCAGTCAACGGACATGAGTATTCAACAAAATAGAACATTGCCTCCTTTCTACTCTTATAAATTGAACATTTCTGTTCAAATTTAAAACAGAGAACGCACAACACATTTCGAATTCTGCTTCTAATTGAAAATAGAGAAAAGAAAATGTAATACTCTTCCTCTTACGAAATACAGAAATAGAAAACACACTTTTCAATTATCCACGGGCAACGGGCTGTTGGATTGTAAGGTTGATGCTTACTTTTGGAACATTTGTTTTTGTCCCTGAAATGTTAACTATATACATTTTGGTCCCTAAAGCTTCTCAGAACGTTACAATGGCTATGTCTTCACTAAAAGACACATGTCAACGGACATGACTATTCAACAGAACAGAATGTTGCATCCCTTTCTGCTATTATAAATTGACCATTTCTGTTCAAATTAAAAAAAGAGAATACACAACACATCACGAATTCTGCTTTTGATTGAATATAGAGAAAAGAAAATGTAATACTCTTCCTCTTAAGAAATAAACAAACCGAAAAAACAATTTTCTATTCTCCACAGGACATGAGCTGTTGGGCTGTTGCTTTCTTCCGGAACATTTTCTTTTGTTCTTGAAATGTTAACTATTTACATTTTCATCCCTAAAGTTTTTCGAGAATGTTACAACGGCTATGTCTTCTCCAAAAGACACCGGTCAACAGACATGACGATTCAACAGAACAGAACGTTGCCTCCTTTTCTGCTCTGTTTAATTAAATATATCTGTTCAAATTAAAATCGGAGACCACACAACATATTACGAATTCTGCTTCTGCTAAAAAAAACGAACAGAAAACGTAATACTCTTTCTCGTACAAAATACAGAAATAGAAAACACACTTTTCTATTATCCACGGGCAACGGGCTGTTGGACTGTAAGGTTGTTGCTTTCTTCTGGAACATTTGTTTTTGTCCCTGAAATGTTAACTATATACATTTTGGTCGCTGAAGCTTCTCATAATGTTACAATGGCTATGTCTTCTCTAAAAGACACCAGTCAACGGACATGAGTATTCAACAAAATAGAACATTGCCTCCCTTTCTACTCTTATAAATTGAACATTTCTGTTCAAATTTAAAACAGAGAACGCACAACACATTTCGAATTCTGCTTCTAATTGAAAATAGAGAAAAGAAAATGTAATACTCTTCCTCTTACGAAATACAGAAATAGAAAACACACGTTTCTATTATCCACGGGCAACGGGCTGTTGGACTGTAAGGTTGTTGCTTTCTTCTGGAACATTTGTTTTTGTCCCTGAAATGTTAACTATATACATTTTGGTCCCTAAAGCTTCTCAGAACGTTACACTGGCTATGTCTTCTCTAAAAGACACATGTCAACGGACATGAGTATTCAACAAAATAGAACATTGCCTCCCTTTCTACTCTTATAAATTGAACATTTCTGTTCAAATTTAAAACAGAGAACGCACAACACATTTCGAATTCTGCTTCTAATTGAAAATAGAGAAAAGAAAATGTAATACTCTTCCTCTTACGAAATACAGAAATAGAAAACACACTTTTCTATTATCCACGGGCAATGGGCTGTTGGACTGTAAGGTTGTTGCTTACTTTTGGAACATTTGTTTTTGTCCCTGAAATGTTAACTATATACATTTTGGTCGCTGAAGCTTCTCAGAACGTTACAATGGCTATGTCTTCTCTAAAAGACACCAGTCAACGGACATGAGTATTCAACAAAATAGAACGTTGCCTCCTTTCTACTCTTATAAATTGAACATTTTGTTCAAATTTAAAATAGAGAACGCACAACACATTTTGAATTCTGCTTCTGATTGAAAATAGAGAAAAGAAAATGTAATACTCTTCCTCTTACGAAAACAGAAATTGAAAACACACGTTTCTATTATCCACGGGCAACGGTCTGTTGGACTGTAAGGTTGTTGCTTTCTTCTGGAACATTTGTTTTTGTCCCTGAAATGTTAACTATATACATTTTGGTCGCTGAAGCTTCTCAGAATGTTACAATGGCTATGTCTTCTCTAAAAGACACCAGTCAACGGACATGAGTATTCAACAAAATAGAACATTGCCTCCCTTTCTACTCTTATAAATTGAACATTTCTGTTCAAATTTAAAACAGAGAACCCACAACACATTTTGAATTCTGCTTCTAATTGAAAATAGAGAAAAGAAAATGTAATACTCTTCCTCTTACGAAATACAGAAATAGAAAACACACTTTTCTATTATCCACGGGCAACGGGCTGTTGGACTGTAAGGTTGTTGCTTACTTTTGGAACATTTGTTTTTGTCCCTGAAATGTTAACTATATACATTTTGGTCGCTGAAGCTTCTCAGAACGTTACAATGGCTATGTCTTCTCTAAAAGACACCAGTCAACGGACATGAGTATTCAACAAAATAGAACGTTGCCTCCCTTTCTCATCTTATAAATTGAACATTTCTGTTCAAATTTAAAATAGAGAACGCACAACACATTTTGAATTCTGCATCTGATTGAAAATAGAGAAAAGAAAATGTAATATTCTTCCTCTTACGAAATACAGAAATAGAAAACACACGTTTCTGTTATCCACGGGCAACGGGTCGTTGGATTTGTAAGGTTGTTGATTTCTTCTGGAACATTTGTTTTTGTCCCCGAAATGTTAACTATATACATTTTGGTTTGAAGCTTCTCGAATGTTATAATGGCTATGTCTTCTCTAAAAGACACCAGTCAACGGACATGAGTATTCAACAAAATAGAACATTGCCTCCCTTTCTACTCTTATTAATTGAACATTTCTGTTCAAATTTAAAACAGAGAACGCATTTCGAATTCTGCTTCTAATTGAAAATAGAGAAAAGAAAATGTAATACTCTTCCTCTTACGAAATACAGAAATAGAAAACACACTTTTCTATTATCCACGGGCAACGGGCTGTTGGACTGTAAGGTTGTTGCTTACTTTTGGAACATTTGTTTTTGTCCCTGAAATGTTAACTATATACATTTTGGTCCCTAAAGCTTCTCAGAATGTTACAATGGCTATGTCTTCTCTAAAAGACACATGTCAACGGACATGACTATTCAACTGAACAGAACGTTGCATCCCTTTCTGCTATTATAAATTGAACATTTCTGTTCAAATTAAAAAAAGAGAATACACAACACATCACGAATTCTGCTTTTGATTGAATATGGAGAAAAGAAAGTGTAATACTCTTCCTCTTAAGAAATAAACAAACCGAAAAAACAATTTTCTGTTCTCCACAGGACATGGGCTGTTGGGCTGTTGGGCTGTTACTTTCTTCCGGAACATTTTCTTTTGTTCTTGAAATGTTAACTATTTATATTTTCATCCCTAAAGTTTTTCAGAATGTTACAACGGCTATGTCTTCTCCAAAAGACACCAGTCAGCAGACATGATGGTTCAACAGAACAGAACGTTGCCTCCTTTTCTGCTCTATTTAATTAAATATATCTGTTCAAATTAAAATCGGAGACCACACAACATATTACGAATTCTGCTTCTGCTAAAAAAAAAGAACAGTAAACATAATACTATTCCTCGTACAAAATATAGAAATAGAAAACACACTTTTCTATTATCCACGGGCAACGGGCTGTTGGACTATAAGGTTGTTGCTTTCTTCTGGAACATTTTTTTTTGTCCCTGAAATGTTAACTACATACATTTTGGTCGCTGAAGCTTCTCAGAATGTTACAATGGCTATGTCTTCTCTAAAAGACACCAGTTAACGGACATGAGTATTCAACAAAATAGAACATTGCCTCCC
The DNA here is from genome assembly GCA_034509755.1 of Anisodus tanguticus. NCBI lineage: Eukaryota > Viridiplantae > Streptophyta > Magnoliopsida > Solanales > Solanaceae > Anisodus > Anisodus tanguticus. The sequence continues at coordinate 34,360,808 of CM067544.1, read as the reverse complement.
TTTCTACTCTTATAAATTGAACATTTCTGTTCAAATATAAAACAGAGAATGCACAACACATTTCGAATTCTGCTTCTTATTGAAAATAGAGAAAAGAAAATGTAATACTCTTCCTCTTACGAAATACAGAAATAGAAAACACACTTTTCTTTTCTCCATGGGCCACGGGTTGTTGCTTTTTTCCATAACTTTATTTTTGGTCCCTGAAATGTTAACTATTTATATTTTCGCACCAAAATTTTTTCAGAATGTTACAACGGCTATGTCTTCTCCAAAAGACACCAAGAAATGTGACATGATTGTTCAATGAACGAACGTTGCCTCCCTTTCTGCTATTATAAATTTAACATTTCTGTTCAAATTAAAAATGGGAATACACAACACATCACGAATTCTGATTTTGATTGAATATAGAGAAAAGAAAATGTAATACTCTTCCTCTTAAGAAATAAACAAATCGAAAAAACATTTTTACGTACGCACGCACAGGGGGCAAGTTTGTTGCTTTCTTCCAGAACTTTTTCCTTTGTTTTTGAAATGTTAACTATTTACATTTTCATCCCTAAAGTTTTTCAGAATGTTACAATGGCTATGTCTTCTCCAAAAGACACCAGTCAACAGACATGACTGTTCAACAGAACAGAACGTTGCCTCCTTTTTTGCACTCTTTAATTAAATATTTTTGTTCAAATTAAAATCGGAGAACACACAACATATTACGAATTCTGCTTCTGCTAAAAAAAAAGAACAGTAAACGTAATACTATTCCTCGTACAAAATACAAAAATAGAAAACACACTTTTCTATTATCCACGGGCAACAGGCTGTTGGACTGTAAGGTTGTTGCTTTCTTCTGAAACATTTGTTTCTGTCCCAGAAATGTTAACTAGATACATTTTGGTTCGTAAAGCTTCTCAGAATGTTACAATGGCTATGTCTTCTCTAAAAGACACCAGTCAACGGACATGAGTATTCAACAAAATAGAACATTGCCTCCCTTTCTACTCTTATAAATTGAACATTTTTATTCAAATTTAAAACAGAGAACGCACAACACATTTTGAATTCTGCTTCTGATTGAAAATAGAGAAAAGAAAATGTAATACTCTTTCTCTTACGAAATACAGAAATAGAAAACACACTTTTCTTTTCTCTATGGGCCACGGGTTGTTGCTTTCTTCCATAACTTTCTTTTTGGTCCCTGAAATGTTAACTATTTATATTTTCGTACCTAAATTTTTTCAGAATGTTACAACGGCTATGTCTTCTCCAAAAGACACCAGTCAACAGAGATGACTGTTCAACAGAACAGAACGTTGCCTCCCTTTCTGCTATTATAAATTGAACATTTCTGTTCAAATTAAAAAAAGAGAATACACAACACATCACGAATTCTGCTTTTGATTGAATATAGAGAAAAGAAAATGTAATACTCTTCCTCTTAAGAAATAAACAAACTGGAAAAATAATTTTTTGTTCTCAACAGGACATGGGTTGTTGGGCTGTTGCTTTCTTCAGGAACATTTTCTTTTGTTCTTGAAATGTTAACTATTTACATTTTCATCTCTAAAGTTTTTCAGAATGTTACAACGGCTATATCTTCTCCAAAAGACACCAGTCAACAGACATGATGGTTCAACAGAATAGAACGTTGCCTCCTTTTTTGCTCTGTTTAATTAAATATTTCTGTTCAAATTAAAATCAGAGAACACACAACATATTACGAATTCTGCTTCTGCTAAAAATAAAGAACAGTAAACATAATACTATTCCTCGTACAAAATACAGAAATAGAAAACACACTTTTCTATTATCCACGGGCAACGGGCTGTTGGACTGTAAGGTTGTTGCTTTCTTCTAGAATATTTGTTTTTGTCCCTGAAATGTTAACTATATACATTTTTGTCCCTAAAGCTTCTCAGAATGTTACAATGGCTATGTCTTCTCTAAAAGACACCAGTCAACGGACATGAGTATTCAACAAAATAGAACATTGCCTCCCTTTCTACTCTTATAAATTGAACATTTTTGTTTAAATTTAAAGCAGAGAACGCACAACACATTTCGAATTCTGCTTCTGATTGAAAATAGAGAAAAGAAAATGTAATACTCTTCCTCTTACGAAATACAGAAATAGAAAACACACTTTTCTTTTCTCTATGGGCCACGGGTTGTTGCTTTCTTCCATAACTTTATTTTTGGTCCCTGAAATGTTAACTATTTATATTTTCGTACCTAAATTTTTTCAGAATGTTACAACGGCTATGTATTCTCCAATAGATACCAGTAAACATACATGATTGTTCAACTGAAAAGAACGTTGCCTCCCTTTCTGCTATTATAAATTGAACATTTCTGTTCAAATTAAAAAAGGGAATACACAACACATCACGAATTCTGATTTTGATTGAATATAGAGAAAAGAAAATGTAATACTCTTCCTCTTAAGAAATAAACAAATCGAAAAAACATTTTTCTATTTTCCACAGGGCAGGGGCTGTTGGGCTGTTGCTTTCTTCCGAAACTTTTTCCTTTGTTTTTGAAATGTTAACTATTTACATTTTCATCCCTAAAGTTTTTCAGAATGTTACAACGGCTATGTCTTCTCCAAAAGACACCAGTCAACAGACATGACTGTTCAACAGAACAGAACGTCGCCTCTTTTTTTGCTCTCTTTAATTAAATATTTCTGTTCAAATTAAAATCGGAGAACACACAACATATTACGAATTCTGCTTCTGCTAAAAAAAAAGAACAGTAAACATAATAATATTCCTCGTACAAAATACAGAAATAGAAAACACACTTTTCTATTATCCACGGGCAACGGGCTGTTGGACTGTAAGGTTGTTGCTTTCTTCTAGAATATTTGTTTTTGTCCCTGAAATGTTAACTATATACATTTTGGTCCCTAAAGCTTCTCAGAATGTTACAATGGCTATGTCTTCTCTAAAAGACACCGGTCAACGGACATGAGTATTCAACAAAATAGAACATTGCCTCCTTTCTACTCTTATAAATTGAACATTTCTATTCAAATTTAAAACGAGAGAATGCACAACACATTTCGAATTCGCTTCTTATTGAAAATAGAGAAAAGAAAATGTAATACTCTTCCTCTTACGAAATACGAAATAGAAAACACACTTTTCTTTTCTCCATGGGCCACGGGTTGTTGCTTTCTTCCATAACTTTCTTTTTGGTCCCACGAAATGTTAAATATTTATATTTTCGTACCTAAATTTTTTTCAGAATGTTACAACGGCTATGTCTTCTCCAAAAGACACCGAGTAAACAGACATGATTGTTCAACTGAACAGAACGTTGCTCCCTTTCTGCTATTATAAATTGAACATTTCTGTTCAAATTAAAAAAGAGAATACACAACACATCACGAATTCTGCTTTTAATTGAATATAGAGAAAAGAAAATGTAATACTCTTCCTCTTAAGAAATAAACAAATCGATAAAACATTTTTCTGTTCTCCACAGGTAGGGGTACATTGGAGGCGTTGCTTTCTTCCGGAACTTTTTCCTTTGTATTTGAAATGTTAACTATTTACATTTTCATCCCTAAAGTTTTTCAGAATGTTACAATGGCTATGTCTTCTCCAAAAGACACCAGTCAACAGACATGACTATTCAACTGAACAGAACGTTGCCTCCTTTTTTGGTCTCTTTAATTAAATATTTCTGTTCAAATTAAAATCGGAGAACACACAACATATTACGAATTCTGCTTCTGCTAAAAAAAAAGAACAGTAAACATAATAATATTCCTCGTACAAAATACAGAAATAGAAAACACACTTTTCTATTATCCACGGAAACGAAATTTGTTGGAATTTGTAAGGTTGTTGCTTTCTTCTGAAACATTTGTTTTTGTCCCTAAAATGTTAACTATATACATTTTGGTCCCTAAAGCTTCTCAGAATGTTACAATGGCTATGTCTTCTCTAAAAGACATCAGTCAACGGACATGAGTATTCAACAAAATAGAACATTGCCTCCCTTTCTACTCTTATAAATTGAAAATTTCTGTTCAAATTTAAAACAGAGAACGCACAACACATTTCGAATTCTGGTTCTGATTGAAAATAGTGAAAAGAAAATGTAATACTCTTCCTCTTACGGAATACAGAAATAGAAAACACACTTTTCTTTTCTCTATGGGCCACGGGTTGTTGCTTTCTTCCATAACTTTCTTTTTGGCCCCTGAAATGTTAACTATTTATATTTTCGTACCTAAATTTTTTCAGAATGTTATAACGGCTATGTCTTCTCCAAAAGACACCAGTCAACAGACATGAATGTTCAACTGAACAGAACGTTGCCTCCCTTTCTGCTATTATAAATTGAACATTTCTGTTCAAATTAAAAACAGAGAATACACAACACATTGCGAATTCTGCTTTTGACGAAAAACAGATAACATAAAATGGAATACTCTTCCTCTTAAGAAATAAACAAATCGAAAAAACTATTTTCTGTTCTCCACAGGACATGGGCTGTTGGGCTGTTGCTTTCTTCCGGAATATTTTCTTTTGTTCTTTAAATATTAACTATTTACATTTTCAACTCTAAAGTTTTTCAGAATGTTACAACGGCTATGTCTTCTCCAAAAGACACTAGTCAACAGACATGACGGTTCAACTGAACAGAACGTTGCCTCATTTTCTGCTCTGTTTAATTAAATATTCTATTCAAATTAAAATCGGAGAACACACAACATATTACGAATTCTGCTTCTGCTAAAAAAAATGAACAGAAAACGTAATATTGTTCCTCGTACAAAATACAGAAATAGAAAACACACTTTTCTATTATCCGAGGGCAACGGGCTGTTGGACTGTAAGGTTGTTGCTTTCTTCTAGAACATTTGTTTTTGTCCCTGAAATGTTAACTATATACATTTTTGTCCCTAAAGCTTCTCAGAATGTTACAATGGCTATGTCTTCTCTAAAAGACACCAGTCAACGGACATGAGTATTCAACAAAATAGAACATTGCCTCCCTTTCTACTCTTATAAATTGAACATTTTGTTCAAATTTAAAACGAGAGAACGCACAACACATTTCGAATTCTCGCTTCGATTGAAAATAGAGAAAAGAAAATGTAATACTCTTCCTCTTACGAAATACAGAAATAGAAAACACACTTTTCTTTTCTCTATGGGCCACGGGTTGTTTCTTTCTTCCATAACTTTTTTTTGGTCCCTGAAATGTTAACTATTTATATTTTCGTACCTAAATTTTTTTAGAATGTTACAACGGCTATGTCTTCTCCAAAAGACACCAGTCAACAGAGATGACTGTTCAACAGAACAGAACGTTGCCTCCCTTTCTGCTATTATAAATTGAACATTTCTGTTCAAATTAAAAAAAGAGAATACACAACACATTACGAATTCTGCTTTTGACGAAAAACAGATAACATAAAATGGAGTACTCTTCCTCTTAAGAAATAAACAAATCGAAAAATTATTTTCTGTTCTCAACAGGACATGGGCTGTTGGCTGTTGCTTTCTTCCGGAACATTTTCTTTGTTCTTGAAATGTTAACTATTTACATTTTCATCGCTAAAGTTTTTCAGAATGTTACAACGGCTATATCTTCTCCAAAAGACACTAGTCAACAGACATGACGGTTCAACAGAACAGAACGTTGCCTCTTTTTTTGCTCTGTTTAATTAAATATTTCTGTTCAAAATAAAATCAGAGAACACACAACATATTACGAATTCTGCTTCTGCTAAAAAAAAAGAACAGTAAACATAATACTATTCCTCGTACAAAATACGAAATAGAAAACACACTTTTCTATTATCCACGGCAACGGGTACGTTGGACCGTAAGGTTGTTGCTTTCCGGAACATTTTTTTTGTCCCCGAAATGTTAACTATATACATTTTGGTCCCCGAAGCTTTCTCGAACGTTACAATGGCTATGTCTTCTCTAAAAGACACCGTCAACGGACATGACTATTCAACAAAATAGAACGTTGCCTCCTTTCTACTCTTATAAATTGAATATTTCTGTTCAAATTTAAACTAGAGAACACACAACACATTTCGAATTCTGCTTCTGATTGAATATAGAGAAAAGAAAATGTAATACTCTTACTCTTACGAAATACAGAAATAGAAAACACACTTTTCTTTTTCTCCATGGGCCACGGGTTGTTGCTTTCTTCCATAACTTTCTTTCTGGTCCCTGAAATGTTAACTATTTACATTTTCGTACCTAAATTTTTCAGAATGTTACAACGCCTATGTCTTCTCCAAAAGACACCAGTCAACAGACATGATTGCTCAATAGAACAGAACGTTGCCTCCCTTTCTGCTATTATAAATTGAACATTTCTGTTCAAATTAAAAAAAGAGAATACACAACACATCACGAATTCTGCTTTTGATTGAATATAGAGAAAAGAAATGTAATACTCTTCCTCTTAAGAAATAAACAAATCGAAAAAACATTTTTCTGTTCTCCACAGGGCAGGGGCTGTTGGGCTGTTGCATTCTTCCGGAACTTTTTCCTTTGTTTTTGAAATGTTAACTATTTACATTTTCATCCCTAAAGTTTTTCAGAATCTTACAACGGCTATGTCTTCTCCAAAAGACACCAGTCAACAGACATGACTGTTCAACATAACAGAACGTTGCCTCCTTTTTTGCTCTCTTTAATTAAATATTTTTGTTCAAATTAAAATCGGAGAACACACAACATATTACGAATTCTGCTTCTGCTAAAAAAAAAGAACAGTAAACATAATACTATTCCTCGTACAAAATACAGAAATTGAAAACACACTTTTCTATTATCCACGGGCAATGGGCTGTTGGACTGTAAGGTTGTTGCTTTCTTCTGAAACATTTGTTTTTGTCCCTGAAATGTTAACTATATACATTTTGGTCCCTAAAGCTTCTCAGAATGTTACAATGGCTATGTCTTCTCTAAAAGACACCAGTCAACGGACATGAGTATTCAACAAAATAGAACATTGCCTCCCTTTCTACTCTTATAAATTGAAAATTTCTGTTCAAATTTAAAACAGAGAACGCACAACACATTTCGAATTCTGCTTCTGATTGAAAATAGAGAAAAGAAAATGTAATACTCTTCCTCTTACGAAATACAGAAAGAGAAAACACACTTTTCTCTTCTCTATGGGCCACGGGTTGTTGCTTTCTTCCATAACTTTCTTATTATTGGCCCCTGAAATGTTAACTATTTATATTTTCGTACCTAAATTTTTTCAGAATGTTACAACGGCTATGTCTCTCCAAAAGACACCAGTTAACAGAAATGATTGTTCAACAGAACAGAATGTTGCCTCCCTTTCTGCTATTATAAATTGAACATTTCTGTTCAAATTAAAAAAAGAGAATACACAACACATTGCGAATTCTGCTTTTGACGAAAAAGAGATAACATAAAATGTAATACTCTTTCTCTTAAGAAATAAACAAATCGAAAAAACTATTTTCTGTTCTCCACAGGACATGGGCTGTTGGGCTGTTGCTTTCTTCTGGATCATTTTCTTTTGTTCTTGAAATGTAAAGTATTTACATTTTCATCTCTAAAGTTTTTCAGAATGTTACAACGGCTATGTCTTCTCCAAAAGACACTAGTCAACAGACATGACGGTTCAACAGAACAGAACGTTGTCTCATTTTCTGCTCTGTTTAATTAAATATTTCTGTTCAAATTAAAATCGGAGAACACACAACATATTACGAATTCTGCTTTTGCTAAAAAAGCGAACAGAAAACATAATACTCTTCCTCGTACAAAATACAGAAATAGAAAACACACTTTTCTATTATCCGAGGGCAACTGGCTGTTGGACTGTAAGGTTGTTGCTTTCTTCTACAACATTTGTTTTTGTCCCTGAAATGTTAACTATATACATCTTGGTCCCTAAAGCTTCTCAGAATGTTACAATGACTATGTCTTCTCTAAAAGTCACCAGTCAACGAACATGAGTATTCAACAAAATAGAACATTGCCTCCCTTTCTACTCTTATAAATTGAACATTTTTGTTCAAATTTAAAACAGAGAACGCACAACACATTTCGAATTCTTCTTCTTATTGAAAATAGAGAAAAGAAAATGTAATACTCTTCCTCTTACGAAATACAAAAATAGAAAACACACTTTTCTTTTCTCTATGGGCCACGGGTTGTTGCTTTCTTCCATAACTTTCTTTTTGGTCCCTAAAATGTTAACTATATATATTTTCGTACCTAAATTTTTTCAGAATGTTACAACGGCTATGTCTTCTCCAAAAGACACCAGTCAACAGACATGACTGTTCAACTGAACAGCACGTTGCCTCCCATTCTGCTGCTATTATTAATTGAACATTTCTGTTCAAATTAAAAACAGAGAATACACAACACATTACGAATTCTGCTTTTGACGAAAAACAGATAACATAAAATGGAGTACTCTTCCTCTTAAGAAATAAACAAATCGAAAAAACATTTTTCCATTCTCCACAGGGCAGGGGCTGTTGGGCTGTTGCTTTCTTCCAGAAATTTTTCTTTTGTTTTTGAAATGTTAACTATTTACATTTTCATCCCTAAAGTTTTTCAGAATGTTACAATGGCTATGTATTCTCCAAAAGACACCAGTCAACAGACATGATCGTTCAACAAAACAGAACGTTGCCTCCTTTATGCTCTCTTTAATTAAATCTTTCTGTTCAAATTAAAATCGGAGAACACACAACATATTACGAATTCTACTTCTGCTAAAAAAAAAGAACAGAAAACATAATACTATTCCTCGTACAAAATACAGAAATAGAAAACACACTTTTCTATTATCCACGGGCAACGGGCTGTTGGACTGTAAGGTTGTTGCTTTCTTCTGGAACATTTATTTTTGTCCCTGAAATTTTAACTATATACATTTTCGTCCCTAAAGCTTCTCAGAACGTTACAATGGCTATGTCTTCTCTAAAAGACACCTGTCAACGGACATGACTATTCACCAAAATAGAACGTTGCCTCCCTTTCTACTATTATAAATTGAACATTTCTGTTCAACTTTAAAACAGAGAACACACAACATATTTCGAATTCAAATTCTGATTGAAAATAAAGAAAAGAAAATGTAATACTCTTCCTCTTACGAAATATAGAAATATAAAACACACTTTTCTTTTCTCCATGGCCCACGGGTTGTTGCTTTCTTCCATAACTTTCTTTTTGGTCCCTGAAATGTTAACTATTTACATTTTCGTAGCTCAATTTTATCACAATGTAACAACGGCTATGCCTTCTCCAAAAGACACCAAATCAACGGACATGATTGTTCAATGAACGAACGTTGCCTCCTTTTCGCTATTATAAATTGAACATTTTTGTTCAAATTAAAAAAAGAAAATACACAACACATCCCTAATTCTGCTTTTGATTGAATATAGAGAAAAGAAAATGTAATACTCTTCCTCTTAAGAAATAAACAAACCGAAAAAACATTTTTCTCTTCTCCACAGGACATGGGCTATTGGGCAGTTGCTTTCTTCCGGAACATTTTCTTTTGTTCTTGAAATGTTAACTATTTACATTTTCATCCCTAAAGTTTTTCGAGAATGTTACAACGGCTATGTCTTCTCCAAAAGACACCAGTCAACAGACATGACTGTTCAACAGAATAGAACGTTGCCTCCTTTTTTGCTCTCTTTAATTAAATATTTCTGTTCATATTAAAATCAGAGAACACACAACATATTACGAATTCTGCTTCTGCTAAAAAAAAAGAACAGAAAATGTAATACTCTTCCTCGTACAAAATACGAAATAGAAAACACACTATTCTATCATCCACGGCAACGGGTCGTTGGACCGTAAGGTTGTTGCTTTCTTCCGAAACATTTGTTTTTGTCCCTGAAATGTTAACTATATACATTTTGGTCCCCGAAGCTTCTCTGGAACGTTACAATGGCTATGTCTTCTCTAAAAGACACCGTCAACGGACATGACTATTCAACAAAATAGAACGTTGCCTCCCTTTCTACTCTTATAAATTGAATATTTCGTTCAAATTTAAACTAGAGAACACACAACACATTTCGAATTCTGCTTCTGATTGAATATAGAGAAAAGAAAATGTAATACTCTTACTCTTACGAAATACAGAAATAGAAAACACACTTTTCTTTTTCTCCATGGGCCACGGGTTGTTGCTTTCTTCCATAACTTTCTTTCTGGTCCCTGAAATGTTAACTATTTACATTTTCGTACCTAAATTTTTTCGAGAATGTTACAACGGCTATGTCTTCTCCAAAAGACACCGGTCAACGACATGATGTTCAATGAACGTAACGTTAACGTTGCCTCCTTTCGCTATTATAAATTGAACATTTTTGTTCAAATTAAAAAAAGAAAATACACAACACATCCCTAATTCTCGCTTTTGATTGAATATAGAGAAAAGAAAATGTAATACTCTTCCTCTTAAGAAATAAACAAACCAAAAACATTTTCTCTTCTCCACGGGACATGGGTACATTGTTGTACGTTGCTTTCTTCCGGAACATTTTCTTTTGTTCTTGAAATGTTAACTATTTACATTTTCATCCCTAAAGTTTTTCAGAATGTTACAACGGCTATGTCTTCTCCAAAAGACACCAGTCAACTGACATGACAGTTCCACACAACAAAATGTTGCCTCTTTTTTTGCTCTCTTTAATTAAATATTTATGTTCAAATTTAAATCGGAGAACACAAAACATATTACGAATTCTGCTTCTGTTAAAAAAAAAAGAACAGAAAACGTAATATTCTTCCTCGTACAAAATACAGAAATAGAAAACACACTATTCTATTATCCACGGGCAACGGGCTGTTGGACTGTAAGGTTGTTGCTTTCTTCTGAAACATTTGTTTTTGTCCCTGAAATGTTAACTATATACATTTTGGTCCCTGAAGCTTCTCCGAACATTACAATGGCTATGTCTTCTCTAAAAGACACCCGTCAACGGACATGACTATTCAACAAAATAGAACGTTGCCTCCCTTTCTACTCTTATAAATTGAACATTTCTGTTCAAATTTAAACCAGAGAACACACAACACATTTCGAATTCTGCTTCTGATTGAATATAGAGAAAAGAAAATGTAATACTCTTCCTCTTACGAAATACAGAAATAGAAAACACACTTTTCTTTTCTCCATGGGCCACGGGTTATTGCTTTCTTCCATAACTTTCTTTCTGGTCCCTGAAATGTTAACTATTTACATTTTCATCCCTAAAGTTTTTCAGAATGTTACAACGGCTATGTCTTCTCCAAAAGACACCAGTCAACTGACATGACAGTTCCACACAACAGAATGTTGCCTCTTTTTTTGCTCTCTTTAATTAAATATTTATGTTCAAATTTAAATCGGAGAACACAAAACATATTACGAATTCTGCTTCTGTTAAACAAAAAAAGAACAGAAAACGTAATATTCTTCCTCGTACAAAATACAGAAATAGAAAACACACTATTCTATTATCCACGGGCAACGGGCTGTTGGACTGTAAGGTTGTTGCTTTCTTCTGAAACATTTGTTTTTGTCCCTGAAATGTTAACTATATACATTTTGGTCCCTGAAGCTTCTCCGAACGTTACAATGGCTATGTCTTCTCTAAAAGACACCCGTCAACGGACATGCTAATTCAACAAAATAGAACGTTGCCTCCCTTTCTACTCTTATAAATTCAACATTTCTGTTCAAATTTAAACCAGAGAACACACAACACATTTCGAATTCTGTTCTGATTGAATATAGAGAAAAGAAAATGTAATACTCTTCCACTTACGAAATACAGAAATAGAAAACACACTTTTCTTTTCTCCATGGGCCACGGGTTATTGCTTTCTTCCATAACTTTCTTTCTGGTCCCTGAAATGTTAACTATTTACATTTTCGTACCTAAATTTTTTCAGAATGTTACAACGCCTATGTCTTCTCCAAAAGACACCAGTCAATAGACATGACTGTTCAACAGAACAGAACATTGCCTCCCTTTCTTCTATTATAAATTGAACATTTCTGTTCAAATTAAAAATAGAGAATACACAAAACATTACGAATTCTGCTTTTGATGAAAAACAGATTACATAAAATGGAATACTCTTCCTCTTAAGAAATAAACAAACCGAAAAACATTTTTCTATTCTCCACAGGGCAGGGGATGTTGGGCTGTTGCTTTCCTCCGGAACTTTTTCTTTGATCTTGAAATGTTAACTATTTACATTTTCATCCCTAAAGTTTTTCAGAATGTTACAACGGCTATGTCTTCTACAAAAGACACCAGTCAACAGACATGACAGTTCCACACAACAGAATGTTGCCTCCTTTTTTGCTCTCTTTAATTAAATATTTATGTTCAAATTAAAATCGGAGAACACAAAACATATTACGAATTCTGCTTCTGCTAAAAAAAAAAGAACAGAAAACGTAATACTCTTCCTCGTACAAAATACAGAAATAGAAAACACACTATTCTATTATCCACGGGCAATGGGCTGTTGGACCATAAGGTTGTTGCTTTCTTCTGAAACATTTGTTTTTGTCCCTGAAATGTTAACTATATACATTTTGGTCCCTGAAGCTTCTCCGAACATTACAATGGCTATGTCTTCTCTAAAAGACACCCGTCAACGGACATGACTATTCAACAAAATAGAACGTTGCCTCCCTTTCTACTCTTATAAATTGAACATTTCTGTTCAAATTTAAACCAGAGAACACACAACACATTTCGAATTCTGCTTCTGATTGAATATAGGGAAAAGAAAATGTAATACTCTTCCTCTTACGAAATACAGAAATAGAAAACACACTTTTCTTTTCTCCATGGGCCACGGGTTATTGCTTTCTTCCATAACTTTCTTTCTGGTCCCTGAAATTTTAACTATTTACATTTTCGTACCTAAATTTTTTCAGAATGTTACAACGGCTATATCTTCTCCAAAAGACACCAGTCAACAGACATGACCTTCAATGAACGAACATTGCCTCCCTTTCTGCTATTATAAATTGAACATTTCTGTTCAAATTAAAATCAAAGAACACACAACATATTACGAATTCTGCTTCTGCTAAAAAAAAAGAACAGAAAATGTAATACTCTTCCTCGTACAAAATACGAAATAGAAAACACACTATTCTATTATCCACGGGCAACGGGTACGTTGGAATTGTAAGGTTGTTGCTTTTTCCGGAAACATTTGTTTTTGTCCCGAAATGTTAACTATACACATTTTGGTCCCTGAAGCTTCTCCGAACATTACAATGGCTATGTCTTCTCTAAAAGACACCCGTCAACGGACATGACTATTCAACAAAATAGAACGTTGCCTCCCTTTCTACTCTTATAAATTGAACATTTCTGTTCAAATTTAAACCAGAGAACACACAACACATTTCGAATTCTGCTTCTGATTGAATATAGAGAAAAGAAAATGTAATACTCTTCCTCTTACGAAATACAGAAATAGAAAACACACTTTTCTTTTCTCCATGGGCCACGGGTTATTGCTTTCTTCCATAACTTTCTTTCTGGTCCCTGAAATGTTAACTATTTACATTTTCGTACCTAAATTTTTTCAAAATGTTACAACGACTATGTCTTCTCCAAAAGACACCAGTCAACAGACATGACTGTTCAACAGAACAGAATATTGCCTCCCTTTCTGCTATTATAAATTGAACATTTCTGTTCAAATTAAAAATAGAGAATACACAAAACATTACGAATTCTGCTTTTGATGAAAAACAGATTACATAAAATGGAATACTCTTCCTCTTAAGAAATAAACAAACTGAAAAACATTTTTCTATTCTCCACAGGCAGGGGATGTTGGGCTGTTGCTTTCCTTCGAAACATTTTCTTTGATCTTGAAATGTTAACTATTTACATTTTCATCCCTAAAGTTTTTCAGAATGTTACAACGGCTATGTCTTCTACAAAAGACACCAGTCAACTGACATGACACTTCCACACAACAGAATGTTGCCTCCTTTTTTGCTCTCTTTAATTAAATATTTATGTTCAAATTAAAATCGGAGAACACAAAACATATTACGAATTTCGCTTTCGCTAAAAAAAATAGAACGAGAAAACGTAATACTCTTCCTCGTACAAAATACAGAAATAGAAAACACACTTTTCTATAATCCACGAGCAACGGGCTGTTGGACTGTAAGGTTGTTACTTTCTTCTGGAACATTTGTTTTTGTCCCTGAAATGTTAACTATATACATTTTGGTCCCTGAAGCTTCTCCGAACGTTACAATGGCTATGCCTGCTCTAAAAGACACCCGTCAACAGACATGACTGTTCAACAGAACAGAACGTTGCCTCCCTTTCTTCTATTATAAATTGAACATTTCTGTTCAAATTAAAAAAAGAGAATACACAACACATCACGAATTCTGCTTTTGATTGAATATAAAGAAAAGAAACTGTAATACTCTTCCTCTTAAGAAATAAACAAACCGAAAAAACATTTTTCTATTCCCCACAGGGCAGGGGCTGTTGCTTTCTTCCGGAACTTTTTCTTTTGTTTTTGAAATATTAACTATTTACATTTTCATCCCTAAAGTTTTTCAGAATGTTACAACGGCTATGTCTTCTCCAAAAGACACCAGTCAACAGACATGATTGTTCAACTGAACAGAACGTTGCCTCTTTTTTTGCTCTCTTTAATTAAATATTTCTGTTCAAATTAAAATCGGAGAACACACAACATATTACGAATTCTGCGTCTGCTAAAAAAAAAGAACAGAAAACATAATACTATTCCTCGTACAAAATACAGAAATAGAAAACACACTATTCTATTATCCACGGGCAACTGGCTGTTGGACTGTAAGGTTGTTGCTTTCTTCTGAAACATTTGTTTTTGTCCCTGAAATGTTAACTATATACATTTTGGTCCCTGAAGCTTCTCCGAACGTTACAATGGCTATGTCTCTCTAAAAGACACCCGTCAACGGACATGACTATTCAACAAAATAGAACGTTGCCTCCCTTTCTACTCTTATTAATTGAACATTTCTGTTCAAATTTAAACCAGAGAACACACAACACATTTCGAATTCTGCTTCTGATTGAATATAGAGAAAAGAAAATGTAATACTCTTCCTCTTACGAAATACAGAAATAGAAAACACACTTTTCTTTTCTCCATGGGCCACGGGTTGTTGCTTTCTTCCATAACTTTCTTTCTGGTCCCTGAAATGTTAACTATTTACATTTTCGTACCTAAATTTTTTCAGAATGTTACAACGGCTATGTCTTCTCCAAAAGACACCAGTCAACAGACATGACTGTTCAACAGAACAGAACATTGCCTCCCTTTCTTCTATTATAAATTGAACATTTCTGTTCAAATTAAAAATAGAGAATACACAAAACATTACGAATTCTACTTTTGATGAAAAACAGATTACATAAAATGGAATACTCTTCCTCTTAAGAAATAAACAAACCGAAAAACCGTTTTCTATTCTCCACAGGGCAGGGGATGTTGGGCTGTTGCTTTCCTCCAGAACTTTTTCTTTGATCTTGAAATGTTAACTATTTACATTTTCATCCCTAAAGTTTTTCAGAATGTTACAACGGCTATGTCTTCTCCAAAAGACACCACTCAACAGACATGACTGTTCAACAGAACAAAACATTGCCTCCTTTTTTGCTCTCATTAATTAAATATTTATGTTCAAATTAAAATCGAAGAACACACAACATATTACGAATTATGCTTCTGCTAAAAAAAAAGAACAGAAAATGTAATACTCTTCCTCGTACAAAATACAGAAATAGAAAACACACTATTCTATTATCCACGGGCAACGGGCTGTTGGACTGTAAGGTTGTTGCTCTCTACTGGAAACATTTGTTTTTCACCCTGAAATGTTAACTATATACATTTTGGTCCCTGAATCTTCTCCGAACGTTACAATGGCTATGTTTTCTCTAAAAGACACCCATCAACGGACATGACTATTCAACAAAATAAAACGTTGCCTCCCTTTCTACTCTTATAAATTGAACATTTCTGTTCAAATTTAAAACAGAGAACACACAACACATTTTGAATTCTGCTTCTGATTGAAAATAGAGAAAAGAAAATGTAATACTCTTCCTCTTACGAAATACAGAAATAGAAAACACACTTTTCTTTTCTCCATGGGCCACGGGTTGTTGCTTTCTTCCATAACTTTCTTTTTGGTCACTGAAATGTTAACTATTTACATTTTCGTACATAAATTTTTTCAGAATGTTACAACGGCTATGTCTTCTCCAAAGGACACCAGTCAACAGACATGACTGGTCAATAGAACAGAACGTTGCCTCTCTTTCTGCTATTATAAATTGAATATTTCTGTTTAAATTAAAAATAGAGAATACACAACACATTACAAATTATGCTTTTGATGAAAAATAGATAACATAAAATGGAATACTCTTCCTCTTAAGAAATAAACAAACGAAAAAACATTTTTCTATTCTCCACAAAAGTGTTTGTTGGACCGTTGCTTTCTTCCGAAACTTTTTCTTTTGTTCTTGAAATGTTAACTATTTACATTTTCATCCCTAAAGTTTTTCGAATGTTGCAACGGCTATGTCTTCTCCCAAAGACACCGGTCAACGTACATGATCGTTCAACGAACAAAACATTGCCTACTTTTTTGCTCTCATTAATTAAATATTTATGTTCAAATTAAAATCGAAGAACACACAACATATTACGAATTCTGCTTCTGCTAAAAAAAAGAAAAGAAAATGTAATACTCTTCCTCGTACAAAATACAGAAATAGAAAACACACTATTCTATTATCCACGGCAACGGGTCGTTGGACCGTAAGGTTGTTGCTTTCTTCTCGGAAAATTTGTTTTTGTCCCCGAAATGTTAACTATATACGTTTTGGTCCCTGAAGCTTCTCCGAACGTTACAATGGCTATGTCTTCTCTAAAACACACCCGTCAACGGACATGACTATTCAACAAAATAGAACGTTGCCTCCCATTCTACTCTTATAAATTGAACATTTCTGTTCAAATTTAAACCAGAGAACACACAATACATTTCGAATTCTGCTTCTGATTGAATATAGAGAAAAGAAAATGTAATACTCTTCCTCTTACGAAATACAGAAATAGAAAACAGACTTTTCTTTTCTCCATGGGCCACGGGTTGTTGCTTTCTTCCATAACATTCTTTTTGGTCCCTGAAATGTTAACTATTTACATTTTCGTACCTAAATTTTTTTAGAATGTTACAACGGCTATGTCTTTTCCAAAAGACACCAGTCAACAGACATGATTGTTCAACAGAACAGAACATTGCCTCCCTTTCTGCTATTAATAATTAAACATTTCTGTTCAAATTAAAAATAGAGAATACACAAAACATTACGAATTCTGCTTTTGATGAAAAACAGATTACATAACATGGAATACTCTTCCTCTTAAGAAATAAACAAACCGAAAAATATTTTTCTATTCTCCACAGGGCAGGGGATGTTGGGCTGTTGCTTTCCTCCGGAACTTTTTCTTTGATCTTGAAATGTTAACTATTTACATTTTCATCCCTAAAGTTTTTCAGAATGTTACAACGGCTATGTCTTCTACAAAAGACACCAGTCAACAGACATGACTGTTCCACACAACAAAATGTTGCCTCCTTTTTTGCTCACTTTAATTAAATATTTATGTTCAAATTAAAATCGGAGAACACACAACATACAACGAATTCTGCTTCTGCTAAAAAAAAAGAACAGAAAATGTAATACTCTTCCTCGTACAAAATACAGAAATAGAAAACACACTATTCTATTATCCACAGGCAACGGGCTGTTGGACTGTAAGGTTGTTGCTTTTTCGGAAACATTTGTTTTTCACCCTGAAATATTAACTATATACATTTTGGTCCCTGAATCTTCTCCGAACGTTACAATGGCTATGTTTTCTCTAAAAGACACCCATCAACGGACATGACTATTCAACAAAATAGAACGTTGCCTCCCTTTCTACTCTTATAAATTGAACATTTCTGTTCAAATTTAAAACAGAGAACACACAACACATTTTGAATTCTGCTTCTGATTGAAAATAGAGAAAAGAAAATGTAATACTCTTCCTCTTACGAAATACAGAAATAGAAAACACACTTTTCTTTTCTCCATGGGCCACGGGTTGTTGCTTTCTTCCATAACTTTCTTTTTGGTCACTGAAATGTTAACTATTTACATTTTCGTACATAAATTTTTTCAGAATGTTACAACGGCTATGTCTTCTCCAAAGGACACCAGTCAACAGACATGACTGGTCAATAGAACAGAACGTTGCCTCTCTTTCTGCTATTATAAATTGAATATTTCTGTTTAAATTAAAAATAGAGAATACACAACACATTACAAATTATGCTTTTGATGAAAAATAGATAACATAAAATGGAATACTCTTCCTCTTAAGAAATAAACAAACCGAAAAAACATTTTTCTATTCTCCACAGGGCAGGTGCTGTTGGACTGTTGCTTTCTTCCGAAACTTTTTCTTTTGTTCTTGAAATGTTAACTATTTACATTTTCATCCCTAAAGTTTTTCAGAATGTTGCAACGGCTATGTCTTCTCCCAAAGACACCAGTCAACAGACATGACTGTTCAACAGAACAAAACATTGCCTACTTTTTTGCTCTCATTAATTAAATATTTATGTTCAAATTAAAATCGAAGAACACACAACATATTACGAATTCTGCTTCTGCTAAAAAAAAGAAAAGAAAATGTAATACTCTTCCTCGTACAAAATACAGAAATAGAAAACACACTATTCTATTATCCACGGGCAACGGGCTGTTGGACTGTAAGGTTGTTGCTTTCTTCTGGAAAATTTGTTTTTGTCCCTGAAATGTTAACTATATACGTTTTGGTCCCTGAAGCTTCTCCGAACGTTACAATGGCTATGTCTTCTCTAAAACACACCCGTCAACGGACATGACTATTCAACAAAATAGAACGTTGCCTCCCATTCTACTCTTATAAATTGAACATTTTCGTTCAAATTTAAACGAGAGAACACACAATACATTTCGAATTCTGCTTCTGATTGAATATAGAGAAAAGAAAATGTAATACTCTTCCTCTTACGAAATACAGAAATAGAAAACAGACTTTTCTTTTCTCCATGGGCCACGGGTTGTTGCTTTCTTCCATAACATTCTTTTTGGTCCCTGAAATGTTAACTATTTACATTTTCGTACCTAAATTTTTTTAGAATGTTACAACGGCTATGTCTTTTCCAAAAGACACCGGTCAACGAACATGATTGTTCAACAGAACAGAACATTGCCTCCCTTTCTGCTATTAATAATTAAACATTTCTGTTCAAATTAAAAATAGAGAATACACAAAACATTACGAATTCTGCTTTTGATGAAAAACAGATTACATAACATGGAATACTCTTCCTCTTAAGAAATAAACAAACCGAAAAATATTTTTCTATTCTCCACAGGCGGGGGATGTTGGCTGTTGTTGCTTTCCTCCGGAACTTTTTCTTTGATCTTGAAATGTTAACTATTTACATTTTCATCCCTAAAGTTTTTCGAATGTTACAACGGCTATGTCTTCTACAAAAGACACCAGCCAACAGACATGACTGTTCCACACAACAAAATGTTGCCTCCTTTTTTGCTCACTTTAATTAAATATTTATGTTCAAATTAAAATCGGAGAACACACAACATACTACGAATTTCGCTCTCGCTAAAAAAAAAAGAACAGAAAATGTAATACTCTTCCTCGTACAAAATACAGAAATAGAAAACACACTATTCTATTATCCACAGGCAACGGGCTGTTGGACTGTAAGGTTGTTGCTTTCTTCTGGAAACATTTGTTTTTCACCCTGAAATATTAACTATATACATTTTGGTCCCTGAATCTTCTCCGAACGTTACAATGGCTATGTTTTCTCTAAAAGACACCCATCAACGGACATGACTATTCAACAAAATAGAACGTTGCCTCCCTTTCTACTCTTATAAATTGAACATTTCTGTTCAAATTTAAAACAGAGAACACACAACACATTTTGAATTCTGCTTCTGATTGAAAATAGAGAAAAGAAAATGTAATACTCTTCCTCTTACGAAATACAGAAATAGAAAACACACTTTTCTTTTCTCCATGGGCCACGGGTTGTTGCTTTCTTCCATAACTTTCTTTTTGGACACTGAAATGTTAACTATTTACATTTTCGTACATAAATTTTTCGAGAATGTTACAACGGCTATGTCTTCTTCAAAGGACACCGATCAACGAACGTACATGACCGGTCACCGAACGTAACGTTGCCTCTCTTTTCGCTATTATAAATTGAACATTTCGTTTAAATTAA
Source organism: Anisodus tanguticus (assembly GCA_034509755.1). Taxonomy (NCBI): domain Eukaryota; kingdom Viridiplantae; phylum Streptophyta; class Magnoliopsida; order Solanales; family Solanaceae; genus Anisodus; species Anisodus tanguticus. The sequence goes on along the minus strand of CM067544.1, from coordinate 34,340,390 downwards.
AAATAGAGAATACACAACACATTACAAATTATGCTTTTGATGAAAAATAGATAACATAAAATGGAATACTCTTCCTATTAAGAAATAAACAAACCGAAAAAACATTTTTCTATTCTCCCACAGTATGGGGTGTTGGATCGTTGCTTTCTTCCGAAACTTTTTCTTTTGTTCTTGAAATGTTAACTATTTACATTTTCATCCCTAAAGTTTTTCGAATGTTGCAACGGCTATGTCTTCTCCCAAAGACACCAAATCAACGACATGACCTGTTCAACAGAACAAAACATTGCCTCCTTTTTTGCTCTCATTAATTAAATATTTATGTTCAAATTAAAATCGAAGAACACACAACATATTACGAATTCTGCTTCTGCTAAAAAAAAAGAACAGAAAATGTAATACTCTTCCTCGTACAAAATACAGAAATAGAAAACACACTATTCTATTATCCACGGGCAACGGGCTGTTGGACTGTAAGGTTGTTGCTTTCTTCTGGAAAATTTGTTTTTGTCCCTGAAATGTTAACTATATACGTTTTGGTCCCTGAAGCTTCTCCGAACGTTACAATGGCTATGTCTTCTCTAAAAGACACCCGTCAACGGACATGACTATTCACCAAAATAGAACGTTGCCTCCCATTCTACTCTTATAAATTGAACATTTCTGTTCAAATTTAAACCAGAGAACACACAACACATTTCGAATTCTGCTTCTGATTGAATCTAGAGAAAAGAAAATGTAATACTCTTCCTTTTACGAAATACAGAAATAGAAAACAGACTTTTCTTTTCTCCATGGGCCACGGGTTGTTGCTTTCTTCCATAACTTTCTTTTTGGTCCCTGAAATGTTAACTATTTGCATTTTCGTACCTAAAATTTTTTAGAATGTTACAACGGCTATGTCTTTTCCAAAAGACACTAGTCAATGAACATGATTGTTCAACGAACGAACATTGGCTCCCCTTTCGCTATTATAAATTAAACATTTTGTTCAAATTAAAAATAGAGAATACACAAAACATTATGAATTTCGCTTTTGATGAAAAACAGATTACATAAAATGGAATACTCTTCCTCTTAAGAAATAAACAAACCGAAAAACATTTTTCTATTCTCCACAGGGCAGGGGATGTTGGGCTGTTGCTTTCCTCCGGTCTTTTTCTTTGATCTTGAAATGTTAACTATTTACATTTTCATCCCTAAAGTTTTTCAGAATGTTACAACGGCTATGTCTTCTACAAAAGACACCAGTCAACAGACATGACTGTTCCACACAACAAAATGTTGCCTCCTTTTTTGCTCTCTTTAATTAAATATTTATGTTCAAATTAAAATCGGAGAACACAAAACATATTACGAATTCTGCTTCTGCTAAAAAAAATAGAACAGAAAACGTAATACTCTTCCTCGTACAAAATACAGAAATAGAAAACACACTTTTCTATAATCCACGAGCAACGGGCTGTTGGACTGTAAGGTTGTTACTTTCTTCTGGAACATTTGTTTTTGTCCCTGAAATGTTAACTATATACATTTTGGTCCCTGAAGCTTCTCCGAACGTTACAATGGCTATGCCTGCTCTAAAAGACACCCGTCAACAGACATGACTGTTCAACAGAACAGAACGTTGCCTCCCTTTCTTCTATTATAAATTGAACATTTCTGTTCAAATTTAAAACAGAGAACACACAACACATTTTGAATTCTGCTTCTGATTGAAAATAGAGAAAAGAAAATGTAATACTCTTCCTCTTACGAAATACAGAAATAGAAAACACACTTTTCTTTTCTCCATGGGCCACGGGTTGTTGCTTTCTTCCATAACTTTCTTTTTGGACACTGAAATGTTAACTATTTACATTTTCGTACATAAATTTTTTCAGAATGTTACAACGGCTATGTCTTCTTCAAAGGACACCAGTCAACAGACATGACTGGTCACCAGAACAGAACGTTGCCTCTCTTTCTGCTATTATAAATTGAACATTTCTGTTTAAATTGAAAATAGAGAATACACAACACATTACAAATTATGCTTTTGATGAAAAATAGATAACATAAAATGGAATACTCTTCCTTTTAAGAAATAAACAAACCGAAAAAACATTTTTCTATTCTCCACAGTAAGGGGGTTGTTGGACGTTGCTTTCTTCCGAAACTTTTTCTTTTGTTCTTGAAATGTTAACTATTTACATTTTCATCCCTAAAGTTTTTCAGAATGTTGCAACGGCTATGTCTTCTCCCAAAGACACCAGTCAACAGACATGACTGTTCAACAGAACAAAACATTGCCTCCTTTTTTGCTCTCATTAATTAAATATTTATGTTCAAATTAAAATCGAAGAACACACAACATATTACGAATTCTGCTTCTGCTAAAAAAAAAGAACGAGAAAATGTAATACTCTTCCTCGTACAAAATACGAAATAGAAAACACACTATTCTATTATCCACGGCAACGGGCTGTTGGACTGTAAGGTTGTTGCTTTCTTCTGGAAAATTTGTTTTTGTCCCTGAAATGTTAACTATATACGTTTTGGTCCCTGAAGCTTCTCCGAACGTTACAATGGCTATGTCTTCTCTAAAAGACACCCGTCAACGGACATGACTATTCACCAAAAAAGAACGTTGCCTCCCATTCTACTCTTATAAATTGAACATTTCTGTTCAAATTTAAACCAGAGAACACACAACACATTTCGAATTCTGCTTCTGATTGAATCTAGAGAAAAGAAAATGTAATACTCTTCCTTTTACGAAATACAGAAATAGAAAACAGACTTTTCTTTTCTCCATGGGCCACGGGTTGTTGCTTTCTTCCATAACTTTCTTTTTGGTCCCTGAAATGTTAACTATTTGCATTTTCGTACCTAAAATTTTTTAGAATGTTACAACGGCTATGTCTTTTCCAAAAGACACTAGTCAACAGACATGATTGTTCAACAGAACAGAACATTGGCTCCCTTTCTGCTATTATAAATTAAACATTTTTGTTCAAATTAAAAATAGAGAATACACAAAACATTATGAATTCTGCTTTTGATGAAAAACAGATTACATAAAATGGAATACTCTTCCTCTTAAGAAATAAACAAACCGAAAAACATTTTTCTATTCTCCACAGGGCAGGGGATGTTGGGCTGTTGCTTTCCTCCGGAACTTTTTCTTTGATCTTGAAATGTTAACTATTTACATTTTCATCCCTAAAGTTTTTCAGAATGTTACAACGGCTATGTCTTCTACAAAAGACACCAGTCAACAGACATGACTGTTCCACACAACAAAATGTTGCCTCCTTTTTTGCTCTCTTTAATTAAATATTTATGTTCAAATTAAAATCGGAGAACACAAAACATATTACGAATTCTGCTTCTGCTAAAAAAAATAGAACAGAAAACGTAATACTCTTCCTCGTACAAAATACAGAAATAGAAAACACACTTTTCTATAATCCACGAGCAACGGGCTGTTGGACCGTAAGGTTGTTACTTTCTTCGGAACATTTGTTTTTGTCCCTGAAATGTTAACTATATACATTTTGGTCCCTGAAGCTTCTCCGAACGTTACAATGGCTATGCCTGCTCTAAAAGACACCCGTCAACAGACATGACTGTTCAACAGAACAGAACGTTGCCTCCCTTTCTTCTATTATAAATTGAACATTTTGTTCAAATTTAAAACAGAGAACACACAACACATTTTGAATTCTGCTTCTGATTGAAAATAGAGAAAAGAAAATGTAATACTCTTCCTCTTACGAAATACAGAAATAGAAAACACACTTTTCTTTTCTCCATGGGCCACGGGTTGTTGCTTTCTTCCATAACTTTCTTTTTGGACACTGAAATGTTAACTATTTACATTTTCGTACATAAATTTTTTCAGAATGTTACAACGGCTATGTCTTCTTCAAAGGACACCGGTCAACGACATGATCGGTCACTGTAACGTAACGTTGCCTCTCTTTCTGCTATTATAAATTGAACATTTCTGTTTAAATTAAAAATAGAGAATACACAACACATTACAAATTATGCTTTTGATGAAAAATAGATAACATAAAATGGAATACTCTTCCTTTTAAGAAATAAACAAACCGAAAAAACATTTTTCTATTCTCCACAGGGCAGGGGCTGTTGGACTGTTGCTTTCTTCCGAAACTTTTTCTTTTGTTCTTGAAATGTTAACTATTTACATTTTCATCCCTAAAGTTTTTCGAATGTTGCAACGGCTATGTCTTCTCCCAAAGACACAGTCAACCAACATGACCGTTCAACGAGAACAAAACATTGCCTCCTTTTTTGCTCTCATTAATTAAATATTTATGTTCAAATTAAAATCGAAGAACACACAACATATTACGAATTCTCGCTTCGCTAAAAAAAAAAGAAAGAAAATGTAATACTCTTCCTCGTACAAAATACGAAATAGAAAACACACTATTCTATTATCCACGGCAACGGGTCGTTGGACCGTAAGGTTGTTGCTTTTTCTGGAAAATTTGTTTTTGTCCCTGAAATGTTAACTATATACGTTTTGGTCCCTGAAGCTTCTCCGAACGTTACAATGGCTATGTCTTCTCTAAAAGACACCCGTCAACGGACATGACTATTCACCAAAATAGAACGTTGCCTCCCATTCTACTCTTATAAATTGAACATTTCTGTTCAAATTTAAACCAGAGAACACACAACACATTTCGAATTCTGCTTCTGATTGAATCTAGAGAAAAGAAAATGTAATACTCTTCCTTTTACGAAATACAGAAATAGAAAACAGACTTTTCTTTTCTCCATGGGCCACGGGTTGTTGCTTTCTTCCATAACTTTCTTTTTGGTCCCTGAAATGTTAACTATTTACATTTTCGTACCTAAAATTTTTTAGAATGTTACAACGGCTATGTCTTTTCCAAAAGACACTAGTCAACAGACATGATTGTTCAACGAACGAACATTGGCTCCCTTTCGCTATTATAAATTAAACATTTCTGTTCAAATTAAAAATAGAGAATACACAAAACATTATGAATTTCGCTTTTGATGAAAAAAAAACAGATTACATAAAATGGAATACTCTTCCTCTTAAGAAATAAACAAACCGAAAAACATTTTTCTATTCTCCACGGGGCGGGGGATGTTGGGTCGTTGCTTTCTCTCGGAACTTTTTCTTTGATCTTGAAATGTTAACTATTTACATTTTCATCCCTAAAGTTTTTCAGAATGTTACAACGGCTATGTCTTCTACAAAAGACACCAGTCAACAGACATGACTGTTCCACACAACAAAATGTTGCCTCCTTTTTTGCTCTCTTTAATTAAATATTTATGTTCAAATTAAAATCGGAGAACACACAACATACTACGAATTCTGCTTCTGCTAAAAAAAAAAGAACAGAAAACGTAATACTCTTCCTCATACAAAATACAGAAATAGAAAACACACTATTCTATTATCCACGGGCAACGGGCTGTTGGACTGTAAGGTTGTTGCTTTCTTCTGAAACATTTGTTTTTCACCCTGAAATGTTAACTATATACATTTTGGTCCCTGAATCTTCTCCGAACGTTACAATGGCTATGTTTTCTCTAAAAGACACCCATCAACGGACATGACTATTCAACAAAATAGAACGTTGCCTCCCTTTCTACTCTTATAAATTGAACATTTCTGTTCAAATTTAAAACAGAGAACACACAACACATTTTGAATTCTGCTTCTGATTGAAAATAGAGAAAAGAAAATGTAATACTCTTCCTCTTATGAAATACAAAAATAGAAAACACACTTTTCTTTTCTCCATGGGCCACGGGTTGTTGCTTTCTTCCATAACTTTCTTTTTGGTCACTGAAATGTTAACTATTTACATTTTCGTACATAAATTTTTTCAGAATGTTACAACGGCTATGTCTTCTCCAAAGGACACCAGTCAACAGACATGACTGGTCAACAGAACAGAATGTTGCCTCTCTTTCTGCTATTATAAATTGAATATTTCTGTTTAAATTAAAAATAGAGAATATACAACACATTACAAATTATGCTTTTGATGAAAAATAGATAACATAAAATGGAATACTCTTCCTCTTAAGAAATAAACAAACCGAAAAAACATTTTTCTATTCTCCACAGGGCAGGGGCTGTTGGACTGTTGCTTTCTTCCGAAACTTTTTCTATTGTTCTTGAAATGTTAACTATTTACATTTTCATCCCTAAAGTTTTTCAGAATGTTGCAACGGCTATGTCTTCTCCCAAAGACACCAGTCAACAGACATGACTGTTCAACAGAACAAAACATTGCCTACTTTTTTGCTCTCATTAATTAAATATTTATGTTAAAATTAAAATCGAAGAACACACAACATATTACGAATTCTGCTTCTGCTAAAAAAAAAGAACAGAAAATGTAATACTCTTCCTCGTACAAAATACGAAATAGAAAACACACTATTCTATTATCCACGGCAACGTGCGCTGTTGGACTGAAAGGTTGTTGCTTTCTTCTGGAAAATTTGTTTTTGTCCCTGAAATGTTAACTATATACGTTTTGGTCCCTGAATCTTCTCCGAACGTTACAATGGCTATGTTTTCTCTAAAAGACACCCATCAACAGACATGACTATTCAACAAAATAGAACGTTGCCTCCCTTTCTACTCTTATAAATTGAACATTTCTGTTCAAATTTAAAACAGAGAACACACAACACATTTTGAATTCTGCTTCTGATTGAAAATAGAGAAAAGAAAATGTAATACTCTTCCTCTTATGAAATACAAAAATAGAAAACACACTTTTCTTTTCTCCATGGGCCACGGGTTGTTGCTTTCTTCCATAACTTTCTTTTTGGTCACTGAAATGTTAACTATTTACATTTTCGTACATAAATTTTTTCGAATGTTACAACGGCTATGTCTTCTCCAAAGGACACCGGTCCACGAGACATGACCGGTCAATGAACGAATGTTGCCTCTCTTTCTGCTATTATAAATTGAATATTTCGTTTAAATTAAAAATAGAGAATACACAACACATTACAAATTATGCTTTTGATGAAAAATAGATAACATAAAATGGAATACTCTTCCTCTTAAGAAATAAACAAACCGAAAAAACATTTTTCTATTCTCCACGGTAAAAGGGGGTGTTGGATCGTTGCTTTCTTCCGAAACTTTTTCTTTTGTCCTTGAAATGTTAACTATTTACATTTTCATCCCTAAAGTTTTTCGAGAATGTTGCAACGGCTATGTCTTCTCCCAAAGACACCGGTCAACGAGACATGATCTGTTCAACGAACAAAACATTGCCTACTTTTTTGCTCTCATTAATTAAATATTTATGTTAAAATTAAAATCGAAGAACACACAACATATTACGAATTTCGCTTGCTAAAAAAAAGAACAGAAAATGTAATACTCTTCCTCGTACAAAATACAGAAATAGAAAACACACTATTCTATTATCCACGGGCAACGTGCTGTTGGACCGAAAGGTTGTTGCTTTCTTTCGGAAAATTTGTTTTTGTCCCGAAATGTTAACTATATACGTTTTGGTCCCCGAATCTTCTCCGAACGTTACAATGGCTATGTTTTCTCTAAAAGACACCCACCCATCACGGACATGACTATTCAACAAAATAGAACGTTGCCTCCCTTTCTACTCTTATAAATTGAACATTTCTGTTCAAATTTAAAACAGAGAACACACAACACATTTTGAATTCTGCTTCTGATTGAAAATAGAGAAAAGAAAATGTAATACTCTTCCTCTTATGAAATACAAAAATAGAAAACACACTTTTCTTTTCTCCATGGGCCACGGGTTGTTGCTTTCTTCCATAACTTTCTTTTTGGTCACTGAAATGTTAACTATTTACATTTTCGTACATAAATTTTTTCAGAATGTTACAACGGCTATGTCTTCTCCAAAGGACACCAGTCAACAGACATGACTGGTCAACAGAACAGAATGTTGCCTCTCTTTCTGCTATTATAAATTGAACATTTCTGTTTAAATTAAAAATAGAGAATACACAACACATTACAAATTATGCTTTTGATGAAAAATAGATAACATAAAATGGAATACTCTTCCTCTTATAAAATAAACAAACCGAAAAAACATTTTTCTATTCTCCACAGGGCAGGGGCTGTTGGACTGTTGCTTTCTTCCGAAACTTTTTCTTTTGTTCTTGAAATGTTAACTATTTACATTTTCATCCCTAAAGTTTTTCAGAATGTTGCAACGGCTATGTCTTCTCCCAAAGACACCGGTCAACAGACATGATTTGTTCAATGAGAACAAAACATTGCCTACTTTTTTGCTCTCATTAATTAAATATTTATGTTCAAATTAAAATCGAAGAACACACAACATATTACGAATTCTGCTTCTGCTAAAAAAAAAGAACAGAAAATGTAATACTCTTCCTCGTACAAAATACAGAAATAGAAAACACACTATTCTATTATCCACGGGCAACGTGCCGTTGGACTGAAAGGTTGTTGCTTTCTTCTGGAAAATTTGTTTTTGTCCCTGAAATGTTAACTATATACGTTTTGGTCCCTGAATCTTCTCCGAACGTTACAATGGCTATGTCTTCTCTAAAAGACACCCGTCAACGGATATGACTATTCAACAAAATAGAACGTTGCCTCCCTTTCTACTCTTATAAATTGAACATTTCTGTTCAAATTTAAACCAGAGAACACACAACACATTTCGAATTCTGCTTCTGATTGAATATAGAGAAAAGAAAATGTAATACTCTTCCTCTTACGAAATACAGAAATCGAAAACATACTTTTCTTTTCTCCATGGGCCACGGGTTGTTGCTTTCTTCCATAACTTTCTTTTTGGTCCCTGAAATGTTAACTATTTACATTTTCGTACCTAAATTTTTTTAGAATGTTACAACGGCTATGTCTTCTCCAAAAGACACCAGTCAACAGACATGATTGTTCAACAGAACAGAACATTGGCTCCCTTTCTGCTATTATTAATTAAACATTTCTGTTCAAATTAAAAATAGAGAATACACAAAACATTACGAATTCTGCTTTTGATGAAAAACAGATTACATAAAATGGAATACTCTTCCTCTTAAGAAATAAACAAACCGAAAAACATTTTTCTATTCTCCACAAAAGGGGATGCTTTGGTTGTTGCTTTCCTCCGGAACTTTTTCTTTGATCTTGAAATGTTAACTATTTACATTTTCATCCCTAAAGTTTTTCGAGAATGTTACAACGGCTATGTCTTCTACAAAAGACACCGGTCAATGACATGATCGTTCCACACAACAAAATGTTGCCTCCTTTTTTGCTCTCTTTAATTAAATATTTATGTTCAAATTAAAATCGGAGAACACACAACATACTACGAATTCTGCTTCTGCTAAAAACAAAAGAACAGAAAACGTAATACTCTTCCTCATACAAAATACAGAAATAGAAAACACACTATTCTATTATCCACGGGCAACGGGCTGTTGGACTGTAAGGTTGTTGCTTTCTTCTGAAACATTTGTTTTTCACCCTGAAATGTTAACTATATACATTTTGGTCCCTGAATCTTCTCCGAACGTTACAATGGCTATGTTTTCTCTAAAAGACACCCATCAACGGACATGACTATTCAACAAAATAGAACGTTGCCTCCCTTTCTACTCTTATAAATTGAACATTTCTGTTCAAATTTAAAACAGAGAACACACAACACATTTTGAATTTCGCTTCGATTGAAAATAGAGAAAAGAAAATGTAATACTCTTCCTCTTACGAAATACAGAAATAGAAAACACACTTTTCTTTTCTCCATGGGCCACGGGTTGTTGCTTTCTTCCATAACTTTCTTTTTGGACACTGAAATGTTAACTATTTACATTTTCGTACATAAATTTTTTCAGAATGTTACAACGGCTATGTCTTCTCCAAAGGACACCAGTCAACAGACATGACTGGTCACCAGAACAGAACGTTGCCTCTCTTTCTGCTATTATAAATTGAACATTTCTGCTTAAATTAAAAATAGAGAATACACAACACATTACAAATTATGCTTTTGATGAAAAATAGATAACATAAAATGGAATACTCTTCCTATTAAGAAATAAACAAACCGAAAAAACATTTTTCTATTCTCCACAGGGCAGGGGCTGTTGGACTGTTGCTTTCTTCCGAAACTTTTTCTTTTGTTCTTGAAATGTTAACTATTTACATTTTCATCCCTAAAGTTTTTCAGAATGTTGCAACGGCTATGTCTTCTCCCAAAGACACCAGTCAACAGACATGACTGTTCAACAGAACAAAACATTGCCTCCTTTTTTGCTCTCATTAATTAAATATTTATGTTCAAATTAAAATCGAAGATCACACAACATATTACGAATTCTGCTTCTGCTAAAAAAAAAGAACAGAAAATGTAATACTCTTCCTCGTACAAAATACAGAAATAGAAAACACACTATTCTATTATCCACGGGCAACGGGCTGTTGGACTGTAAGGTTGTTGCTTTCTTCTGGAAAATTTGTTTTTGTCCCTGAAATGTTAACTATATACGTTTTGGTCCCTGAAGCTTCTCCGAACGTTACAATGGCTATGTCTTCTCTAAAAGACACCCGTCAACGGACATGACTATTCACCAAAATAGAACGTTGCCTCCCATTCTACTCTTATAAATTGAACATTTCTGTTCAAATTTAAACCAGAGAACACACAACACATTTCGAATTCTGCTTCTGATTGAATCTAGAGAAAAGAAAATGTAATACTCTTCCTTTTACGAAATACAGAAATAGAAAACAGACTTTTCTTTTCTCCATGGGCCACGGGTTGTTGCTTTCTTCCATAACTTTCTTTTTGGTCTCTGAAATGTTAACTATTTACATTTTCGTACCTAAAATTTTTTAGAATGTTACAACGGCTATGTCTTTTCCAAAAGACACTAGTCAACAGACATGATTGTTCAACAGAACAGAACATTGGCTCCCTTTCTGCTATTATAAATTGAACATTTCTGTTCAAATTAAAAATAGAGAATACACAAAACATTACGAATTCTGCTTTTGATGAAAAACAGATTACATAAAATGGAATACTCTTCCTCTTAAGAAATAAACAAACCGAAAAACATTTTTCTATTCTCCACAGGGCAGGGGATGTTGGGCTGTTGCTTTCCTCCGGAACTTTTTCTTTGATCTTGAAATGTTAACTATTTACATTTTCATCCCTAAAGTTTTTCAGAATGTTACAACGGCTATGTCTTCTACAAAAGACACCGGTCAACGAGACATGATCGTTCCACACAACAAAATGTTGCCTCCTTTTTTGCTCTCTTTAATTAAATATTTATGTTCAAATTAAAATCGGAGAACACACAACATACTACGAATTCTGCTTCTGCTAAAAAAAAAAGAACAGAAAACGTAATACTCTTCCTCATACAAAATACAGAAATAGAAAACACACTATTCTATTATCCACGGGCAACGGGCTGTTGGACTGTAAGGTTGTTGCTTTCTTCTGAAACATTTGTTTTTCACCCTGAAATGTTAAATATATATATTTTGGTCCCTGAATCTTCTCCGAACGTTACAATGGCTATGTTTTCTCTAAAAGACACCCATCAACGGACATGACTATTCAACAAAATAGAACGTTGCCTCCCTTTCTACTCTTATAAATTGAACATTTCTGTTCAAATTTAAAACAAAGAACACACAACACATTTTGAATTCTGCTTCTGATTGAAAATAGAGAAAAGAAAATGTAATACTCTTCCTCTTATGAAATACAAAAATAGAAAACACACTTTTCTTTTCTCCATGGGCCACGGGTTGTTGCTTTCTTCCATAACTTTCTTTTTGGTCACTGAAATGTTAACTATTTACATTTTCGTACATAAATTTTTTCAGAATGTTACAACGGCTATGTCTTCTCCAAAGGACACCAGTCAACAGACATGACTGGTCAACAGAACAGAATGTTGCCTCTCTTTCTGCTATTATAAATTGAACATTTCTGTTTAATTTAAAAATAGAGAATAGACAACACATTACAAATTATGCTTTTGATGAAAAATAGATAACATAAAATGGAATACTCTTCCTCTTAAGAAATAAACAAACCGAAAAAACATTTTTCTATTCTCCACAGGGGTTTGTTGGATTTGTTGCTTTCTTCCGAAACTTTTTCTTTTGTTCTTGAAATGTTAACTATTTACATTTTCATCCCTAAAGTTTTTCGAATGTTGCAACGGCTATGTCTTCTCCCAAAGACACCGGTCAACGAGACATGACCGTTCAACAGAACAAAACATTGCCTACTTTTTTGCTCTCATTAATTAAATATTTATGTTCAAATTAAAATCGAAGAACACACAACATATTACGAATTCTCGCTTCTCGCTAAAAAAAAAAGAACGAGAAAATGTAATACTCTTCCTCGTACAAAATACGAAATAGAAAACACACTATTCTATTATCCACGGCAACGTCTTTGTTGATTTGAAAGGTTGTTGCTTTCTTCCGGAAAATTTGTTTTTGTCCCCGAAATGTTAACTATATACGTTTTGGTCCCTGAATCTTCTCCGAACGTTACAATGGCTATGTCTTCTCTAAAAGACACCCGTCAACGGACATGACTATTCAACAAAATAGAACGTTGCCTCCCTTTCTACTCTTATAAATTGAACATTTCTGTTCAAATTTAAACCAGAGAACACACAACACATTTCGAATTCTGCTTCTGATTGAATATAGAGAAAAGAAAATGTTATACTCTTCCTCTTACGAAATACAGAAATCGAAAACATACTTTTCTTTTCTCCATGGGCCACGGGTTGTTGCTTTCTTCCATAACTTTCTTTTTGGTCCCTGAAATATTAACTATTTACATTTTCGTACCTAAATTTTTTTAGCATGTTACAACGGCTATGTCTTCTCCAAAAGACACCAGTCAACAGACATGATTGTTCAACTGAACAGAACATTGGCTCCCTTTCTGCTATTATTAATTAAACATTTCTGTTCAAATTAAAAATAGAGAATACACAAAACATTACGAATTCTGCTTTTGATGAAAAACAGATTACATAAAATGGAATACTCTTCCTCTTAAGAAATAAACAAACCGAAAAACATTTTTCTATTCTCCACAGGGCAGGGGATGTTGGGCTGTTGCTTTCCTCCGGAACTTTTTCTTTGATCTTGAAATGTTAACTATTTACATTTTCATCCCTAAAGTTTTTCAGAATGTTACAACGGCTATGTCTTCTACAAAAGACACCGGTCATGACATGATGTTCCACACAACAAAATGTTGCCTCCTTTTTTGCTCTCTTTAATTAAATATTTATGTTCAAATTAAAATCGGAGAACACACAACATACTACGAATTCTGCTTCTGCTAAAAACAAAAGAACAGAAAACGTAATACTCTTCCTCATACAAAATACAGAAATAGAAAACACACTATTCTATTATCCACGGGCAACGGGCTGTTGGACTGTAAGGTTGTTGCTTTCTTCTGAAACATTTGTTTTTCACCCTGAAATGTTAACTATATACATTTTGGTCCCTGAATCTTCTCCGAACGTTACAATGGCTATGTTTTCTCTAAAAGACACCCATCAACGGACATGACTATTCAACAAAATAGAACGTTGCCTCCCTTTCTACTCTTATAAATTGAACATTTCTGTTCAAATTTAAAACAGAGAACACACAACACATTTTGAATTCTGCTTCTGATTGAAAATAGAGAAAAGAAAATGTAATACTCTTCCTCTTACGAAATACAGAAATAGAAAACACACTTTTCTTTTCTCCATGGGCCACGGGTTGTTGCTTTCTTCCATAACTTTCTTTTTGGACACTGAAATGTTAACTATTTACATTTTCGTACATAAATTTTTTCAGAATGTTACAACGGCTATGTCTTCTCCAAAGGACACCAGTCAACAGACATGACTGGTCACCAGAACAGAACGTTGCCTCTCTTTCTGCTATTATAAATTGAACATTTCTGTTTAAATTAAAAATAGAGAATACACAACACATTACAAATTATGCTTTTGATGAAAAATAGATAACATAAAATGGAATACTCTTCCTATTAAGAAATAAACAAACCGAAAAAACATTTTTCTATTCTCCACAGGGCAGGGGCTGTTGGACTGTTGCTTTCTTCCGAAACTTTTTCTTTTGTTCTTGAAATGTTAACTATTTACATTTTCATCCCTAAAGTTTTTCAGAATGTTGCAACGGCTATGTCTTCTCCCAAAGACACCGGTCAACGATGTACATGACGTTCAACAGAACAAAACATTGCCTCCTTTTTTGCTCTCATTAATTAAATATTTATGTTCAAATTAAAATCGAAGAACACACAACATATTACGAATTCTGCTTCTGCTAAAAAAAAAGAACAGAAAATGTAATACTCTTCCTCGTACAAAATACAGAAATAGAAAACACACTATTCTATTATCCACGGGCAACGGGCTGTTGGACTGTTAGGTTGTTGCTTTCTTCTGGAAAATTTGTTTTTGTCCCTGAAATGTTAACTATATACGTTTTGGTCCCTGAAGCTTCTCCGAACGTTACAATGACTATGTCTTCTCTAAAAGACACCCGTCAACGGACATGACTATTCAACAAAATAGAACGTTGCCTCCCTTTCTACTCTTATAAATTGAACATTTCTGTTCAAATTTAAACCAGAGAACACACAACACATTTCGAATTCTGCTTCTGATTGAATATAGAGAAAAGAAAATGTAATACTCTTCCTCTTACGAAATACAGAAATAGAAAACACACTTTTCTTTTCTCCATGGGCCACGGGTTGTTGCTTTCTTCCATAACTTTCTTTCTGGTCCTTGAAATGTTAACTATTTACATTTTCGTACCTAAATTTTTTCAGAATGTTACAACGGCTATGTCTTCTCCAAAAGACACCAGTCAACAGACATGACTGTTCAATGAACGAACATTGCCTCCCTTTCTGCTATTATAAATTGAACATTTCTGTTCAAATTAAAAATAGAGAATACACAAAACATTACGAATTCTACTTTTAATGAAAAACAGATTACATAAAATGGAATACTCTTCCTCTTAAGAAATAAACAAACCGAAAAACATTTTTCTATTCTCCACGGGGTATGGGGATGTTCAATGTTGCTTTCCTCCGGAACTTTTTCTTTGATCTTGAAATGTTAACTATTTACATTTTCATCCCTAAAGTTTTTCGAATGTTACAACGGCTATGTCTTCTCCAAAAGACACCGGTCAAAAGACATGATCGTTCAATGAACAAAACATTGCCTCCTTTTTTGCTCTCATTAATTAAATATTTCTGTTCAAATTAAAATCGAAGAACACACAACATATTATGAATTCTGCTTCTACTAAAAAAAAAGAACAGAAAATGTAATACTCTTCCTCGTACAAAATACAGAAATAGAAAACACACTATTCTATTATCCACGGCAACGTCTTTCGTTGGACCGAAAGGTTGTTGCTTTTTTCCGGAAAATTTGTTTTTGTCCCTGAAATGTTAACTATATACGTTTTGGTCCCTGAATCTTCTCCGAACGTTACAATGGCTATGTCTTCTCTAAAAGACACCCGTCAACGGACATGACTATTCAACAAAATAGAACGTTGCCTCCCTTTCTACTCTTATAAATTGAACATTTCTGTTCAAATTTAAACCAGAGAACACACAACACATTTCGAATTCTGCTTCTGATTGAATATAGAGAAAAGAAAATGTAATACACTTCCTCTTACGAAATACAGAAATCGAAAACATACTTTTCTTTTCTCCATGGGCCACGGGTTGTTGCTTTCTTCCATAACTTTCTTTTTGGTCCCTGAAATGTTAACTATTTACATTTTCGTACCTAAATTTTTTTAGAATGTTACAACGGCTATGTCTTCTCCAAAAGACACCAGTCAACAGACATGATTGTTCAAATGTAACGAACATTGGCTCCCTTTCGCTATTATTAATTAAACATTTTGTTCAAATTAAAAATAGAGAATACACAAAACATTACGAATTCTCGCTTTTGATGAAAAAAGCAGATTACATAAAATGGAATACTCTTCCTCTTAAGAAATAAACAAACCGAAAAACATTTTTCTATTCTCCACAGGCGGGGGATGGGCCGTTGCTTTCCTCCGGAACTTTTTCTTTGATCTTGAAATGTTAACTATTTACATTTTCATCTCTAAAGTTTTTCGAGAATGTTACAACGGCTATGTCTTCTACAAAAGACACCGGTCAACGACATGATTGTTCCACACAACAAAATGTTGCCTCCTTTTTTGCTCTCTTTAATTAAATATTTATGTTCAAATTAAAATCGGAGAACACACAACATACTACGAATTCTCGCTTCGCTAAAACAAAAGAAAAAAAAACGTAATACTCTTCCTCATACAAAATACGAAATAGAAAACACACTATTCTATTATCCACGGGCAACGGGTACGTTGGACCGTAAGGTTGTTGCTTTCTTCGAAACATTTGTTTTTCACCCCGAAATGTTAACTATATACATTTTGGTCCCCGAATCTTCTCCGAACGTTACAATGGCTATGTTTTCTCTAAAAGACACCCATCAACGACATGACTATTCAACAAAATAGAACGTTGCCTCCCTTTCTACTCTTATAAATTGAACATTTCTGTTCAAATTTAAAACAGAGAACACACAACACATTTTGAATTTCGCTTCGATTGAAAATAGAGAAAAGAAAATGTAATACACTTCCTCTTACGAAATACGAAATAGAAAACACACTTTTCTTTTCTCCATGGGCCACGGGTTGTTGCTTTCTTCCATAACTTTCTTTTTGGACACCGAAATGTTAACTATTTACATTTTCGTACATAAATTTTTTCGAGAATGTTACAACGGCTATGTCTTCTCCAAAGGACACCGGTCAACGACACATGATCTGGTCACCGAACGTAACGTTGCCTCTTTCTCGCTATTATAAATTGAACATTTCTATTTAAATTAAAAATAGAGAATACACAACACATTACAAATTATGCTTTTGATGAAAAATAGATAACATAAAATGGAATACTCTTCCTATTAAGAAATAAACAAACCGAAAAAACATTTTTCTATTCTCCGGGGGGGGAAAGGGTGTTGGATGTTGCTTTCTTCCGAAACTTTTTCATTTGTTCTTAAAATGTTAACTATTTACATTTTCATCCCTAAAGTTTTTCGAATGTTGCAACGGCTATGTCTTCTCACAAAGACACCAGTCAACAGACATGACTGTTCAACAGAACAAAACATTGCCTCCTTTTTTGCTCTCATTAATTAAATATTTATGTTCAAATTAAAATCGAAGAACACACAACATATTACGAATTCTGCTTCTGCTAAAAAAAAAAAAAAGAAAATGTAATACTCTTCCTCATACAAAATACAGAAATAGAAAACACACTATTCTATTATCCACGGGCAACGGGCTGTTGGACTGTAAGGTTGTTGCTTTCTTCTGGAAAATTTGTTTTTGTCCCTGAAATGTTAACTATATACGTTTTGGTCCCTGAAGCTTCTCCGAACGTTACAATGGCTATGTCTTCTCTAAAAGACACCCGTCAACGGACATGACTATTCAACAAAATAGAACGTTGCCTCCCATTCTACTCTTATAAATTGAACATTTCTGTTCAAATTTAAACCAGAGAACACACAACACATTTCGAATTC
This sequence comes from Anisodus tanguticus, assembly GCA_034509755.1. Taxonomy (NCBI): domain Eukaryota; kingdom Viridiplantae; phylum Streptophyta; class Magnoliopsida; order Solanales; family Solanaceae; genus Anisodus; species Anisodus tanguticus. Next base: position 34,322,648 of record CM067544.1, on the reverse strand, counting down.
TGCTTCTGATTGAATATAGAGAAAAGAAAATGTAATACTCTTCCTCTTACGAAATACAGAAATAGAAAACAGACTTTTCTTTTCTCCATGGGCCACGGGTTGTTGCTTTCTTCTATAACTTTCTTTTTGGTCCCTGAAATGTTAACTATTTACATTTTCGTACCTAAATTTTTTTAGAATGTTACAACGGCTATGTCTTTTCCAAAAGACACCAGTCAACGAACATGATTGTTCAACGAACGAACATTGGCTCCTTTTCGCTAATATAAATTAAACATTGTTCAAATTAAAAATAGAGAATACACAAAACATTACGAATTCTCGCTTTTGATGAAAAACAGATTACATAAAATGGAATACTCTTCCTCTTAAGAAATAAACAAACCGAAAAACATTTTTCTATTCTCCACGGGGCAGGGGATGTTGGTCGTTGCTTTCCTCCGGAACTTTTTCTTTGATCTTGAAATGTTAACTATTTACATTTTCATCCCTAAAGTTTTTCGAATGTTACAACGGCTATGTCTTCTACAAAAGACACCAAAGTCAACGACATGATTGTTCCACACAACAAAATGTTGCCTCCTTTTTTGCTCTCTTTAATTAAATATTTATGTTCAAATTAAAATCGGAGAACACACAACATACTACGAATTTCGCTTTCGCTAAAAAAAAAAAAGAACAGAAAACGTAATACTCTTCCTCATACAAAATACGAAATAGAAAACACACTATTCTATTATCCACGGGCAACGGGTCGTTGGACCGTAAGGTTGTTGCTTTCTTCGAAACATTTGTTTTTCACCCCGAAATGTTAACTATATACATTTTGGTCCCCGAATCTTCTCCGAACGTTACAATGGCTATGTTTTCTCTAAAAGACACCCATCAACCGACATGACTATTCAACAAAATAGAACGTTGCCTCCCTTTCTACTCTTATAAATTGAACATTTCTGTTCAAATTTAAAACAGAGAACACACAACACATTTTGAATTTCGCTTTCGATTGAAAATAGAGAAAAGAAAATGTAATACTCTTCCTCTTATGAAATACAAAAATAGAAAACACACTTTTCTTTTCTCCATGGGCCACGGATTGTTGCTTTCTTCCATAACTTTCTTTTTGGTCACTGAAATGTTAACTATTTACATTTTCGTACATAAATTTTTTCAGAATGTTACAACGGCTATGTCTTCTCCAAAGGACACCGGTCAACGACATGATCGGTCACCGAACGTAACGTTGCCTCTCTTTTCGCTATTATAAATTGAACATTTCTGCTTAAATTAAAAATAGAGAATACACAACACATTACAAATTATGCTTTTGATGAAAAATAGATAACATAAAATGGAATACTCTTCCTATTAAGAAATAAACAAACCGAAAAAACATTTTTCTATTCTCCACAGGGCAGGGGCTGTTGGACTGTTGCTTTCTTCCGAAACTTTTTCTTTTGTTCTTGAAATGTTAACTATTTACATTTTCATCCCTAAAGTTTTTAGAATGTTGCAACGGCTATGTCTTCTCCCAAAGAGACAATAGACATGACATGATTGTTCAACGAACAAAACATTGCCTACTTTTTTGCTCTCATTAATTAAATATTTATGTTCAAATTAAAATCGAAGAAGACACAACATATTACGAATTCTGCTTCTGCTAAAAAAAAAGAACAGAAAATGTAATACTCTTCCTCGTACAAAATATAGAAATAGAAAACACACTATTCTATTATCCACGGGCAACGTGCTGTTGGACTGAAAGGTTGTTGCTTTCTTCTGGAAAATTTGTTTTTGTCCCTGAAATGTTAACTATATACGTTTTGGTCCCTGAATCTTCTCCGAACGTTACAATGGCTATGTCTTCTCTAAAAGACAACCGTCAACGGACATGACTATTCAACAAAATAGAACGTTGCCTCCCTTTCTACTCTTATAAATTGAACATTTCTGTTCAAATTTAAACCAGAGAACACACAACACATTTCGAATTCTGCTTCTGATTGAATATAGAGAAAAGAAAATGTAATACTCTTCCTCTTACGAAATACAGAAATAGAAAACACACTTTTCTTTTCTCCATGGGCCACGGGTTGTTGCTTTCTTCCATAACTTTCTTTTTGGTCCCTGAAATGTTAACTATTTACATTTTCGTACCTAATTTTTTTTAGAATGTTACAACGGCTATGTCTTCTCCAAATGACACCAGTCAATAGACATGACTGTTCAACAGAACAGAACATTGGCTCCCTTTCTGCTATTATAAATTGAACATTTCTGTTCAAATTAAAAATAGAGAATACACAAAACATTACGAATTCTGCTTTTGATGAAAAACAGATTACATAAAATGGAATACACTTCCTCTTAAGAAATAGACAAACCGAAAAACATTTTTCTATTCTCCACAGGGCAGGGGATGTTGGGCTGTTGCTTTCCTCCAGAACTTTTTCTTTGATCTTGAAATGTTAACTATTTACATTTTCATCCCTAAAGTTTTTCAGAATGTTACAACGGCTATGTCTTCTACAAAAGACACCGGTCAACCGTACATGACTGTTCCACACAACAAAATGTTGCCTCCTGTTTTGCTCTCTTTAATTAAATATTTATGTTCAAATTAAAATCGGAGAACACACAACATACTACGAATTCTGCTTCTGCTAAAAAAAAAAAGAACAGAAAACGTAATACTCTTCCTCATACAAAATACAGAAATAGAAAACACATTATTCTATTATCCACGGGCAACGGGCTGTTGGACTGTAAGATTGTTGCTTTCTTCTGGAACATTTGTTTTTGTCCCTGAAATGTTAACTATATACATTTTGGTCCCTGAAGCTTCTCCGAACGTTACAATGGCTATGTCTTCTCTAAAAGACAACCGTCAACGGACATGACTATTCAACAAAATAGAACGTTGCCTCCCTTTCTACTCTTATAAATTGAACATTTCTGTTCAAATTTAAAACAGAGAACACACAACACATTTTGAATTTTGCTTCTGATTGAAAATAGAGAAAAGAAAATGTAATACTCTTCCTCTTATGAAATACAAAAATAGAAAACACACTTTTCTTTTCTCCATGGGCCACGGATTGTTGCTTTCTTCCATAACTTTCTTTTTGGTCACCGAAATGTTAACTATTTACATTTTCGTACATAAATTTTTTTTCGAATGTTACAACGGCTATGTCTTCTCCAAAGGACACCGGTCAACAGACATGACCGGTCACTGAACGTAACGTTGCCTCTCTTTTCGCTATTATAAATTGAACATTTCTGCTTAAATTAAAAATAGAGAATACACAACACATTACAAATTATGCTTTTGATGAAAAATAGATAACATAAAATGGAATACTCTTCCTATTAAGAAATAAACAAACCGAAAAAACATTTTTCTATTCTCCACAGGAAAGGGGTTGTTGAATTTCGTTGCTTTCTTCCGAAACTTTTTCTTTTGTTCTTGAAATGTTAACTATTTACATTTTCATCCCTAAAGTTTTTCGAATGTTGCAACGGCTATGTCTTCTCCCAAAGACACCGGTCAATAGACATGACTGTTCAATGAACAAAACATTGCCTACTTTTTTGCTCTCATTAATTAAATATTTATGTTCAAATTAAAATCGAAGAAGACACAACATATTACGAATTCTGCTTCTGCTAAAAAAAAAGAACAGAAAATGTAATACTCTTCCTCGTACAAAATATAGAAATAGAAAACACACTATTCTATTATCCACGGGCAACGTGCTGTTGGACTGAAAGGTTGTTGCTTTCTTCTGGAAAATTTGTTTTTGTCCCTGAAATGTTAACTATATACGTTTTGGTCCCTGAATCTTCTCCGAACGTTACAATGGCTATGTCTTCTCTAAAAGACAACCGTCAACGGACATGACTATTCAACAAAATAGAACGTTGCCTCCCTTTCTACTCTTATAAATTGAACATTTCTGTTCAAATTTAAACAGAGAACACACAACACATTTCGAATTTTGCTTCTGATTGAATATAGAGAAAAGAAAATGTAATACTCTTCCTCTTACGAAATACAGAAATAGAAAACACACTTTTCTTTTCTCCATGGGCCACGGGTTGTTGCTTTCTTCCATAACTTTCTTTTTGGTCCCTGAAATGTTAACTATTTACATTTTCGTACCTAATTTTTTTTAGAATGTTACAACGGCTATGTCTTCTCCAAATGACACCAGTCAATAGACATGACTGTTCAACAGAACAGAACATTGGCTCCCTTTCTGCTATTATAAATTGAACATTTCTGTTCAAATTAAAAATAGAGAATACACAAAACATTACGAATTCTGCTTTTGATGAAAAACAGATTACATAAAATGGAATACACTTCCTCTTAAGAAATAAACAAATCGAAAAACATTTTTCTATTCTCCACAGGGCAGGGGATGTTGGGCTGTTGCTTTCCTCCGGAACTTTTTCTTTGATCTTGAAATGTTAACTATTTACATTTTCATCCCTAAAGTTTTTCAGAATGTTACAACGGCTATGTCTTCTACAAAAGACACCAGTCAACAGACATGACTGTTCCACACAACAAAATGTTGCCTCCTGTTTTGCTCTCTTTAATTAAATATTTATGTTCAAATTAAAATCGGAGAACACACAACATACTACGAATTCTGCTTCTGCTAAAAAAAAAAAGAACAGAAAACGTAATACTCTTCCTCATACAAAATACAGAAATAGAAAACACATTATTCTATTATCCACGGGCAACGGGCTGTTGGACTGTAAGATTGTTGCTTTCTTCTGGAACATTTGTTTTTGTCCCTGAAATGTTAACTATATACATTTTGGACCCTGAAGCTTCTCCGAACGTTACAATGGCTATGTCTTCTCTAAAAGACACCCGTCAACGGACATGACTATTCAACAAAATAGAACGTTGCCTCCCTTTCTACTCTTATAAATTGAACATTTCTGTTCAAATTTAAACCAGAGAACACAAAACACATTTCGAATTCTGCTTCTGATTGAATATAGAGAAAAAGAAAATGTAATACTCTTCCTCTTACGAAATACAGAAATAGAAAACACACTTTTCTTTTCTCCATGGGCCACGGGTTGTTGCTTTCTTCCATAACTTTCTTTTTGGTCCCTGAAATGTTAACTATTTACATTTTCGTACCTAAATTTTTTTAGAATGTTACAACGGCTATGTCTTCTCCAAAAGACACCAGTCAACAGACATGATTGTTCAACAGAACAGAACATTGCCTCCCTTTCTGCTATTATAAATTAAACATTTCTGTTCAAATTAAAAATAGAGAATACACAAAACATTACGAATTCTGCTTTTGATGAAAAACAGATTACATAAAATGGAATACACTTCCTCTTAAGAAATAAACAAACCGAAAAACATTTTTCTATTCTCCACGGGGGGGGGATGTTGGGTACGTTGCTTTCTCTCCGGAACTTTTTCTTTGATCTTGAAATGTTAACTATTTACATTTTCATCCCTAAAGTTTTTCAGAATGTTACAACGGCTATGTCTTCTACAAAAGACACCAGTCAACAGACATGACTGTTCCACACAACAAAATGTTGCCTCCTTTTTTGCTCTCTTTAATTAAATATTTATGTTCAAATTAAAATCGGAGAACACACAACATACTATGAATTTCGCTTCTCGCTAAAAAAAAAAAGTCACCGAAAGAAAACGTAATACTCTTCCTCATACAAAATACGAAATAGAAAACACATTATTCTATTATCCACGGGCAACGGGCCGTTGGACCGTAAGGTTGTTGCTTTTTCCGGAACATTTGTTTTTGTCCCGAAATGTTAACTATATACATTTTGGTCCCTGAAGCTTCTCCGAACGTTACAATGGCTATGTCTTCTCTAAAAGACACCCATCAACGGACATGACTATTCAACAAAATAGAACGTTGCCTCCCTTTCTACTCTTATAAATTGAACATTTCTGTTCAAATTTAAACCAGAGAACACACAACACATTTCGAATTCTGCTTCTGATTGAATATAGAGAAATGAAAATGTAATACTCTTCCTCTTACGAAATACAGAAATAGAAAACACACTTTTCTTTTCTCCATGGGCCACGGGTTGTTGCTTTCTTCCATAACTTTCTTTCTGGTCCTTGAAATGTTAACTATTTACATTTTCGTACCTAAATTTTTTCAGAATGTTACAACGGCTATGTCTTCTCCAAAAGACACCAGTCAACAGACATGACTGTTCAACAGAACAGAACATTGCCTCCCTTTCTGCAATTATAAATTGAACATTTCTGTTCAAATTAAAAATAGAGAATACACAAAACATTACGAATTCTACTTTTAATGAAAAACAGATTACATTAAATGGAATACTCTTCCTCTTAAGAAATAAACAAACCGAAAAACATTTTTCTATTCTCCACAGGGCAGGGGATGTTGGGCTGTTGCTTTCCTCCGGAACTTTTTCTTTGATCTTGAAATTTTAACTATTTACATTTTCATCCCTAAAGTTTTTCAGAATGTTACAACGGCTATGTCTTCTCCAAAAGACACCAGTCAACACACATGACTGTTCAACAGAACAAAACATTGCCTCCTTTTTTGCTCTCATTAATTAAATATATCTGTTCAAATTAAAATCGAAGAACACACACCATATTACGAATTCTGCTTCTACTAAAAAAAAAGAACAGAAAATGTAATACTCTTCCTCGTACAAAATACAGAAATAGAAAACACACTATTCTATTATCCACGGGCAACGGGCTGTTGGACTGTAAGATTGTTGCTTTCTTCTGGAAAATTTGTTTTTGTCCCTGAAATGTTAACTATATACATTTTGGTCCCTGAAGCTTCTCCGAACGTTACAATGGCTATGTCTTCTCTAAAAGACACCCGTCAATGGACATGACTATTCAACAAAATAGAACGTTGCCTCCCTTTCTACTCTTATAAATTGAACATTTCTGTTCAAATTTAAACCAGAGAACACAAAACACATTTCGAATTCTGCTTCTGATTGAATATAGAGAAAAAGAAAATGTAATACTCTTCCTCTTACGAAATACAGAAATAGAAAACACACTTTTCTTTTCTCCATGAGCCACGGGTTGTTTCTTTCTTCCATAACTTTCTTTTTGGTCCCTGAAATGTTAACTATTTACATTTTCGTACCTAAATTTTTTTAGAATGTTACAACGGCTATGTCTTTTCCAAAAGACACCAGTCAACAGACATGATTGTTCAACAGAACAGAACATTGGCTCCCTTTCTGCTAATATAAATTAAACATTTCTGTTCAAATTAAAAATAGAGAATACACAAAACATTACGAATTCTGCTTTTGATGAAAAACAGATTACATAAAATGGAATACTCTTCCTCTTAAGAAATAAACAAACCGAAAAACATTTTTCTATTCTCCACAGGGCAGGGGATGTTGGGCTGTTGCTTTCCTCCGGAACTTTTTCTTTGATCTTGAAATGTTAACTATTTACATTTTCATCCCTAAAGTTTTTCAGAATGTTACAACGGCTATGTCTTCTACAAAAGACACCAGTCAACAGACATGACTGTTCCACACAACAAAATGTTACCTCCTTTTTTGCTCTCTTTAATTAAATATTTATGTTCAAATTAAAATCGGAGAACACACAACACATACTACGAATTCTACTTCGCTAAAAAAAAAAAGAAAGAAAACGTAATACTCTTCCTCATACAAAATAGAAATAGAAAACACACTATTCTATTATCCACGGGCAACGGGCTGTTGGACTGTAAGGTTGTTGCTTTCTTCTGAAACATTTGTTTTTCACCCTGAAATGTTAACTATATACATTTTGGTCCCTGAATCTTCTCCGAACGTTACAATGGCTATGTTTTCTCTAAAAGACACCCATCAACGGACATGACTATTCAACAAAATAGAACGTTGCCTCCCTTTCTACTCTTATAAATTGAACATTTCTGTTCAAATTTAAAACAGAGAACACACAACACATTTTGAATTCTGTTTCTGATTGAAAATAGAGAAAAGAAAATGTAATACTCTTCCTCTTACGAAATACAAAAATAGAAAACACACTTTTCTTTTCTCCATGGGCCACGTGTTGTTGCTTTCTTCCATAACTTTCTTTTTGGTCCCTGAAATGTTAACTATTTACATTTTTGTACATAAATTTTTTCAGAATGTTACAACGGCTATGTCTTCTCCAAAGGACACCAGTCAACAGACATGACTGGTCAACTGAACAGAACGTTGCCTCTCTTTCTACTATTATAAATTGAACATTTCTGTTTAAATTAAAAATAGAGAATACACAACACATTACAAATTATGCTTTTGATGAAAAATAGATAACATAAAATGGAATACTCTTCCTCTTAAGAAATAAACAAACCGAAAAAACATTTTTCTATTTCCACGGGCCACGAAATTTGTTGGATTTGTTGCTTTCTTCCGAAACTTTTTCTTTTGTTCTTGAAATGTTAACTATTTACATTTTCATCCCTAAAGTTTTTCAGAATGTTGCAACGGCTATGTCTTCTCCCAAAGACACCAGTCAATAGACATGACTGTTCAACAGAACAAAACATTGCCTACTTTTTTGCTCTCATTAATTAAATATTTATGTTCAAATTAAAATCGAAGAACACACAACATATTACGAATTCTGCTTCTGCTAAAAAAAAAGAACAGAAAATGTAATACTCTTCCTCGTACAAAATACAGAAATAGAAAACACACTATTCTATTATCCACGGGCAACGTGCTGTTGGACTGAAAGGTTGTTGCTTTCTTCTGGAAAATTTGTTTTTGTCCCTGAAATGTTAACTATATACGTTTTGGTCCCTGAATCTTCTCCGAACGTTACAATGGCTATGTCTTCTCTAAAAGACAACCGTCAACGGACATGACTATTCAACAAAATAGAACGTTGCCTCCCTTTCTACTCTTATAAATTGAACATTTCTGTTCAAATTTAAACCAGAGAACACACAACACATTTCGAATTCGCTTTCGATTGAATATAGAGAAAAGAAAATGTAATACTCTTCCTCTTACGAAATACAGAAATAGAAAACACACTTTTCTTTTCTCCATGGGCCACGGGTTGTTGCTTTCTTCCATAAATTTCTTTTTGGTCCCTGAAATGTTAACTATTTACATTTTGTACCTAATTTTTTTTAGAATGTTACAACGGCTATGTCTTCTCCAAATGACACCAAGTCAATAGACATGATTGTTCAATGAACGTAACGAACATTGCCTCCTTTCGCTATTATAAATTGAACATTTCTGTTCAAATTAAAAATAGAGAATACACAAAACATTACGAATTATGCTTTTGATGAAAAATAGATAACATAAAATGGAATACTCTTCCTCTTAAGAAATAAACAAACCGAAAAACATTTTTCTATTCCCCACGGGGGCGGGGGGGATGTTGGGTTGTTGCTTTCTCCGAACTTTTTCTTTGATCTTGAAATGTTAACTATTTACATTTTCATCCCTAAAGTTTTTCGAATGTTACAACGGCTATGTCTTCTACAAAAGACACCGGTCAACGACATGACTGTTCCACACAACAAAATGTTGCCTCTTTTTGCTCTCTTTAATTAAATATTTATGTTCAAATTAAAATCGGAGAACACACAACATATTACGAATTCTGCTTCTGCTAAAAAAAAAAGAACAGAAAACGTAATACTCTTCCTCATACAAAATACAGAAATAGAAAACACATTATTCTATTATCCACGGGCAACGGGCTGTTGGACTGTAAGGTTGTTGCTTTCTTCTGGAACATTTGTTTTTGTCCCTGAAATGTTAACTATATACATTTTGGTCCCTGAAGCTTCTCCGAACGTTACAATGGCTATGTCTTCTCTAAAAGACACCCGTCAACGGACATGACTATTCAACAAAATAGAACGTTGCCTCCCTTTCTACTCTTATAAATTGAACATTTCTGTTCAAATTTAAACCAGAGAAAACACAACACATTTCGAATTCTGCTTCTGATTGAATATAGAGAAATGAAAATGTAATACTCTTCCTCTTACGAAATACAGAAATAGAAAACACACTTTTCTTTTCTCCATGGGCCACGGGTTGTTGCTTTCTTCCATAACTTTCTTTCTGGTCCTTGAAATGTTAACTATTTACATTTTCGTACCTAAATTTTTTCAGAATGTTACAACGGCTATGTCTTCTCCAAAAGACACCAGTCAACAGACATGAATGTTCAACGAACGAACATTGCCTCCTTTCGCTATTATAAATTGAACATTTCTGTTCAAATTAAAAATAGAGAATACACAAAACATTACGAATTCTACTTTTAATGAAAAACAGATTACATAAAATGGAATACTCTTCCTCTTAAGAAATAAACAAACCGAAAAACATTTTTCTATTCTCCACAGGGCAGGGGATGTTGGGCTGTTGCTTTCCTCCGGAACTTTTTCTTTTGATCTTGAAATGTTAACTATTTACATTTTCATCCCTAAAGTTTTTCAGAATGTTACAACGGCTATGTCTTCTCCAAAAGACACCAGTCAACAGACATGACTGTTCAACAGAACAAAACATTGCCTCCTTTTTTGCTCTCATTAATTAAATATTTCTGTTCAAATTAAAATCGAAGAACACACAACATATTACGAATTCTGCTTCTACTAAAAAAAGAAAACAGAAAATGTAATACTCTTCCTCGTACAAAATACAGAAATAGAAAACACACTATTCTATTATCCACGGGCAACGGGCTGTTGGATTGTATGATTGTTGCTTTCTTCTGGAAAATTTGTTTTTGTCCCTGAAATGTTAACTATATACGTTTTGGTCCCTGAAGCTTCTCCGAACGTTACAATGGCTATGTCTTCTCTAAAAGACACCCGTCAACGGACATGACTATTCAACAAAATAGAACGTTGCCTCCCTTTCTACTCTTATAAATTGAACATTTCTGTTCAAATTTAAACCAGAGAACACACAACACATTTCGAATTCTGCTTCTGATTGAATATAGAGAAATGAAAATGTAATACTCTTCCTCTTACGAAATACAGAAATAGAAAACACACTTTTCTTTTCTCCATGGGCCACGGGTTGTTGCTTTCTTCCATAACTTTCTTTTTGGTCCTTGAAATGTTAACTATTTACATTTTCGTACCTAAATTTTTTTAGAATGTTACAACGGCTATGTCTTCTCCAAAAGACACCGGTCACCGTGACATGACTGTTCAATGAACGAACATTGCCTCCCTTTCGCTATTATAAATTGAACATTTCTGTTCAAATTAAAAATAGAGAATACACAAAACATTACGAATTCTACTTTTAATGAAAAACAGATTACATAAAATGGAATACTCTTCCTCTTAAGAAATAAACAAACCGAAAAACATTTTTCTATTCTCCACAGGGCAGGGGATGTTGGGCTGTTGCTTTCCTTCGGAACTTTTTCTTTGATCTTGAAATGTTAACTATTTACATTTTCATCCCTAAAGTTTTTCAGAATGTTACAACGGCTATGTCTTCTCCAAAAGACACCAGTCAACAGACATGACTGTTCAACAGAACAAAACATTGCCTCCTTTTTTGCTCTCATTAATTAAATATTTTGTTCAAATTAAAATCGAAGAACACACAACATATTACGAATTCGCTTCTACTAAAAAAAAGAAAACAGAAAATGTAATACTCTTCCTCGTACAAAATACGAAATAGAAAACACACTATTCTATTATCCACGGGCAAACGTTGCTTACGGGAACATTTTTTTTGTAAGATTGTTGCTTTCTTCGGAAAATTTGTTTTTGTCCCCGAAATGTTAACTATATACATTTTGGTCCCGAAGCTTCTCCGAACGTTACAATGGCTATGTCTTCTCTAAAAGACACCGAGTCAACGGACATGACTATTCAACAAAATAGAACGTTGCCTCCCTTTCTACTCTTATAAATTGAACATTTTGTTCAAATTTAAACAGAGAACACAAAACACATTTCGAATTTCGCTTCGATTGAATATAGAGAAAAAGAAAATGTAATACTCTTCCTCTTACGAAATACGAAATAGAAAACACACTTTTCTTTTCTCCATGGGCCACGGGTTGTTGCTTTCTTCCATAACTTTCTTTTTGGTCCCCGAAATGTTAACTATTTATTTTCGTACCTAAATTTTTTAGAATGTTACAACGGCTATGTCTTCTCCAAAAGACACCGGTCAACGAGACATGATTGTTCAACGAATGCAGAACATTGCCTCCCTTTCTGCTATTATAAATTAAACATTTCTGTTCAAATTAAAAATAGAGAATACACAAAACATTACGAATTCTGCTTTTGATGAAAAACAGATTACATAAAATGGAATACACTTCCTCTTAAGAAATAAACAAACCGAAAAACATTTTTCTATTCTCCACGGGCCACGAAGATGTTGGGATGTTGCTTTCCTCCGGAACTTTTTCTTTGATCTTGAAATGTTAACTATTTACATTTTCATCCCTAAAGTTTTTCAGAATGTTACAACGGCTATGTCTTCTACAAAAGACACCAGTCAACGACATGACATTTGTTCCACACAACAAAATGTTGCCTCCTTTTTTGCTCTCTTTAATTAAATATTTATGTTCAAATTAAAATCGGAGAACACACAACATACTACGAATTCTCGCTTCGCTAAAAAAAAAAAAGAAAAGAAAACGTAATACTCTTCCTCATACAAAATACGAAATAGAAAACACATTATTCTATTATCCACGGCAACGGGCGTTGGTTGTAAGATTGTTGCTTTCTTCGGAAACATTTGTTTTTGTCCCCGAAATGTTAACTATATACATTTTGGTCCCGAAGCTTCTCCGAACGTTACAATGGCTATGTCTTCTCTAAAAGACACCCGTCAACGGACATGACTATTCAACAAAATAGAACGTTGCCTCCTTTCTACTCTTATAAATTGAACATTTTGTTCAAATTTAAACGAGAGAACACACAACACATTTCGAATTTCGCTTCGATTGAAAATAGAGAGAAAGAAAATGTAATACTCTTCCTCTTACGAAATACGAAATAGAAAACACACTTTTCTTTTCTCCATGGGCCACGGGTTGTTGCTTTCTTCCATAACTTTCTTTTTGGTCCTTGAAATGTTAACTATTTACATTTTCGTACCTAAATTTTTTTCGAATGTTACAACGGCTATGTCTTCTCCAAAAGACACCGGTCAACGGAACATGACTGTTCAATGAACGTAACGTTGCCTCCCTTTCGCTATTATAAATTGAACATTTACATGTTCAAATTAAAAATAGAGAATACACAACACATTACGAATTCTGCTTTTGATGAAAAAAATAGATAACATAAAATGGAATACTCTTCCTCTTAAGAAATAAACAAACCGAAAAACATTTTTCTATTCTCCACGGGCCAGGGGATGTTGGGTTGTTGCTTTCTTCCGAAACTTTTTCTTTTGATCTTGAAATGTTAACTATTTACATTTTCATCCCTAAAGTTTTTCGAATGTTACAACGGCTATGTCTTCTCCAAAAGACACCGGTCAACACACATGACTGTTCAACGAGAACAAAACATTGCCTCCTTTTTTGCTCTCATTAATTAAATATTTATGTTCAAATTAAAATCGAAGAACACACAACATATTACGAATTCTCGCTTCTAAAAAAAAAAGAAAAGAAAACGTAATACTCTTCCTCATACAAAATACGAAATAGAAAACACACTATTCTATTATCCACGGGCAACGACACGTTGGACCGTAAGATTGTTGCTTTCTTCCGGAAAATTTGTTTTTATCCCTGAAATGTTAACTATATACATTTTGGTCCCTGAAGCTTCTCCGAACGTTACAATGGCTATGTCTTCTCTAAAAGACACCCGTCAACGGACATGACTATTCAACAAAATAGAACGTTGCCTCCCTTTCTACTCTTATAAATTGAACATTTTGTTCAAATTTAAAACAGAGAACACACAACACATTTCGAATTCTCGCTTCGATTGAAAATAGAGAAAAGAAAATGTAATACTCTTCCTCTTACGAAATACAGAAATAGAAAACACACTTTTCTTTTCTCCATGGGCCACGGGTTGTTGCTTTCTTCCATAACTTTCTTTTTGGTCCCTGAAATGTTAACTATTTACATTTTCGTACCTAAATTTTTTTAGAATGTTACAACGGCTATGTCTTCTCCAAAGACACCAGTCAACGAGACATGATTGTTCAACGAACGAACGTTGCCTCCCTTTCGCTATTATAAATTGAACATTTCGTTCAAATTAAAAATAGAGAATACACAACACATTACGAATTTCGATTTTGATGAAAAATAGATAACATAAAATGGAATACTCTTCCTCTTAAGAAATAAACAAACCGAAAAACATTTTTCTATTCTCCACAGGGCGGGGGATGTTGGTTGTTGCTTTCCTCCGAAACTTTTTCTTTTGATCTTGAAATGTTAACTATTTACATTTTCATCCCTAAAGTTTTTCGAATGTTACAACGGCTATGTCTTCTCCAAAAGACACCGGTCAACGACATGACTGTTCACACAACAAAATGTTGCCCCTTTTTTGCTCTCTATTAATTAAATATTTATGTTCAAATTAAAATCGAGAACACACACACATTACGAATTCTCGCTTCGAAAAAAAAAAAAGAAAGAAAACGTAATACTCTTCCTCATACAAAATACAGAAATAGAAAACACACTATTCTATTATCAACGGGCAACGGGTTGTTGGACTGTAAGGTTGTTGCTTTCTTCTGAAACATTTGTTTTTCACCCTAAAATGTTAACTATATACATTTTGGTCCCTGAATCTTCTCCGAACGTTACAATGGCTATGTTTTCTCTAAAAGACACCCATCAACGGACATGACTATTCAACAAAATATAACGTTGCCTCCCTTTCTACTCTTATAAATTGAACATTTCTGTTCAAATTTAAAACAGAGAACACACAACACATTTTGAATTCTGCTTCTGATTGAAAATAGAGAAAAGAAACTGTAATACTCTTCCTCTTACAAAATACAGAAATAGAAAACACACTTTTCTTTTCTCCATGGGCCACGGGTTGTTGCTTTCTTCCTTAACTTTCTTTTTGGTCCCTGAAATGTTAACTATTTACATTTTCGTACCTAAATTTTTTAGAATGTTACAACGGCTATGTCTTCTCCAAAAGACACCGGTCAACGAGACATGACTGTTCAATGAACGAACGTTGCCTCTCTTTCGCTATTATAAATTGAACATTTTGTTCAAATTAAAAATAGAGAATACACAACACATTACGAATTATGCTTTTGATGAAAAATAGATAACATAAAATGGAATACTCTTCCTCTTAAGAAATAAACAAACCGAAAAACATTTTTCTATTCTCCACAGGGCAGGGGATGTTGGGTTGTTGCTTTCTTCCGAAACTTTTTCTTTTGTTCTTGAAATGTTAACTATTTACATTTTCATCCCTAAAGTTTTTCAGAATGTTACAACGGCTATGTCTTCTCCCAAAGACACCTAGTCAACAGACATGACTGTTCAACAGAACAAAACATTGCCTACTTTTTTGCTCTGTTTAATTAAATATTTATGTTCAAATTAAAATCGAAGAACACACAACATATTACGAATTCTGCTTCTGCTAAAAAAAAGAATCATAAAACGTAATACTCTTCCTCGTACAAAATACAGAAATAGAAAACACACTTTTCTATTATCCACGGGCAACGGGTTGTTGGACTGTAAGGTTGTTACTTTCTTCTGGAACATTTGTTTTTGTCCCTGAAATGTTAACTATATACATTTTGGTCCCTGAAGCTTCTCAGAACGTTACAATGGCTATGTCTTCTCTAAAAGACAACAGTCAACGGACATGACTATTCAACAAAATAGAACGTTGCCTCCCTTTCTACTCTTATAAATTGAACATTTAGGTTCAAATTTAAAACAGAGAACACACAACACATTTTGAATTCTGCTTCTGATTGAAAATAGAGAAAAGAAAATGTAATACTCTTCCTCTTACGAAATACAGAAATAGAAAACACACTTTTCTTTTCTCCATGGGCCATGGGTTGTTGCTTTATTCCATAACTTTCTTTTTGGTCCATGAAATGTTAACTATTTACATTTTGTACCAAAATTTTTTTAGAATGTTACAACGGCTATGTCTTCTCCAAAAGACACCAGTCAACAGACATGACTGTTCATCAGAACAGAATGTTGCCTTTCTTTCTACTATTATAAATTGAACATTTCTGTTCAAATTAAAAACAAAGAATACACAACACATTATGAATTCTGCTTTTGATGAAAAACAGTTAACATAAAATGGAATACTCTTCCTCTTAAGAAATAAACAAACCGAAAAAACATTTTTCTATTCTCCACAGGGCAGGGGCTGTTGGGCTGTTGCTTTCTTCCGAAACTCTTTCTTTTGTTCTTTAAATGTTAACTATTTACATTTTCATCCCTAAAGTTTTTCAAAATGTTCCAACGGCTATATCTTCTCCAAAAGACATCAGTCAATAGACATGACGGTTCAACAGAACAGAACGTTGCCTCCTTTTCTGCTCTGTTATAATTAAATATTTCTGTTCAAATTAAAATCGGAGAACACACAACATTTTACGAATTCTTCTTCTGCTAAAAAATAGAAAACATAAAACGTAATACTCTTCCTCATACAAAATACAGAAATAGAAGACACACTTTTCAATTATCCACGGGCAACGGGTTGTTGGACTGTAAGGTTGTTGCTTTCTTCTGGAACATTTTTTTTTGTCCCTGAAAGGTTAACTATATACATTTTGGTACAAAATACAGAAATAGAAGACACACTTTTCTATTATCCACGGGCAACGGGCTGTTGGACTGTAAGGTTGTTGCTTTCTTCTGAAACATTTTTTTTTGTCCCTGAAATGTTAACTATATACATTTTGGTCCATGAAGCTTCTCAGAACGTTGTAATGTCTATGTCTTCTCTAAAAGACACCAGTCAACGGACATAACTATTCAACAAAATAGAACGTTGCCTCCCTTTCTACTCTTATAAATTGAACATTTAGGTTCAAATTTAAAACAGAGAACACACAACACATTTTGAATTCTGCTTCTGAATGAAAATAGAGAAAAGAAAATGTAATACTCTTCCTCTTACGAAATACAGAAATAGAAAACACACTTTTCTTTTCTCCATGGGCCACGGGTTGTTGCTTTCTTCCATAACTTTCTTTTTGGTCCATGAAATGTTAACTATTTACATTTTCGTACCTAAATTTTTTAGAATGTTACAACGGCTATGTCTTCTCCAAAAGACACCAGTCAACAGACATGATTGTTCAACGAACAGAACGTTGCCTCTCTTTCTGCTATTATAAATTGAACATTTCTGTTCAAATTAAAAAAGAGAATACACAACACATTACGAATCCTGCTTTTGATGAAAAACAAATAACATAAAATGGAATACTCTTCTTCTTAAGAAATAAACAAACAGAAAAAACATTTTTCTATTCTCCACAGGGCAGGGGTTGTTGGGCTGTTGCTTTCTTCCGAAACTTTTTCTTTTGTTCTTGAAATGTTAACTATTTACATTTTCATCCCTAAAGTTTTTCGGAATGTTCCAACGGCTATGTCTTCTCCAAAAGACACCAGTCAATAGACATGACTGTTCAACAGAACAGAACGTTGCCTCCTTTTCTGCTCTGTTTAATTAAATATTTCTGTTCAAATTAAAATCGGAGAACACACAACATATTACGAATTCTTCTTCTGCTAAAAACCAGAGAACATAAAACGTAATACTCTTCCTCGTACAAAATACAGAAATAGAAGACACACTTTTCTATAATCCACGAGCAACGAGCGTTGGACTGTAAGGTTGTTACTTTCTTCTATAACATTTGTTTATGTCCCTGAAATGTTAACTACATACATTTTAGTCCCTGAAGCTTCTCAGAACGTTACAATGGCTATGTCTTCTCTAAAAGACACCAGTCAACGGACATGACTATTCAACAAAATAGAACGTTGCCTCCCTTTCTACTCTTATAAATTGAACATTTCTGTTCAAATTTAAAACAAAGAACACACAACTCATTTCGAATTCTGCTTCTGATTGAAAATAGAGAAAAGAAAATGTAATACTCTTCCTCTTACGAAATACAGAAATAGAAAACACACTTTTCTTTTCTCCATGGGCCACGGGTTGTTGCTTTCTTCCATTAACTTTCTTTTTGGACCCTGAAATGTTAACTATTTACATTTTCGTACCTAAAATTTTTCAGAATGTTACAACGGCTATGTCTTCTCCAAAAGACAACACTCAACAGACATGACTGTTCAACAGAACAGAACGTTGCCTCCCTTTTTGCTATTATAAATTGAACATTTCTGTTCAAATTAAAAAAAAAAAGAGAATACACAACACATTATGAATTCTGCTTTTGATGAAAAAGAGATAACATAAAATGGAATACTCTTCCTCTTAAGAAATAACCAAACCGAAAAAAACATTTTTATATTCTCCACAGGGCAGGGGCTGTTGGGCTGTTGCTTTCTTCCGGAACATTTTCTTTTGTTCTTGAAATGTTAACTATTTACATTTTCATCCCTAAAGTTTTTCGAATGTTTCAACGGCTATGTCTTCTCCAAAAGACACCAGTCAACGACATGAATGTTCAACCGAACAACGAACGTTGCCTCCTTTTCTGCTCTGTTTAATTAAATATTTCTGTTCAAATTAAAATCGGAGAACACACAACATTTTACGAATTCTGCTTCTACTAAAAAACAGAGAACATAAAACGTAATACTCTTCCTCATACAAAATACAGAAATAGAAGACACACTTTTCTATTATCCACGGGCAACGGGCTATTGGACTGTAAGGTTGTTACTTTCTTCTACAACATTTGTTTTTATCCCTGAAATGTTAACTATATACATTTTGGACCCTGAAGCTTCTCAGAACGTTACAATGGCTATGTCTTCTCTAAAAGACAATAGTCAACGGACATGACTATTCAACAAAATAGAATGTTGCCTCCCTTTCTACTCTTATAAATTGAACATTTCTGTTCAAATTTAAAAAAGAGAACACACAACACATTTCGAATTCTGCTTCTGATTGAAAATAGAGAAAAGAAAATGTAATACTCTTCCTCTTACGAAATACAGAAATAGAAAACACACTTTTCTTTTCTCCATGGGCCACGGCTTGTTTCTTTCTTCCATAACTTTCTTTTTGGTCCCTGAAATGTTAACTATTTACATTTTCGTACCTAAATTTTTTCAGAATGTTACAACAGCTATGTCTTCTCCAAAAGACACCAGTCAACAGACATGATTGTTCAACAGAACAGAACGTTGCCTCTCTTTCTGCTATTATAATCTGAACATTTCTGTTCAAATTTAAAAAATAGAATACACAACACATTACGAATTCTGCTTTTGATGAAAAACAGATAAAATAAAATGGAATACTCTTCCTCTTAAGAAATAAACAAACAGAAAAAACATTTTTCTATTCTCTCCATAGGGTTCGGCTGTTGCTTTCTTTCGGAACATTTTCTTTTGTTCTTGAAATGTTTACTATTTACATTTTCATCCCTAAAGTTTTTCAGAATGTTCCAACGGCTATGTCTTCTCCAAAAGACACCAGTCAACAGACATGACTGTTCAACAGAACAGAACGTTGCAACTATTTACATTTTGTTCCTGATGTTTTTCAGAATGTTACAATGACTATGTCTTCTCTTAAAGAAACTAGTCAACAGACATGACTGTTCAATAGAACAGAACGTTGCTTCCCTTTCTGCTCTTATAAATTAAACATTTATGTTCAAATTAAAAAACAAAGAACACACAACACATTACGAATTCTGCTTCAGATCGAAAATAGAAAACATAATACACTTCCTCTTACGAAATAAAAAACAGAAAACACACTTTTCTGTTCTACATGGGCCACGGGCTGTTGGGCTGTTGCTTTCCGCTGTAACTTTATTTTTGGTCCGTGAAATGTTAACTATTTACATTTTGGTCCCTGATGTTTTTGAAATGTTGCAACGGCTATGTCTTCTCCAAATGACACTAGTCAACAGACATGACTGTTCAACAGAACAGAACATTGCCTCCCTTTCTACTCTTATAAATTGAACATTTCTGTTCAAATTAAAAACAAAAAACACACAACACATTACGAATTATGCTTCTGATCGAAAATAGAGAACAAAAAACGTAATACTCTACCTCTTATGAAATAAAAAAATAGGAAACACATTTTTTTGTTCTACACGATCCACGGACTGTTATTTTCTTCCGAAACTTTCTTTTTGATCCCTGAAATGTTAACTATTTACATTTTGGTCCCTAAAGTATTTCTGAATGTTACAATGGCTATGTCTTCTCCAAAATACACCAGTCAACAGACCTGACTGTTCAACAAAAAACATTGCATCCCTTTCTGCTCTTATAAATTGAACAATTTTGTTCAAATTAAAAATAGAGAACACACAACACATTACGAATTCTGCTTCTGATCGAAAATAAAGAATAAAAAACGTAATACTCTTCCACTTATGAAATACAGAAATAGAAAACACATTTTTCGGTTCTCCATGGGCCACATGCTGTTGGGTTGTTGATTTCTTCCAGAACTTTGTTTTTGGTCCCTGAAATGTTAATAAGTTATATTTTGGTCTCCGGATTTTTCCGGAACGTTACAAAGGCTATGTCTTCTCCAAAAGACACAAATCAACAAACATGATTGTTCAACAGAACAGAATGTTGCCTCCATTTCTGCTAAATTGAACATTTATGTTCAAATTAAAAACAGAGACCACAACACATTACGAATACTGCTTTTGATCGAAAACAGAGAACCGAAAACGTAATACTCTTCTTCTTACGAAATACAAAAATAGAAAACACATTTTTCTGATCTCCCCGGGACACGGGATGTTGTTGGGCTGTTGCATTCTTCCGGAACTTTCTTTTTGGTCTCTGAAATGTTAACTATTTACATTTTGGTCCCTAAAGTGTTTCGGAACGTTACAACGGCAATGTCTTCTCCAAAAGACATCAGTCAACAGACATAAATGTTCAACCGAACAGAACGTTGCTCCATTTCTGCTCTTATAAATTGAAAATTTCATGTTCAAATTAAAAACAGAGAACACACAACACATTACGAATTCAGCTTCTGATCAAAAATAGATAACGGAAAATGTAATATTCTTCCTATTACGAAGTAAAGAAATAGAAAACACACTTTTCTTATCTCCCCGGGCCACGGACTGTTGGGCTGTTGCTTTCTTTCGAAACATTCCTTTTGGTCCCTCTAATGTTAACTATTTACATTTTGGTCCCTGATGTTTTTCAGAATGTTACAATGACTATGTCTTCTCTTAAAGAAACTAGTCAACAGACATGACTGTTCAATAGAACAGAACGTTGCCTCCCTTTCTGCTCTTATAAATTAAACATTTTTGTTCAAATTAAAAAACAAAGAACACACAACACATTACGAATTCTGCTTCAGATCGAAAATAGAAAATATAATACACTTCCTCTTACGAAATACAGAAACAGAAAACACACTTTTCGGTTCTACATGGGCCACGGGCTGTTGGGCTGTTGCTTTCCACTGTAACTTTCTTTTTGGTCCGTGAAATGTTAACTATTTACATTTTGGTCCCTGATGTTTTTGGAATGTTGCAACGGCTATGTCTTCTCCAAATGACACTAGTCAACAGACATGACTGTTCAATAGAACAGAACATTGCCTCCCTTTCTACTCTTATAAATTGAACATTTCTGTTCAAATTAAAAACAAAAAACACACAACACATTACGAATTATGCTTCTGATCGAAAATAGAGAACAAAAAACGTAATACTCTTACCTCTTTATGAAATAAAAAAATAGGAAACACATTTTTTTGTTCTACACGATCCACGGACTGTTATTTTCTTCCGAAACTTTCTTTTTGATCCCTGAAATGTTAACTATTTACATTTTGGTCCTTAAAGTATTTCTGAATGTTACAATGCCTATGTCTTCTCCAAAATACACCAGTCAACAGACCTGATTGTTCAACAGAAAACATTGCATCCCTTTCTGCTCTTATAAATTGAACAATTTTGTTCAAATTAAAAATAGAGAACACACAACACATTACGAATTCTGCTTCTGATCGAAAACAAAGAATAAAAAACGTAATACTCATCCACTTATGAAATACAGAAATAGAAAACACATTTTTCGGTTCTCCATGGGCCACATGCTGTTGGGTTGTTGATTTCTTCCAGAACTTTGTTTTTGATCCCTGAAATGTTAATAAGTTATATTTTGGTCTTCGGATTTTTCCGGAACGTTACAAAGGCTATGTCTTCTCCAAAAGACACAAATCAACAAACATGATTGTTCAACTGAACAGAATGTTGCCTCCATTTCTGCTAAATTGAACATTTATGTTCAAATTAAAAACGGAGACCACAACACATTACGAATACTGCTTTTGATCGAAAACAGAGAACCGAAAACGTAATACTCTTCTTCTTACGAAATACAAAAATAGAAAACACATTTTTCTGATCTCCCCGGGACACGGGCTGTTGGGTTGTTGCTTTCTTCGAAACATTTTTTGGTCCCTCGAAATGTTAACTATTTACATTTTGGTCCCTAAAGTTTTTCGAATGTTACAATGGCTATGTCTTCTCCAAAAGACACTAGTCAACGGACATAAATGTTCAACCAAACGAACGTTGCCTCCCTTTCTCGCTCTTATAAATTGAAAATTTATGTTCAAATTAAAAAAAAGAGAACACACAACACATTACGAATTCACTTCGATCAAAAAAGAAAATAGAAAATGTAATATTCTTCCTATTACGAAGTAAAGAAATAGAAAACACACTTTTCTTATCTCGTACTACATGGGCCACGGGACTATGTTGGGGTGTTGCTTTCTTTCGTAACTTTCTTTTTGGTCCCTCTAATGTTAACTATTTACATTTTGGTCCCGATGTTTTTGGAATGTTACAACGGCTATGTCTTCTCCAAATGACACTAGTCAACGAGACATGACTGTTCAACGAACGAGAACATTGCCTCCCTTTCTACTCTTATAAATTGAACATTTTTGTTCAAATTAAAAACAAAAAAAAACACACAACACATTACGAATTATGCTTCGATCGAAAATAGAGAACAAAAAAACGTAATACTCTACCTCTTATAAATTAAAAAATAGGAAACACATTTTTTTGTTCTACACGATCCACGGACTGTTATTTTCTTCCGAAACTTTCTTTTTGATCCCTGAAATGTTAACTACTTACATTTTGGTCCCTAAAGTATTTCTGAATGTTACAATGGCTATGTCTTCTCCAAAATACACCAGTCAACAGACCTGACTGTTCAACAGAAAACATTGCATCCCTTTCTGCTCTTATAAATTGAACAATTTTGTTCAAATTAAAAATATAGAACACACAACACATTACGAATTCTGCTTCTGATCGAAAACAAAGAATAAAAAACGTAATACTCTTCCACTTATGAAATACAGAAATAGAAAACACATTTTTCGGTTCTCCATGGGCCACATGCTGTTGGGTTGTTGATTTCTTCCAGAACTTTGTTTTTGGTCCCTGAAATGTTAATAAGTTATATTTTGGTCTCCGGATTTTTCCGGAACGTTACAAAGGCTATGTCTTCTCCAAAAGACACAAATCAACAAACATGACTGTTCAACAGAACAGAATGTTGCCTCCATTTCTGCTAAATTGAACATTTATGTTCAAATTAAAAACAGAGACCACAACACATTACGAATTCTGCTTTTGATCGAAAACAGAGAACCGAAAACGTAATACTCTTCTTCTTACGAAATATAAAAATAGAAAACACATTTTTCTGATCTCCCCGGGACACGGGCTGTTGGGCTGTTGCTTTCTTCCGGAACTTTCTTTTTGGTCTCTGAAATGTTAACTATTTACATTTTGGTCCCTAAAGTGTTTCGGAACGTTACAACGGCAATGTCTTCTCCAAAAGACATCAGTCAACAGACATAAATGTTCAACCGAACAGAACGTTGCTCCATTTCTGCTCTTATAAATTGAAAATTTCTGTTCAAATTAAAAACAGAGAACACACAACACATTACGAATTCTGCTTCTGATCAAAAATAGATAACGGAAAATGTAATATTCTTCCTATTACGAAGTAAAGAAATAGAAAACGCACTTTTATTATCTCCCCGGGCCACGGACTGTTGGGCTGTTGCTTTCTTTCGAAACATTCCTTTTGGTCCCTCTAATGTTAACTATTTACATTTTGGTCCCTGATGTTTTTCAGAATGTTACAATGACTATGTCTTCTCTTAAAGAAACTAGTCAACAGACATGACTGTTCAATAGAACAGAACGTTGCCTCCCTTTCTGCTCTTATAAATTAAACATTTCTGTTCAAATTAAAAAACAAAGAACACACAACACATTACGAATTCTGCTTCAGATCGAAAATAGAAAACATAATACACTTCCTCTTACGAAATACAGAAACAGAAAACACACTTTTCTGTTCTACATGGGCCACGGGCTGTTGGGCTGTTGCTTTCCTTCTGTAACTTTCTTTTTGGTCCGTGAAATGTTAACTATTTACATTTTGGTCCCTGATGTTTTTGGAATGTTGCAACGGCTATGTCTTCTCCAAATGACACTAGTCAACAGACATGACTGTTCAATAGAACAGAACATTGCCTCCCTTTCTACTCTTATAAATTGAACATTTCTGTTCAAATTAAAAACAAAAAACACACAACACATTACGAATTATGCTTCTGATCGAAAATAGAGAACAAAAAACGTAATACTCTACCTCTTATGAAATAAAAAAATAGGAAACACATTTTTTTGTTCTACACGATCCCGACTGTTATTTGTTATTTTCTTCGAAACTTTCTTTTTGATCCCCGAAATGTTAACTATTTACATTTTGGTCCCTAAAGTATTTTCGAATGTTACAATGGCTATGTCTTCTCCAAAATACACCGGTCAACGATTTGATTGTTCAACAGAAAACATTGCATCCCTTTCTGCTCTTATAAATTGAACAATTTTGTTCAAATTAAAAATAGAGAACACACAACACATTACGAATTTTGCTTCTGATCGAAAACAAAGAATAAAAAACGTAATACTCTTCCACTTATGAAAATACAGAAATAGAAAACACATTTTTCGGTTCTCCATGGGCCACATGCTGTTGGGTTGTTGATTTCTTCCAGAACTTTGTTTTTGGTCCCTGAAATGTTAATAAGTTATATTTTGGTCTCCGGATTTTTCCGGAACGTTACAAAGGCTATGTCTTCTCCAAAAGACACAAATCAACAAACATGACTGTTCAACAGAACAGAATGTTGCCTCCATTTCTGCTAAATTGAACATTTATGTTCAAATTAAAAACAGAGACCACAACACATTACGAATACTGCTTTTGATCGAAAACAGAGAACCGAAAACGTAATACTCTTCTTCTTACGAAATACAAAAATAGAAAACACATTTTTCTGATCTCCCCGGGACACGGGCTGTTGGGCTGTTGCTTTCTTCCGGAACTTTCTTTTTGGTCTCTGAAATGTTAACTATTTACATTTTGGTCCCTAAAGTGTTTCGGAACGTTACAACGGCAATGTCTTCTCCAAAAGACATCAGTCAACAGACATAAATGTTCAACCGAACAGAACGTTGCTCCATTTCTGCTCTTATAAATTGAAAATTTCTGTTCAAATTAAAAACAGAGAACACACAACACATTACGAATTCAGCTTCTGATCAAAAATAGATAACGGAAAATGTAATATTCTTCCTATTATGAAGTAAAGAAATAGAAAACACACTTTTCTTATCTCCCCGGGCCACGGACTGTTGGGCTGTTGCTTTCTTTCGAAACATTCCTTTTGGTCCCTCTAATGTTAACTATTTACATTTTGGTCCCTGATGTTTTTCAGAATGTTACAATGACTATGTCTTCTCTTAAAGAAACTAGTCAACAGACATGATTGTTCAATAGAACAGAACGTTGCCTCCCTTTCTGCTCTTATAAATTAAACATTTCTGTTCAAATTAAAAAAAAAGAACACAAAACACATTACGAATTCTGCTTCAGATCGAAAATAGAAAATAGAAAACATAATACACTTCCTCTTACGAAATACAGAAACAGAAAACACACTTTTCTGTTCTACATGGGCCACGGACAATTTGTTGGAAATGTTGTTGCTTTCATCCGTAACTTTCTTTTTTGGTTCGTGCAATGTTAACTATTTACATTTTGGTCCCTGATGTTTTTGGAATGTTGCAACGGCTATGTCTTCTCCAAATGACACTAGTCAACGAGACATGACTTGTTCAACGAACGAACATTGCCTCCCTTTCAACTCTTATAAATTGAATATTTCTGTTCAAATTAAAAACAAAAAACACACAACACATTACCAATTATGCTTCTGATCGAAAATAGAGAACAAAAAACATAATACTCTACCTCTTATAAATTAAAAAATAGGAAACACATTTTTTGTTCTACACGATCCATGGACTGTTATTTTCTTTCGAAACTTTCTTTTTGATCCCTGAAATGTTAACTACTTACATTTTAGTCCCTAAAGTATTTCTGAATGTTACAATGGCTATATCTTCTCCAAAATACACCAGTCAACAGACCTGACTGTTCAACAGAAAACATTGCATCCCTTTCTGCTCTTATAAATTGAACAATTTCGTTCAAATTAAAAATATAGAACACACAACACATTACGAATTCTGCTTCTGATCGAAAACAAAGAATAAAAAACGTAATACTCTTCCACTTATGAAATACGAAATAGAAAACACATTTTTTTCGGTTCTCCATGGGCCACATCTTTGTTGGGTTGTTGATTTCTTCCAGAACTTTGTTTTTGGTCCCTGAAATGTTAATAAGTTATATTTTGGTCTCCGTATTTTTTCGGAACGTTACAAAGGCTATGTCTTCTCCAAAAGACACAAATCAACAAACATGATTGTTTGTTCAACGAAGAATGTTGCCTCCATTTTCGCTAAATTGAACATTTATGTTCAAATTAAAAACAGAGACCACAACACATTACGAATACTGCTTTTGATCGAAAACAGAGAACCGAAAACGTAATACTCTTCTTCTTACGAAATACAAAAATAGAAAACACATTTTTCTGATCTCCCCGGGACACGGGCTGTTGGGCTGTTGCATTCTTCCGAAACTTTCTTTTTGGTCTCTGAAATGTTAACTATTTACATTTTGGTCCCTAAAGTGTTTCGGAATGTTACAACGGCAATGTCTTCTCCAAAAGACATCAGTCAACAGACATAAATGTTCAACCGAACAGAACGTTGCTCCATTTCTGCTCTTATAAATTGAAAATTTCTGTTCAAATTAAAAACAGAGAACACACAACACATTACGAATTCATCTTCTGATCAAAAATAGATAACGGAAAATGTAATATTCTTCCTATTACGAAGTAAAGAAATAGAAAACACACTTTTCTTATCTCCCCGGGCCACGGAATTGTTGGGCTGTTGCTTTCTTTCGAAACATTTCTTTTGGTCCCACTAATGTTAACTATTTACATTTTGGTCCCTGATGTTTTTCAGAATGTTACAATGACTATGTCTTCTCTTAAAGAAACTAGTCAACAGACATGACTGTTCAATAGAACAGAACGTTGCCTCCCTTTCTGCTCTTATAAATTAAACATTTCTGTTCAAATTAAAAAATAAAGAACACACAACACATTACGAATTCTGCTTCAGATCGAAAATAGAAAACATAATACACTTCCTCTTACGAAATACAGAAACAGAAAACAGACTTTTTTGTTCTACATGGGCCACGGGAAACTTTTTGTTGGTTGTTGCTTTCCGCTGTAACTTTCTTTTTGGTTCGGAAATGTTAACTATTTACATTTTGGTCCCTGATGTTTTTGGAATGTTGCAACGGCTATGTCTTCTCCAAATGACACTAGTCAACAAACATGACTGTTCAACAGAACAGAACATTGCCTCCCTTTCTACTCTTATAAATTGAACATTTTTGTTCAAATTAAAAACAAAAAACACACAACACATTACGAATTATGCTTCTGATCGAAAATAGAGAACAAAAAACGTAATACTCTACCTCTTATGAAATAAAAAAATAGGAAACACATTTTTTTGTTCTACACGATCCACGGACTGTTATTTTCTTCCGAAACTTTTTTTTGATCCCTGAAATGTTAACTATTTACATTTTGGTCCCTAAAGTATTTCTGAATGTTACAATGGCTATGTCTTCTCCAAAATACACCAGTCAACAGACCTGACTGTTCAACAGAGAACATTGCATCCTTTTCTGCTCTTATAAATTGAACAATTTTGTTCAAATTAAAAATAGAGAACACACAACACATTACGAATTCTGCTTCTGATCGAAAACAAAGAATAAAAAACGTAATACTCTTCCACTTATGAAATACAGAAATAGAAAACACATTTTTCGGTTCTCCATGGGCCACATGCTGTTGGGTTGTTGATTTCTTCCAGAACTTTGTTTTTGGTCCCTGAAATGTTAATAAGTTATATTTTGGTCTCCGGATTTTTCCGGAACGTTACAAAGGCTATGTCTTCTCCAAAAGACACAAATCAACAAACATGAATGTTCAATGAACGAGAATGTTGCCTCCTTTCTCGCTAAATTGAACATTTATGTTCAAATTAAAAACAGAGACCACAACACATTACGAATACTGCTTTTGATCAAAAACAGAGAACCGAAAACGTAATACTCTTCTTCTTACGAAATACAAAAATAGAAAACACATTTTTCTGATCTCCCCGGGACACGGGTGTTGGGTTGTTTGTTTTCTTCCGAACTTTCTTTTTGGTCTCGAAATGTTAAATTTATTTTTTTGTCCATAAAAATGTTTAAAGTTTTCGAACGTTACAACGGCAATGTCTTCTCCAAAAGACACGGTCAACATCGACATAAATGTTCAACGAACGAACGAACGTTGCTCCATTTCGCTCTTATAAATTGAAAATTTCTGTTCAAATTAAAAACAGAGAACACACAACACATTACGAATTCAGCTTCTGATAAAAAATAGATAACGGAAAATGTAATATTCTTCCTATTACGAAGTAAAGAAATAGAAAACACACTTTTCTTATCTCCTTTTTGGGGTTAACCATTTACATTTTGGTTGGGAATGTTGTTTTTTTTCGAAACATTCTTTTGGTCCCTCTAATGTTAACTATTTACATTTTGGTCCCTACGAATGTTTTTCGAATGTTACAATGACTATGTCTTCTCTAAAAGAAACTAGTCAACAGACATGACTGTTCAATAGAACAGAACGTTGCGTCCCTTTCTTCTCTTATAAATTAAACATTTTTGTTCAAATTAAAAAATAGAGAACACACAACACATTACGAATTCTGCTTCTGATCGAAAACAAAGAATAAAAAACGTAATACTCTTCCAATTATGAAATACATAAATAGAAAACACATTTTTCGGTTCTCCATGGGCCACATGCTGTTGGGTTGTTGATTTCTTCCAGAACTTTGTTTTTGGTCCCTGAAATGTTAATAAGTTATATTTTGGTCTCCGAAGTTTTCCGAACGAACGTTGTTAAAGGCTATGTATTCTCCAAAAGACACAAATCAACAAACATGAATTCAACGAACGAATGTTGCCTCCCTTTTTTCGCTAAATTGAACATTTATGTTCAAATTAAAAATAGAGACACACAACACATTACGAATATTGCTTTTGATCGAAAAGAGAGAATCAAAAACGTAATACTCTTCTTCTTATGAAATACAAAAATAGAAAACACATTTTTCTCGATTCTCCCGGGACACGACACGGCCGTTTGTTGGGTTGTTGCTTTCTTCGGAACTTTCTTTTTTGTCCCGAAATGTTAACTATTTACATTTTGGTCCTAAAAGTTTTCGGAACGTTACAACGGCTATGTCTTCTCCAAAAGACATCTAGTCAACGACATAAATGTTCAACGAACGAACTAACGTTGCTCCATTTTCGCTCTTATAAATTGAACAATTTCCGTTCAAATTAAAAACAGAGAGAACACACAACACATTACGAATTATCGCTTCGATCAAAAATAGATAACAAAAAATGTAATATTCTTCCTATTAGAAATAAAGAAATAGAAAACACACTTTTCTTATCTCCCGGGCCACACGTTGTTGGTTGTTTTTTTTTCGAAACATTTCTTTTGGTCCCAAATGTTAACTATTTACATTTTGGTCCGTGATGTTTTTCGAATGTTACAATGACTATGTCTTCTCTTAAAGAAACTAGTCAACAGACATGATGTTGTTCAATAGAACGAACGTTGCCTCCCTTTTCGCTCTTATAAATTAAACATTTTGTTCAAATTAAAAAATAAAGAACACACAACACATTACGAATTTCGCTTCGATCGAAAACAGAAAATAAAAACGTAATACTCTTCCTCTTACGAAATACGAAACGAAAATAGAAATTTTTTTTTGTTCTACATGGCCACATGCTTGTTGGGTTGTTGATTTCTTCCGTAACTTTTGTTTTTGGTCCCCGAAATGTTAACTATTTACATTTTGGTCCCGAAGTTTTTGGAATGTTACAACGGCTATGTCTTCTCCAAAAGACACTAGTCAACAAACATGACTTTGTTCAACGAATAAAATTGCCTCCCTTTTACTCTTATAAATTGAACATTTATGTTCAAATTAAAAACAAGAGACACACAACACATTACGAATTTCGCTTTCGATCGAAAATAGAAAATAGAAAACGTAATACTCTTCCTCTTACGAAATAAAAAATAAAAACACTTTTTTTTGTTCTCCACGGGCCATGGGCTGTTGGGTTGTTACTTTCTTCCAGAACTTTGTTTTTGGTCCCTAAAATGTTAACTATTTACATTTTGGTCCCTAAAGTTTTTCTGAATTTTACAATGGCTATGTCTTCTCCAAAAGACACCAGTCAACAGACATGACTATTCAACAGAACTTTGCCACTCTTTCGCTCTTATAAATTGAACATTTTTGTTCAAATTTAAAAACAGAGAGAACACACAACACATTACGAATTTTGCTTCGATCGAAAACAGAGAATAGAAAACGTAATACTCTTCCTCTTATGAAATAAAAAAATAGAAAACACATTTTTCTGTTCTACACGGGCCACGGGTACTGTTGGGCTGTTAATTTCTTCTGAAACTTTCTTTTTGCTCCCTTAAATGTTAACTATTTACATTTTTGTACCTGATGTTTTTCCGAATGTTACAACGGCTATGTCTTCTCCAAAAGACACCAGTCAACAGAACTGACTGTTGAACAGAAAACATTGCCTCCCTTTCTGCTCTTATAAGTTGAACATTTTTGTTCAAATTAAATATAGAGAACACACAACACATTACGAACTCTGCTTCTGATCGAAAAGAGAGAACCTTAAACGTTATACTCTTGCTCTTACGAAATACAGAAACAGAAAATATTTTTTTTTGTTTGCACGTGCCATGGGCCACGGGCTGTTGGGTTGTTGGGTTGTTTTATCTTTTGGAACTTTCTTTTTAGTCCCTAAAATGTTAACTATTTACGTTTTGATCCTTGAATTTATTTTGGAACGTTACAACGGCTATGTCTTCTCCAAAAGACACCAGTCAACAAACATGACTGTTCAATAGAACAGAACGTTGCCTCCCTTTCTGCCCTTATAAATTGAACATTTCTGTTCAAATTAAAAAACACAGAACACACAACACCTTATGAATTCTGCTTCTGATCGAAAACATAGAACAAAAATCGTAATACTCTTCCTTTTACGAAATAAAACAGAAAACACACTTTTCTGTTCTCCTCGGGCCACGGTCTGTTGTGCTATTACTTTCTTCCAGAACTTTCTTTTTGGTCCATAAAATGTTAACTATTTACATTATGGTCCCTGAAGTTTTTCGGAATGTTACAACGGCTATATCTCTCCAAAAGACACCAGTCAACAGACATGACTGTTCAACAGAACGTTGCCTCACATTCTGCTCTTTTAAATTGAACATTTCTGATCAAATTTAAAATAGAGAACACACAACACATACGAATTTTGCTTCTGATCGAAAACAGAGAACAAAAAACGTAATACTCTTCCTCTTTTGAAATAAAAAACTGAAATCACACTTTTCTATTTTACACGGGCCACGAGCTGTTGGGCTGTTGCTTTCCTCCGTAACTTTCTTTTTGCTTCGTGAAATGTTAACTATTTACATCTTGGTTCGTGATATTTTTGGAATATTACAACGGCTATGTCTTCTCCAAATGACACTAGTCAACACACATGACTGTTCAACAGAATAGAATGTTGCCTCCCTTTCCGCTAAATTGAACATTTATGTTCAAATTAAAAACAGAGAACACAACACATTACGAATTCTGCTTCTACTCGAAAATAGAAAATAGAAAACGTAATACTCTTCCTTTACGAAATACAGAAATAGAAAATACACTTTTCTGTTCTCCACGGGCCACGGGTTGTTGGGTTGTTACTTTCTTCCAGAACTTTATTTTTGGTCCCTAAAATGTTAACTATTTACATTATGGTCCCTGAAGTTTTTAGAATTTTACAATGGCTATGTCTTCTCCAAAAGACACTAGTCAACAGACATGACTGTTCAACAGACATTTGCCACTCTTTCTACTCTTATAAATTGAACATTTCTGTTCAAATTTAAAACAGAGAACACACAACACATTACGAACTGCTTCTGATCGAAAACAGAGAATAGAAAACGTAATACTCTTCCTCTTATGAAATAAAAAAATAGAAAACACACTTTTCTGTTCTATACATGGGCCACGGGCTTTTGGGCTGTTAATTTCTTCAGAAACTTTCTTTTTGGTCCCTAAAATGTTAACTATTTACATTTTTTGTACCTGAAGTTTTTCCGAACGTTACAACGGCTATGTCTTCTCCAAAAGACACCAGTCAACAGAACTGACTGTTGAACAGAAAACGTTGCCTCCCTTTCTGCTCTTATAAATTGAACATTTTTGTTCAAATTAAAAATAGTGAACACATAATACATTATGAATTCTGTTTCTGATAAAAAACAGAGAATAAAAACGTAATACTCTTCATCTTACGAAATACAGAAATAGAAAACACATTTTTCTTTTCTCCACGGGCCACGGGGTGTTGTGCTGTTGTTTTCTTCCGAAACTTTCTTTTGGTCCCTGAAATGGTAACTACTTATATTTTGGTCCTCGAAGTTTTTCAGAACTTTACAACGGCTATGTCTTCTCCAATAGACACCAGTCAACAAACATGACTGTTCAACAGAACAGAACGTTGCCTCCCTTTCCGCTCTTATAAATTGAACATTTCTGTTCAAATTAAAAATAGAGAACACACAACACATTACGAACTCTGCTTCTGATCGAAAAGAGAGAACGTTAAACGTTATACTCTTGCTTCTTACGAAATACAGAAATAGAAAATACATTTTTTTGTTCTCCACGAGCCACGGGCCACGGGCTGTTGGGTTGTTGGGTTGTTGCTTTTCTTCGGAACTTTCTTTTTAGTCCCTAAAATGTTAACTATTTACATTTTGATCCTTGAATTTTTTTGGAACGTTACAACGGCTATGTCTTCTCCAAAAGACACCAGTCAACAAACATGACTATTCAATAGAACATAACATTGCCTCCCTTTCTGCCCTTATAAATTGAACATTTCTGTTCAAATTAAAAAACACAGAACACACAACACATTACGAATTCTGCTTCTGATCGAAAACAGAGAACAGAAAACGTAATACTCCTCCTCTTACAAAATATAGAAACAGAAAACACACTTTTCTGTTCTCCTCGGGCCACGGGCTTGTTGAGCTATTACTTTCTTCCAGAACTTTCTTTTTGGTTCATAAAATGTTAACTATTTACATTATGGTCCCTGAAGTTTTTCGGAATGTTACAACGGCTATATCTCTCCAAAAGACACCAGTCAACAGACATGATTGTTCAACAGAACGTTGCCTCCCATTCTTCTCTTATAAATTGAACATTTCTGTTCAAATTTAAAACAGAGAACACACAACACATACGAATTTTTCTTCCGATCGAAAACAGAGAACAGAAAATGTAATATTCTTCCTCTTATGAAATAAAAAAATAGAAAACACACTTTTCTATTCTACACGGACTACGGACTGTTACTTTCTTTTAGGTCCCTGAAATGTTAACTATTTACATTTTTGTCCCTAAAGTGTTTCCGAACGTTACAACGGCTATGTCTTCTCCAAAAGACACCAGTCAACAGACCTGACTGTTCAACAGAAAACTTTGCCTCCCTTTCTACTCTTATAAAATGAACATATTTGTTCAAATTAAAAACAGAGAACACACAACACATTACGAATTCTGCTTCTGATCGAAAACAAAAAATAGAAAACATAATACACTTCCTCTTACGAAATACAGAAACAAAAAACACACTTTTCTGTTCTACATGGGCCACGGGCTATTGGGTTGTTGCTTTCCTCCGTAACTTTCTTTTTGGTCCGTGAAATGTTAACTATTTACATTTTGGTCCGTGATGTTTTTGGAATGTTACAACGGCTATGTCTTCTCTAAATGACACTAGTCAACACACATGACTGTTCAACAGAACAGAACGTTGCCTCCCTTTCTACTCTTATAAATTGAACATTTTTGTTCAAATTAAAAACAAAAAACACACAACACATTACGAATTATGCTTCGGATCGAAAACAGAGAACAGAAAACGTAATACTCTTCCTCTTATGAAATAAAAAAATATGAAACACATGTTTTTGTTCTACACGGGCCACGGGCTGTTATTTTCTTCCGAAACTTTCTTTTTGGTCCCTGAAATGTTAACTATTTATATTTTGGTCCCTAAAGTATTTCCGAATGTTACAACGGCTATGTCTTCTCCAAAATACACCAGTCAACTGACTTGACTGTTCAAATCAGAAAACGTTGCATCCCTTTCTGCTCTTATAAATTGAACAATTTTGTTCAAATTAAAAACAAAGAACACACAACACATTACAAATTCTGCTTCTGATCGAAAACAAAGAATAAAAAATGTAATACTCTTCCTCTTATGAAATACAGAAATAGAAAACACATTTTTCGGTTCTCCATGGGCCACATGCTGTTGGGTTGTTGATTTCTTCCAGAACTTTGTTTTTGGTCCCTGAAATGTTAATAAGTTACATTTTGGTCTCCGAAGTTTTCCGGAACGTTACAACGGCTATGTCTTCTCCAAAAGACACAAATCAACAGACATGACTGTTCAACAGAACAGAATGTTGCCTCCCTTTCCGCTAAATTGAACATTTATGTTCAAATTAAAAATAGAGAACACAACACATTACGAATTCTGCTTCTGCTCGAAAACAGAAAACATAAAACGTAATACTCTTCCTCGTACGAAATACAGAAATAGAAAATACACTTTTCTGTTCTCCATGGGCCACGGGCTATTGGGTTGTTACTTTCTTCCAGAACTTTGTTTTTGGTCCCTAAAATGTTAACTATTTACATTATGGTCCCTGAAGTTTTCGGAATTTTACAATGGCTATGTCTTCTCCAAAAGACACCAGTCAACGGACATGACTGTTCAATAGAACTTTGCCACTCTTTTTGCTCTTATAAATTGAACATTTCTGTTCAAATTTAAAACAGAGAACACACAACACATTACGAATTCTGCTTCTGATCGAAAACAGAGAATAGAAAACGTAATACTCTTCCTCTTATGAAATAAAAAAATAGAAAACACACTTTTCTGTTCTACACGGGCCATGGGTTGTTGGGCTGTTAATTTCTTCAGAAACTTTCTTTTTGGTCCCTTAAATGTTAACTATTTACATTTTTTGTACCTGAAGTTTTTCCGAACGTTACAACGGCTATGTCTTCTCCAAAAGACACCAGTCAACAGAACTGACTGTTGATTAGAAAACGTTGCCTTCCTTGATTAGCTCCAGGTGTGAGCCGGACCCGATAAGGTGTTCCCGTCGCTAAGATGCTTGCTGAAAGAAAATAAATGCCGGATCATTATACGTTAAGGAATTGATAAACTAAGATCTAAAGATATTCGCTAAGTTATAAATGAATCTTGTAACAGTATGTAGAAATAACATCCTCAGACTACTAGTACAACTGCCCCTTTAGATGGCGGTTTCCCCTCCGAACAGGTTTACCCTTAGCTTCTCTATAGTCTTTTAACATGTTTGAACATCCATCCTTCGATAGGATTAGAAGGGCCAACTATCTTAAAGTTAGTTGCCAAACATATTTGAACAAACTTGTTAAGCAGTTAAAAGATCTCCGACTTAGACTACACTATTACAAAAGAGTAGCACCCTTAGAGAATGTTTCCATTCAAAATCAAACCATAGCTAGACAGGTAATCCTCAAAGAGATTACTCACATCTACCATACGATAGAACATGTTAAACACCATATAGGAGTCCAAAAGACCCTGATAGAAAACTCTGAGTGGTTGCTCAGTCATTATTCATCCCAGTATTAGTCATGAGTAGTTCCGAGCATCACAGTATTATAAATAGTGAAAACCTCTCCACCTCA
The DNA here is from genome assembly GCA_034509755.1 of Anisodus tanguticus. NCBI lineage: Eukaryota > Viridiplantae > Streptophyta > Magnoliopsida > Solanales > Solanaceae > Anisodus > Anisodus tanguticus. The sequence goes on along the minus strand of CM067544.1, from coordinate 34,285,901 downwards.
AAAGAAAGTTCCAGAAGAAAGCAACAACCCAACAACCCAACGGCCGTGGCCGTGGCCCGTGGCTCGTGGAGAACAAAAAAATGTATTTTCTATTTCTGTATTTTGTAAAAGCAAGAGTATAACAAATTCTGCTTCTGCTCGAAAATAGAAAACAGAAAACGTAATACTCTTCCTCGTACGAAATACAGAAACAGAAAATACACTTTTCTGTTCTCCACGGGCCACGGGCTGTTGGCTTGTTACTTTCTTCCAGAACTTTGTTTTTGGTCCCTAAAATGTTAACTATTTACATTATGGTCCCTGAAGATTTTTCGAAATTTTACAATGGCTATGTCTTCTCCAAAAGACACCAGTCAACAGACATGACTGTTCAACAGAACTTTGCCACTCTTTCTGCTCCTATAAATTGAACATTTCTGTTCAAATTTAAAACAGAGAACACACAACACATTACGAATTCTGCTTCTGATCGAAAACAGAGAATAGAAAATGTAATACTCTTCCTTTTATGAAATAAAAAAATAGAAAACACGCTTTTCTGTTCTACACGGGCCACGGGCTGTTGGCCTGTTAATTTCTTCAGAAACTTTCTTTTTGGTCCCTTAAATGTTAACTATTTACATTTTTGTACCTGAAGTTTTTCCGAACGTTACAACGGATATGTCTTCTCCAAAAGACACAAGTCAACAGAACTGACTATTGAACATAAAACGTTGCCTCCCTTGATTAGCTCCAGGTGAGAACCGGACCCGGTAAGGTGTTCCCGTCGCTAAGATACTTGCTGAAAGAAAATAACTGCCGGATTATTATACGTAAGGAATTGATAAACTAAGATCTAAAGACATTCGCTAAGATATAAATGAATCTTGTAACAGTATGTAGAATTAACAGCCTCAGACTACTAGTACAACAGCCCCTACAGACGGCGGTTTCCCCTCCGAACAGGTTTACCCTTAGCTTCTCTATAGTCTTTAACATGTTTAAACATCCATCCTTCGATAGGATTAGAAGGGCCAACTATCTTAAGTTAGTTTCCAAACATATTTGAACAAACTTGTTAAGCAGTTAAAAGATCTCCGACTTAGACTACACTATTACAAAAGAATAGCACCCTTAGAGAATGTTTCCATTCAACATCAAACCATAGCTAGACAGGTAATCCTCAAAGAGACTACTCATATCTACCATATGATAGAACATGTTAAACACCTTATATGAGTCCAAAAGACCCTGATAGAAAACTCTGAGTGGTTGCTCAGTCATTATTCAGCCCAGTATTAGTCATGAGTAGTTCCGAGCATCACAGTATTATGAATAGTGAAAACCTCTCCACCTCAACTATGAAAATAACAAAAGTTGAAAGAGATTTGCAAAACTGGGATATTCCAGGCAACCTTTCAAAACTATTTATGAAACAGGAAAAATTGATTTTATAAAAAATTATAATATCAAAACTTGTAAGTCTATGATAGCCATCAATAATTCTAAAGAAATTGTTAGGTTATTATCCCCACAAGATATTAACAGTTATAAAAAATATTTTAATTTCCTTCATATTGGTCTTGTTCAAGTCGCGGTCAAACCTTTGTACCATTTAGGGTTACACACACCCATCTATCTTCTCTTAAGAGATGCCAGAATGTTGAATTTCGAAGATTCTCTTCTAGGAGTATTACAAAGTAATTTAGCCAGAGGACCAGTTTATTTTAATTGTTATCGAATCCATTTAAAACTTGATTTAGCGGTTTATAATTAATAACTAGCATGGGGGCTCCTCTTTCTTTCTCAGAACTGTTGTTTACGTAAAACACTGAACAACTCCACTGAGACTTTGAGGGCCGGATTATTTTCTTTCGAAGTAAATCGTCTGTTTCCTTCTTACAATACTCCATGAGTTCGTGGCTCATTTGTATTGGTCTAACTTTTGTGGGAATGATTCTTTCATTGAAATCGTCGACATATGGTAGAGATACCACGTGTCTCTTTCATTCGCAAAACGCGTTTGGAAGTTCTGAGCAGACCTCACTCTCAAATGTTTTTAGAAGAGTGCCAATTTTATTAGTAAGCTCAGGAGTTTTCAACGCTGCATCAATTCTTTTAACTTGGATATCATCTTTTAAAAAGTTGATTTGATTGGATAATAGTTGTATCCGGAAAACTGTTTTATGTTTGACAAAATTACTTTCGTCTTTTGAAAGGGGATTTAAATAAGGAAAAATAATTTCTTTTCCTAAAGAGCTAGTATAGATACCGTCAAGGTTAGTTGTATAAGGCTTAATCTGGGTAGCGAAAGGGATACCCAAGATAATTTCCTCAGTGATATTTCTGGTAATAACGAAGTCATTAATATAGCAGACTCCATTATTGCAAACGTGAGCTTTAGACAATTTAAAATTTATCTTAAGCTTTTCGCCTGTGGCGGAATAGAGCTTTGAAGTGCTCTTTTCAAGATACTTGGTAGGAATGAGACCTTCGGCAATGCAGTTTTGATCTACTCCTGTATCGAATAAGGCAATCTTGTTGAGAATAACATTCTTATTAACAACTAATTTTACCGGGATGTGATAAGAGAGGGGTTTCACCTTAGAAATTAATTTTAGACCTGATCGATCTAGACTCATAGAATCCTCTTCTTCTTCAGAGTTTACTTTAGGTATTCCTTTGGAAGTAGATGGTCCATACATTTCATCATTGGCTTCCCTAATTATCTTATTGGCGAAGGAGTCTAATTCTATAGTACTAAGTCGCTCTTTGATATCCTTAATCTCTTGCTTGAGATTAGAAACTTCGGCTTGAAGGTCTGGAATAGAGGAACTGGCAGGCTTAGGAACCTTAAATTTATTCAGGGCTTGCTTCATGTTAAAGGGTTCTATAGTAGCTTTACTATCTTTGTGATGGATAATAAGCTTCTTAAGTTCTGAAAGATATTGTTTTCTAAGATCTTCGTCATCAATTTTTTTGATCATGTCGAAGAAGAATTCTTGGATGTCTTTGGAGATAACATTGACAGCGCTGGAATCACACAAGCAAAATGCTCCTAAGCAGATACACTCGTCACTAGAATCAGAACTATCTGAGCTATAGTCGACGTCTAAGAGGTCTTCATCGCTATACTCTTCTGACTTGGAGGAGTTAATGGGTTCTCCTAAGATGGCGAAGAGTTTATCCTTTAACTCTGGGTTAAGCTCAAGAAGGTTGATCTTATCCTTCCTCTTGTTAGGCACTTTACAAGAACTAGCTAAATGACCAGCCTTGTCGCAATTCCAACATTTGGTTTCTCGGAAATCGGGGCTGTCTTACGCTTTCGCCTAGGTTTATAGGTTTTCTTCGTAGGGTTTTTGTAATCCTTTCTGGCCGCAGTGCTGGGCTTTGCCTTATGTTCTTGGAAATGGCTTTAGAAGGAGCGGTTATTTTGGTATAACCAAAGTCTTGGCAGAAACTTCCTAGCTCGGTGGTAGAAAGTCGTCCCTCTTTCTTAAGCTGGTGCCTAAGTTTTAGGTCAGTACATAGTTCTAGACCGGTAAGGTTTATTAAGCTAACTATGTCGCCGTAAGTTAGGTTGCCATAGGGAATTTCACCTTCAAATTTATTCCTGATTGTGGCTCGTACCTTTTCTGCAAAGAGATGTGGTAGGCCACTAATGAATTTTTCTTTCCAATAATCATGGTTACAATCTTCTCTGATCATAACTTTGTTTAGGAAAATGTCCTTGTACCACCTAAAGTCATGGAGCTTTGGGCAGGTTAGGTTACTGAGAATTTCTAAACTCTTTTCTTGGAATACTTTAGGTTCAACTATGAAGTGTTTGTCTATGCTATAGATAAGGGTTGCAGTAGCATCTAGGACTACCTTCTGTTCTAGTGTTCCGTCAATCTTGGCTTCTGGTGGATTGAGGAAGCATTTAGTATTCCTTGCCTGATTACTTCTGAGAGGTAGTTATCCCACCCATTTTTTAACATACCTGTAAAACCAGCAACTATCATGGTAGCACATTGTTTATCCTGAGTGTTTTTAATCTTTAGAGCAGTGATGGCTGTACCCATCTCATGGAGCTTATTAGAAATATGGCCTTCTGCCAAGCCATCTATATTTCATTCTACAATCTCTGATCCTGAGTGTGAGGAATGAGATAAAAACTCATTCTCTTCGAACTGCATATCAGGGAAGGAAGTTGTAGGATAATAGTTTTTGGTATTTATGTACCTAGATAACTTATTCAAGTTAGCTCATTGGTTGGTAATGGTTTTAATGGCTAGGTTGTCCTGTTGAAGTTTGAGGTTTATCTTATCTAGGATTTTATTACTTTTGTCAATGGGTTCGACTAAACTGGGATAATTACTGGCTTTAAACTCAGGTATTTTAAACAAAGGGTTGAAAGCCCTAACTTCTTTAGTTGGGCTAGCTACTTTCTTAGAGGTTTCATTGGTTTTCTCAAGTTGAGTGGACACTACGTGTAACAACTGATTAGTATAATTGTTTTGCTGAATCAGTTTGTTAACATCTCCATTGGTAGGGTTGCCTGTGGGGTCTCCTATGCCTCTTTTGAAAGGGGCGGCCTCAATGACCTCTCCCTTTACTGGAATGCTAATTTTTTCTAGCGGGGGAATAACAACGCTAATGGTCTTAGTACTTGTGTACCATTTGGTTACTAAGGTTTTTAGTGATTCTGGATTCTGCCTAATTGACCTGTGACTTGGAACCATCTAAAGAATTCTATGTCACAGCGTAACCTATTCATGTCAGCTATCCAAGTTTTTCTAAATGCTAACCTCTGTTCTTCGGAGTATGTTTCCACATACCATTCTCTATTGATGGCATTCGTAGGGTTTTCCCAACATTTTTAAGGAACTTAGAATTGATCCTAAATCTATTTTCTACCTTAGTCATTCCTAATGATCCTCGCATATCACTAGGGGTAGGGCTTCCTGGTTTTACTACTGATTCGTAGTGGACTTTAGGAATATTATTGGAAAAATCTACACCTTTAATTTTGCGCTCTAATTCTTGGATTAAAGCTTCTTCATCGTAGCAGTCATCCTCCCGGGTTTTTGAGGAAGATGCTCTATCTGTAGAGAATCTTTTTGAAGAATTTTCTGAACTTGATCTAAGAAACTTAAGGTTAATAGATCCGTCAGGTTGTTGAACTATATTCTTAATTCTAGAATTTTCTGGTTCAACCTTTGGTGGGGTGATGGCGTCAAAACACCATTCATCTTTAGACAGAGTTTCGTCCCACCGAAGCATTCTAGGGACGAAGATGTTGTTGTGCTCTTGGTTTGCTTCCATGAGCATGGTGACACCTTTGTTACTCATAATTTTAGCCTTAGGGGCTAAGGTAGTTTTCATTAATCTATAATAAATTCTGTAAATTACAGCAATCTCTTTGGTGTTAACCTTACTATTCATATTTTTTGTTTTTATATTCAACGTTAGAGTATCCAAGATATTATCATCATGGATATCTACAGAAAATTTTGGATAACAATTAAAATAAACTGGTCCTCTGACTAAATTACTTTGTAATACTCCTAGAAGAGAATCTTCGAAATTCAACATTCTGGCATCTCTTAAGAGAAGACAGATGGGCGTGTCTAACCCTAAACGGTACAAAGGTTTGACCGCGACTTGAACAAGACCAATATGAAGGAAATTAAAATATTTTTTATAACTGTTGATATCTTGTGGGGATAATAACCTAACAATTTCTTTAGAATTATTGATGGCTATCGTAGACTCACAAGTTTTGATATTATAATTTTTTATAAAATCAAATTTTCCTATTTCATAAATAGTTTTGAAAGGTTGTCTGGGAATATCCCAGTTTTGCAAATCTCTTTCCACTTTTGCTATTTTCATAGTTGAGGTGGAGAGGTTTTCACTATTCATAATACTGTGATGCTCGGAACTACTCATGACTAATACTGGGCTGAATAATGAGTGAGCAACCATTCAGAGTTTTCTATCAGGGTCTTTTGGACTCCTATAAGGTGTTTAACCTGTTCTATCATATAGTAGATGTGAGTAATCTCTTTGAGGATTACCTGTCTAGCTATGGTTTGATTTTGAATGGAAACATTCTCTAAGGGTGCTACTCTTTTGTAATAGTGTAGTCTAAGTCGGAGATCTTTTAACTGCTTAACAAGTTTGTTCAAATCTGTTTGGCAACTAACTTTAAGATAGTTGGCCCTTCTAATCCTATCGAAGGATGGATGTTCAAACATGTTAAAAGACTATAGAGAAGCTAAGGGCAAACCTGTTCGGAGGGGAATCCGCCATCTGAAGGGGCTATTGTACTAGTAGTCTGAGGATGTTATTTCTACATACTGTTACAAGATTCATTTATAACTTAGAGAATATCTTTAGATCTTAGTTTATCAATTCCTTAACGTATAATGATCCGGCATTTATTTTCTTTCAGCAAGCATCTTAGCGACGGGAACACCTTATCGGGTTCGGCTCACACCTGGAGCTAATCAAGGAAGGCAACGTTTTCTAATCAACAGTCAGTTATGTTGACTGGTGTCTTTTGGAGAAGACATAGCTGTTGTAACGTTCGGAAAAACTTCAGGTACAAAAAATGTAAATAGTTAACATTTAAGGGACCAAAAAGAAAGTTTCTGAAGAAATTAACAGCCCAACAACCCATGGCCCGTGTAGAATAGAAAAGTGTGTTTTCTATTTTTTTATTTCATAAGAGGAAGAGTATTACGTTTTCTATTCTCTGTTTTCGATCAGAAGCAGAATTCGTAATGTGTTGTGTGTTCTCTGTTTTAAATTTGAACAGAAATGTTCAATTTATAAGAGCAAAAAGAGTGGCAAAGTTCGTTGAACGGTCATGTACGTTTTGGTGTCTTTGGAGAAAACATAGCCATTGTAAAATTCCGAAAACTTCAGGGACCATAATGTAAATAGTTAACATTTTAGGGACCAAAAACAAAGTTCTGGAAGAAAGTAACAACCCAATAGCCCGTGGCCCATGGAGAACAGAAAAGTGTATTTTCTGTTTCTGTATTTCGTACGAGGAAGAGTATTACGTTTTATGTTTTCTGTGGACGAGCAGAAGCGAATTCGTAATGTGTTGTGTTCACTGTTTTTAATTTGAACATAAATGTTCAATTTAGCGGAAAGGGAGGCAACATTTGTTCTGTTGAACAGTCATATCTGTTGATTTGTGTCTTTTGGAGAAGACAAGCCGTTGTAACATTCCAGAAAACTTCGGAGACCAAAATGTAACTTATAAACATTTTTGGGACCAAAAACAAAGTTCTTGAAGAAATCAACAACCCAACAGCATGTGGCCCATGGAGAACCGAAAAATGTGTTTTCTATTTCTGTATTTCATAAGAGGAAGAGTATTACATTTTTTATTCTTTGTTTTCGATCAGAAGCAGAATTTGTAATGTGTTGTGTGTTCTTTGTTTTTAATTTGAACAAAATTGTTCAATTTATAAGAGCAGAAAGGGATGCAACGTTTTCTGTTGAACAGTCAGGTCAGTTGACTGGTGTATTTTGGAGAAGACATAGCCGTTGTAGCATTCGGAAATACTTTAGAGACCAAAATGTAAATAGTTAACATTTCAGGGACGAAAAAGAAAGTTTCGGAAGAAAATAACAGCCCGTGGCCCATGTAGAACAAAAACATGTGTTTCATATTTTTTTATTTCATAAGAGGAAGAGTATTACGTTTTCTGTTCTCTGTTTTCGATCAGAAGCATAATTCGTAATGTGTTGTGTGTTTTTTGTTTTTAATTTGAACAGAAATGTTCAATTTATAAGAGTAGAAAGGGAGGCAACGTTCTGTTCTGTTGAACAGTCATGTGTGTTGACTAGTGTCATTTAGAGAAGACATAGCCGTTGTAACATTCCAAAAACATCAAGGACCAAAATGTAAATAGTTAACATTTCACGGAGCAAAAAGAAAGTTACGGAGGAAAGCAACAACCCAATAGCCCGTCGCCCATGTAGAACAGAAAAGTGTGTTTTCTGTTTCTGTATTTCATAAGAGGAAGTGTATTATGTTTTCTATTTTTTGTTTTCGATCAGAAGTAGAAATCGTAATGTGTTGTGCGTTCTCTGTTTTAAATTTGAACAGAAATATTCAATTTATAAGAGCAGAAAGAGTGGCAAAGTTTTGTTGAACAGTCATGTCTATTGAGTGGTGTCTTTTGGAGAAGAGATAGCCGTTGTAACGTTCGGAAACACATTAGGGACAAAAATGTAATTAGTTAACATTTCAGGGACCTAAAAGAAAGTAACAGTCCGTAGTCTGTGTAGAATAGAAATGTGTGTTTTCAATTTTTTTATTTCATAAGAGGAAGAATATGACATTTTTTGTTCTCTGTTTTCGATCAGAAGCAAAATTTGTATCTGTTGTGTGTTCTCTATTTTAAATTTGTACAGAAATGGTCAATTTATAATAGTAGAACGGGAGGCAATGTTCTGTTGAACAATCATGTCTGTTGACTGGTGTCTTTTGGAGAGATATAGCCGTTGTAACATTCTGAAAAACTTCAGGGACCATAATGTAAATAGTTAACATTTTATGAACCAAAAAGAAAGTTCTGGAAGAAAGTAATAGCTCAACTGCCCGTGCCTCGAGGAGAACAGAAAAATGTGTTTTCTGTTTCTATATTTTGTAAGAGGAGGAGTATTACGTTTTCTGTTCTCTATTTTCGATCAGAAGCAGAATTCGTAATGTGTTCTGTGATCTGTGTTTTTTAATTTGAACAGAAATGTTCAATTTATAAGGGCAGAAAGGGAGGCAATGTTTTGTTCTCGAATATAAGAGGACCAGAAATGTTCAATTTATAAGAGCAGAATGGGAGGCTACGTTCTGTTGAACAGTCATGTCTGTTGACTGGTGTCTTTTGGAGAGATATAGCCGTTGTAACATTCCGAAAAACTTCAGGACCATAATGTAAATAGTTAACATTTTATGATCTAAAAAGAAAGTTTTGGAAGAAAGTAATAGCCCAACAACCCGTGTCCCGAGGAGAACAGAAAAGTGTGTTTTCTATTTCTATATTTTGTAAGAGGAGGAGTATTACGTTTTCTGTTCTCTGTATTCGATCAGAAGCAGAATTCGTAATGTGTTGTGTGTTCTGTTATTTTTAATTTGAACAGAAATGTTCAATTTATAAGGGCAGAAAGGGAGGCAATGTTTTGTTCTCGATTATAAGAGGACCAGTTTATTTTAATTGTTATCGAATCCATTTAAAAACTTGATTTAGCGGTTTATAATTAATAACTAGCCTGGGGGCTCCTCTTTCTTTCTCAGAACTGTTGTTTACGTAAAACGCTGAACAACTCCACTGAGACTTTGAGGGCCGGATTATTTTCTTTCGAAGTAAATCGTCTGTTTCCTTCTTACAATACTCCATGAGTTCGTGGCTCATTTGTATTGGTCTAGCTTTTGTGGGAATGATTCTTTCGTTGAAATCATCGACATATGGTAGAGATACCACGTGTCTCTTTCTTTCCCAAAACGCGTTTGGAAGTTCTGAGCAGACCTCACTCTCAAATATTTTTAGAAGAGTTCCAATTTTATTAGTAAGCTCAGGAGTTTTCAACTCTGCATCAATTCTTTTAACTTGGATATCATCTTTTAAAAAGTTGATTTGATTGGATAATAGTTGTATCTGGAAAACTGTTTTCTGTTTGACAAAATTACTTTCGTCTTTTGAAAGGGGATTTAAATAAGGAAAAATAATTTCTTTTCCTAAAGAGCTAGTATAGATACCGTCAAGGTTAGCTGTATAAGGCTTAATCTGGGTAGCGAAAGGGATACCCAAGATAATTTCCTCAGTGATATTTCTGGTAATAACGAAGTCATTAATATAGCAGACTCCATTATTGCAGACGTGAGCTTTAGACAATTTAAAATTTATCTTAAATTTTTCGCCTGTGGCGGAATAGAGCTTTGAAGTGCTCTTTTCAAGATACTTGGTAGGGATGAGAGCTTCGGCAATGTAGTTTTGATCTACTCCTGTATCGAATAAGGCAATCTTGTTGAGAATAACATTCTTATTAACAACTAATTTTATCGGGATGTGATAAGAGAGGGGTTTCACCTTAGAAATTAATTTTAGACCTGATCGATCTAGACTCATAGAATCCTCTTCTTCTTCAGAGTTTACTTCAGGTATTCCTTTGGAAGTAGATGGTCCATACATTTCATCATTGGCTTCCCTAATTATCTTATTGGCGAAGGAGTCTAATTCTATAGTACTAAGTCGCTCTTTGATATCCTTAATCTCTTGCTTGAGATTAGAAACTTCGGCTTGAAGGTCTGGAATAGAGGAACTGGCAGGCTTAGGAACCTTAAATTTATTCAGGGCTTGCTTCATGTTAAAGGGTTCTATAGTAGCTTTACTATCTTTGTGATGGATAATAAGCTTCTTAAGTTCTGAAAGATATTGTTTTCTAAGATCTTCGTCATCGATTTTTTCGATCATGTCGAAGAAGAATTCTTGGCTGTCTTTGGAGATAACATTGACAACGCTGGAATCACATGAGCAAAATGCTCCTGAGCAGATACACTCGTCAATGGAATCGAAACTATCTGAGCTATAGTCGACGTCTAAGAGGTCTTCGTCGCTATACTCTTCTGACTTGGAGGAGTTACTGGGTTCTCCTAAGATGGCGAAGAGTTTATCCTTTAACTATGGGTTAAGCTCAAGAAGGTTGATCTTATCCTTCCTCTTGTTAGGCACTTTACAAGAACTAGCTAAATGACCAGCCTTGTCGCAATTCCAACATTTGGTTTCTCTGGAAACCGGGGCTGTCTTACGCTTTCACCTAGGTTTATAGGTTTTCTTCGTAGGGTTTTTGTAATCCTTTCTGGCCGCAGTGCTGGTCTTTGCCTTATGTTTCTTGGAAATGGCTTTAGAAGGAGCGGTTATTTTGGTATAACCAAAGTCTTGGCAGAAACTTCCTAGCTCGGTGGTAGAAAGTCGTCCCTCTTTCTTAAGCTGGTGCCTAAGTTTTAGGTCGGTACATAGCTCTAGACCGGTAAGGTTTATTAAGCTAACAATGTCGCTGTAAGTTAGGTTGCCATAGGGAATTTCACCTTCAAATTTATTCCTGATTGTGGTTCGTACTTTTTCTGCAAAGAGAGGGGTTGGCCACTAATGAATTTTCTTTCCAATAATCATGGTTACAATCTTCTCTGATCATAACTTTGTTTAGGAAAATGTCCTTGTACCACCTAAAGTCATGGAGCTTTGGGCAGGTTAGGTTACTGAGAAATTCTAAACTCTTTTCTTGGAATACTTTAGGTTCACCTATGAAGTGTTTGGCTATGCTATAGATAAGGGTTGCAGTAGCGTCTAGGACTACCTTATGTTCTACTGTTCCGTCAATCTTAGCTTCCTGGTGGATTGAGGAAGCATTTAGTATTCCTTGCCTGATTACTTCTGAGAGGTAGTTATCCCACCCATTTTTTAACATACCTATAAAACCTGCAACTATCATGGTAGCACATTATTTATCCTGAGTGTTTTTAATCTTTAGAGCAGTGATGGTTGTACCCATCTCATGGAGCTTATTAGAAATATGGCCTTCTGCCAAGCCATCTATATTCCATTCTACAATCTCTAATCCTGAGTGTGAGGAATGAGATAAAAACTCATTCTCTTCGAACTGCATATCAGGGAAGGAAGCTGTAGGATAATAGTTTTTGGTATTTACGTACCTAGATAACTTATTCAAGTCAGCTCATTGGTTGGTAATGGTTTTAATGGCTAGGTTGTCCTGTTGAAGTCTGAGGTTTATCTTATCTAGGATTTTATTACTTTTGTCAATGGGTTCGACTAAACTGGGATAATTACTGGCTTTAAACTCAGGGATTTTAAACAAAGGGTTGAAAGCCCTAACTTCTTTAGTTGGGCTAGCTACTTTCTTAGAGGTTTCATTGGTTTTCTCAAGTTGAGTGGACACTACGTGTAATAGCTGATTAGTATAATTGTTTTGCTGAATTAGGTTGTTAACGTCTCCATTGGTAGGGTTGCCTATGGGGTCTCCTATGCCTCTTTTGAAAGGGGCGGCCTCAATGACCTCTCGCTCGACTGGAATGCTAATTATTTCTAGCGGGGGAATAACAGCACTAATGGTCTTAGTACTTGTGTACCATTTGGTTACAAAGTTATTAGTGATTCTGGATTACTGCCTAATTGACCTGTGACTTGGAACCATCTAAAGAATTCTCTGTCACAGCATAACCTATTCATGTCAGTTATCCAAGTTTTTCTAAATGCTAACATCTGTTCTTCGGAGTATGTTTCCACATACCATTCTCTATTGATGGCATTCGTAGGGTTTAAAACAGAGAACACACAACACATTATGAATTCTGCTTCTGATCGAAAAAGAGAATAGAAAACGTAATACTCTTCCTCTTATGAAATAAAAAAAAAAAAAAACACATTTTTCTGTTCTACACGGGCCACGGGCCACGGGCTGTTAATTTATTCAGAAACATTCTTTTGGTCCCTTAAATGTTAACTATTTACATTTTGGTACCTAAAGTTTTTCCGAACGTTACAACGGCTATGTCTTCTCCAAAAGACACCAGTCAACAGAACTGACTGTTGAACAGAAAACGTTGCCTCCCTTTCTGCTCTTATAAATTGAACATTTTTGTTCAAATTAAAAATAGTGAACACACACAATACATTATAAATTTTGCTTCTGATAAAAAACAGAGAATAAAAAACGTAATACTCTTCCTCTTACGAAATACAGAAACAGAAAACACATTTTTCTTTACTCCACGGGCCACGGAGCGTTGTGCTGTTATTTTCTTCCGGAACTTTCTTTTTGGTCCCTGAAATGGTAACTACTTATATTTTGATCCCCGAAGTTTTTCAGAACTTTACAACGGCTATGTCTTCTCCAATAGACACCAGTCAACAAACATGATTGTTCAATAGAACAGAACGTTGCCTCCCTTTCCGCTCTTATAAATTGAACATTTATGTTCAAATTAAAAATATAAAACACACAACACATTACGAACTCTGCTTCTGATCAAAAAGAGAGAACGTTAAATGTTATACTCTTGATTTTACGAAATACAGAAACAGAAAATACATTTTTTTGTTCTCCACGAGCCACGGGCCACGGGCTGTTGGGTTGTTGCTTTGTTCTGGACTTTCTTTTTAGTCACTAAAATGTTAACTATTTACATTTTGATCCTTGAATTTTTTTTGGAACGTTACAACGGCTATGTCTTCTCCAAAAGACACCAGTCAACAAACATGACTGTTCAATAGAAAAGAACGTTGCCTCCCTTTCTGCCCTTATAAATTGAACATTTCTGTTCAAATTAAAAATAACATAACACACAACACATTACAAATTCTGCTTCTGATCGAATACAGAGAACAGAAAACGTAATACTCCTCCTCTTACAAAATATAGAAACAGAAAACACACTTTTCTGTTCTCCTCGGGACACGGGCTGTTGGGATATTACTTTCTTCCAAAACTTTCTTTTTAGATCATAAAATGTTAACTATTTACATTATGGTCCCGAAGTTTTTCGGAATGTTACAACGGCTATATCTCTCCAAAAGACACCAGTCAACAGACATGACTGTTCAACAGAACGTAGCCTCCCATTCTGCTCTTATAAATTGAACATTTCTGTTCAAATTTAAAACAGAGAACACACAACACATACGAATTTTGCTTCTGATCGAAAACAGAGAACAGAAAACGTAATACTCTTCCTCTTATGAAATAAAAAAACTGAAAACACTTTTTTCTATTCTACACAGACTACGGACTGTTACTTTCTTTTAGGTCCCTGAAATGTTAACTATTTACATTTTTGTCGCTAAAGTGTTTCTGAACGTTACAACGGCTATGTCTTCTCGAAAAGACACAAGTCAACAAACCTGACTGTTCAACATAAAACGTTGCCTACCTTTCTACTCTTATAAAATAAACAAATTTGTTCAAATTAAAAACAGAGAATACACAACACATTACGAATGTTGCTTCTGATCGAAAACAGAAAATAGAAAACATAATACACTTCCTCTTACGAAATACAGAAACAGAAAACACATTTTTTGTTCTACATGGGCCACGGGTTGCTTTGCTTTCCTCGTAACTTTCTTTTTTGTTCGTGAAATGTAAACTATTTACATTTTAGTCCGTGATGTTTTTGGAATGTTTCAACGGCTATGTCTTCTCCAAATGACACTAGTCAACAGACATGACTGTTCAACAGAACAGAACGTTGCCTCCCTTTCTACTCTTATAAATTGAACATTTCTGTTCAAATTAAAAACAAAAAACACACAACACATTACAAATTATGCTTCTGATCGAAAACAGAGAACATAAAACGTAATACCCTACCTCTTATGAAATAAAAAATAGGAAACACATTTTTTTGTTCTACACGGGCCACGAGCCATGGATGTTATTTTCTTCCGAAACTTTCTTTTTGGTCCCTGAAATGTTAACTATTTATATTTTGGTCCCTAAAGTATTTCCGAATGTTACAACGGCTATGTCTTCTCCAAAATACACCATTCAACTGACCTGATTGTTCAACAGAAAATGTTGCCTCCCTTTCTACTCTTATAATTTGAACATTTATGTTCAAATTAAAAACGAAAAACACACAACACATTACGAATTATGCTTCTGATCGAAAACAAAGAGCAGAAAACGTAATACTCTTCCTCTTATGAAATAAAAAATAGGAAACACATTTTTTGTTCTACACGAGCCACGGGCCATGGATGTTATTTTCTTCCGAAACATTCTTTTTCGTCCCTGAAATGTTAACTATTTACATTTTGGTCCCTAAAGTATTTTCCGAATGCTACAACGGCTATGTCTTCTCCAAAATACACCAAGTCAACTGACCTGACTGTTCAACAGAAAATGTTGCACCCCTTTCTGCTCTTATAAATTGAACAATTTTGTTCAAATTAAAAATAGAGAACACACAACACATTACGAATTCTGCTTCTGATCGAAAACAAAGAATAAAAAACGTAATACTCTTCCTCTTATGAAATACAGAAATAGAAACCACATTTTTCGGTTCTCCATGGGCCACATACTGTTGGGTTGTTGATTTCTTCCAAAACTTTGTTTTTTGGTCCCTGAAATGTTAATAAGTTACATTTTGGTCTCCGGAGTTTTCCGGAACGTTACAACGGAGGTCTTCTCCAAAAGACACAAATCAACAGACATGATTGTTCAATAGAACAGAATGTTGCCTCCCTTTCCGCTAAATTGAACATTTATGTTCAAATTAAAAACAGAGAACACAACACATTACGAATTCTGCTTCTTACTCGGAAACAGAAAATAGAAAACGTAATACTCTTCCTCTTACCAAATACAGAAACAGAAAATACACTTTTCTGTTCTCCACGTGCCACGGGTTGTTGGGTTGGTACTTTCTTCCAGAACTTTGTTTTTGGTATCTAAAATGTTAACTATTTACATTATGGTCCCTGAAGTTTTTCGGAATTTTACAATGGCTATATCTTCTCCAAAAGACACCAGTCAATAGACATGACTGTTCAACAGAACGTTGCCTCCCTTTCTGCATATAAATGGAACATTTTTGTTCAAATTAAAAATAGTGAACACACAATACATTATGAATTCTGCTAAAGATAAAAAAAACAGAGCATAAACAACGTAATACTCTTCCTCTTACGAAATACAGAAACATAAAACACATTTTTCTTTACTCCACGGGCCACGGGGTGTTGTGCTGTTGTTTTCTTCCAGAACTTTCTTTTTGGTCCCTGAAATGGTAACTACTTATATTTTGGTCCCCAAAGTTTTTCAGAACTTTACAAAGGCTATGTCTGCTCCAATAGACACCACTTTACAAAGAACGCTACATTTCGTTCAAATTAAAAATAGAGAACACACAACACATTACGAATTCTACTTTTAATCTAAAACAGAGAATAGAAAACGTAATACTCCGCCTCTTACGAAATACATAAACCAAAAACACACTTTTATGTTCTCCACGGGCCACGGGCCACGGGCTATTTATTTCTTCCAGAACTTTCTTTTTGGACCCTAAAATGTTAACTATTTACATTTTGGTCCCTGAAGTTTTTCCGAACATTACAACGACTATGCCTTCTCCAAAAGACACCAGTCAACAGACATGACTGTTCAATAGAACAGAAAGTTGCCTCCCTTTCTACTCTTGTAAATTGAATATTTTTGTTCACTTAAAAAACACATAACACACACCACATTACGAATTCTTCTTCTGATCGAAAACAGAGAACAGAAAACGTAATACTCCTCCTCTTACGAAATAGAGAAACAGAAAACAGACTTTTCTATTCTCCACGGGCCACGGGATGTTGGGATGTTACTTTCTTCAAAAACTTCCTTTTTGATCCTTAAAATATTAACTATTTACATTATGGTCCCTGATGCTTTTTGGAATGTTACAACGGCTATGTTTTCTCCAAAAGACACCAGTCAACATACATGACTGTTCAACAGAATGTTGCCTCCCTTTCTGCTCTTATAATTTGAACATTTCTATTCAAATTAAAAACAAAGAACACACAACACATTACGAATTCTACTTATATTCGAAAACAGAGAACAGAAAATGTAATACTCTTCCTCTTATAAAATACAAAAATAGAAATCACATTTTTATGTTCTACACGGGCCGCGGGCGTCGGGCTGTTACTTTCTTCCGGAACTTTCTTTTTGAACCCTGAGATGTTAACTATTTATATTTTGGTCCCTGAAGTTTTTCCAAATGTGACAATGGCTATGTCTTCTCCAGAAGACACCAGTCAACAGACATGACTGTTCAACAGAATAAAACGTTGCCTTCCTTTCTTCTATAATAAATTGAACATATCTATTCAAATTAAAAACAGAGAACATACAATAAATTACGAATTCTGCTTCCGATCGAAAACATAGAACAGAAAATGTAATACTAATCCTCTTACGAAATACAGAAATAGAAAATACACTTTTCTGTTCTCCACGAGCCTAGGGCTCTTGGGCAGTTGCTTTCTTCCTGAACTTTTTTTGGTCCCTGAAATGTTAACTATTTACATTTTGTCCCTGAAGGTTTTCAAAACGTTACAACAGCTATGACTTCGCTCAAAGACACCAGTCAACAGACATGACTTTTAAACAGAACATAATGTTGCCTC
This sequence comes from Anisodus tanguticus, assembly GCA_034509755.1. Classification (NCBI taxonomy): domain Eukaryota; kingdom Viridiplantae; phylum Streptophyta; class Magnoliopsida; order Solanales; family Solanaceae; genus Anisodus; species Anisodus tanguticus. Next base: position 34,268,715 of record CM067544.1, on the reverse strand, counting down.
CCTTTCTGCTTTTATAAATTGAACATTTCTATTCAAATTAAAAAACAGAGAACACACAACACATTACGAATTCTGCTTATGATCGAAAACAGAGAACAGAAAACGTAATACTCTTCCTCTTATGAAATACAAAACAAGAAAACCCACTTTTCTGTTCTAGAGGGGCCACGTGCTGTTACTTTCTTCCGAAACTTTCTTTTTGGACCTGAAATGTTAACTATTTATATTTTGGTCGCTGAACTTTTCCGAACGTTACAACGGCTATCTCTTCACCAAAAGACACCGGTCAACAGACCTGACTGTTCAACAGAAAACGTTGCCTCCCTTTCTACTCTTATAAATTGAACATTTTTATTCAAATTAAAAATATAGAACACACAACACATTACGAATTCTGCTTCTGATAGAAAACAGAGAATAAAAAATGTAATACTCTTTCTCTTACGAAATATAGAAACATAAAACACACTTTTCTATTCTGCACGGGCCTCGAGGTGTTGGGTTGTTGCTTTCTTCCAGAACTTTCATTTTGGTCCCTAAAATGTTAACAATTTACATTTTTGTCCCTGAAGTTTTTTGGAACGTTAAAACGGCTATGTCATCTCCGAAAGACCTAGTCAACAGACATGACTGTTCAACTGAACAGAGCGTTGCCTCCCTTTCCGCTCTTATAAATTGAACATTTCTGTTCAAATTAAAAACAGAGAACATACAACACATTATGAACTCTTCTTCTGTTCGAAAAAAAATGAACATTAAACGCAATACTCTTCCGCTTACGAAATACAGAAACATAAAACACACTTTTCTATTCTCCACAAGCCACGGGCCACGGACTGTTGGGTTGTAGGGCTGTTGGGTTGTTGCTTTCTTCCAGAACTTTCTTTTTGGTCCCTAAAATGTTAACTATTTACTTTTTGATCCTTGCATTTTTTGGAACGTTACAACGGCTATGTATTCTCCAAAAGATACCAGTAAACAGACATGACTATTCAACAGAACAGAACGTTGCCTCCCTTTCTGCTCTTATAAATTGAATATTTCCGTACAAATTAACAAAAACAGAACACACAACACATTATGAATTCTACTTCTGATCGAAAACACAAAACAGAAAACGTAATACTCTTCTTCTTACGAAATACAAAAACAAAAAACACATTTTTCTGTTCTCCATTGGCCACGTGCTGTTGGGTTGTTTCTTTCTTCCGAAACTTTATGTTTGGTCCCTGAAATGTTAACTATTTACATTTTAGTCCCTGATGTTTTTCATAATGTTACAACGACTGTCTTCTCCAAATGTCACTAGTCAACATTTATGATTCTTCAATATAACAGAACGTTGCCTCCATTTCTGCTCTTATAAATTGAACATTTCTGTTCAAATTAAAAACAAAGAACACACAACACATTACGAATTCTGCTTCTTATCGAAAACAGAGAACAAAAAACATAATACTCCTCCTCTTAAGTAATACAGAAACAGAAACACACTTTTCTGTTCTCCACGGGCCACGCGTGTTAGGTTGTTGCTTTCTTCGAAACTTTCTTTTTGATCCCTGAAATAATAATAATTTACATTTTGGTCCCTGATGTTTTTTGGAACGTTACAACGACTATGTCTTCTCCAAAAGACACTAGTCAACAGATTTGATTGTTCAATAGAACAGAACGTTGCCTCCCTTTCTACTCTTATAAATTGAATATTTTTGTTCAAATTAAAAATAGAGAACACACAACACATTACGAATTCTGCTCCTGATAGAAAACAGAGAACAGAAAACGTAATACTCTTCCTCTTATGAAAAACAGAAACATAAAACACACTTTTCTGTTCTCCACGGGCCACGAGCTGTTGGGCTGTTGCTTTTCTTACGGAACTTTCTTTTTGGTCCCTAAAAATGTTAACTAATTACAAATCCTTGAATTTTTTTGGAACGTTACAATAGTTATGTCTTCACCCAAAGACACCAGTCAACAAACATGACTGTTCAATAGAACAGAACGTTGCCTCAATTTTTGCTCTTATAAATTGAACATTTCTGTTCAAATTAAAAAACACAGAACACAGAACACATTACGAATTCTGCTTCTAATCGAAAATAGATATCAGAAAATGTAATACTCTTCCTCTTACGAAATACAGAAATAGAAATACACTTTTCTATTCTCCACGGGCCACGGGGTGTTGGGCTATTGCTTTCTTCCAGAACTTTAAAATTTTTGGTCCCTGAAATGTTAACAATTTATATTTTAGTCCCTGAAGTTTTTTGGAACGTTACAACGGCTATGTCTTCACCAAAAGACACTAGTCAACAGACATGACTGTTCAACAGAAGAGATCGTTGCCTCCCTTTCTGCTCTTATAAATTGAACATTTCTGTTCAAATTAAAAATGGAGAACACACAGCACATTATGATTCTACTCCTGATCGAAAACAGAGAACAGAAAACGTAATACTCTTCCTCTTATGAAATACATAAATAGAAAACACATTTTTTTATTCTCCATGGGCTGTTGGGCTGTTGCTTTCTTCCGTAACTTAATTTTTGGTCCCTGAAATGTTAACTATTTACATTTTGGTCCCTGTTGTTTTTCAGAATGTTTCAACGGCTATGTTTTCTCCAAAAGACACCAGTCAACATAAATGACTGTACTGCAAATTAGAAAGTTGCCTCCCTTTCTGCTCTTATTAATTGAACATTTTTGTTCAAATTAAAAACAAAGAACACACAACACATTACGAATTTTGCTTCTGATCGAAAACAGATAACAAAAAATGTAATATTCTTCCTCTTACGAAATACAGAAACAGAAAACACACTTTTCTGTTCTCCACGGGCCATGGGGTGTTGGACTGTTGCTTTCTTCCAGAACTTTCTTTTTTGTCCCTGGAATGTTAACAATTAACATTTTGGTCCCTGGATTTTTTGGAACGTTACAACGGCTATGTCTTCTCCAAAAGACATTAGTTAACAGACATGACTGTTCAACAAAATAGAACGTTGCCTCCCTTTCTACTCTTATAAATTGAACATTTCTGTTCAAATTAAAAAATAGAGAACATACAACATATTACGAATTCTGCTCCTTATCGAAAACAGAGAGTAGAAAATGTAATAATCTTCCTCTTATGAAATACATAAACAGGAAACACATTTTTTTGTTTTCCACGGGACACGGGCTATTGGGTTGTTGCTTTCTTCCGTAACTTTCTTTTTGGTCCCTAAAATTTAACTATTCACATTTTGGTCCCTAAAGTTTTTTAGAACGTTTCAACGGCTATGTCTTCTCCAAAAGACACCAGTCAACATACATGACTGTTCAACAAAACCGAACGTTGCCTCCATTTATGCTCTTATAAATTGAACATTTCTGTTCATATTAAAACAGAGAACACACAACACATTACGGATTCTGCTTCTGATCGAAAACAGAGAACATAAAACGTAATACTCCTCCTCTTACGAAATACAAAAACAGAAAACACATTTTTCTATTCTCCACGGGCCACGGGCTGTTGGGATGTCACTTTCATCAAAAACTTTCTTTTTGGTCCCTAAAATATTAACTACTTACATTATGGTCCCTGAAGTTTTTTGGAAAGTTACAATGGCTGTGTCTTCTCCAAAAGGCACCAGTCAATAGACATGACTGTTCAACAGAACATTGCCTCCTTTTTGCTCTTATAAATTGAACATTTCTGTTCAAATTTGAAATAGAGAAGACACAACACATTACGAATTCTGCTTCTATTCGAAAATAAGCAACAGAAAACGTAATACTCTTTTTCTTATAAAATACAAAAATAGAAAACACATTTTTCTATTCTACACTGGCCCCGGGCGTCGGGCTGTTGGGTTGTTACTTTCTTCGAAACTTTTTTTTGGTCCTTGAAATGTTAACTATTTACATTTTGGTCCCTGAAGTTTTTCCAAATGTTACAATGGTTATGTCTTCTCCAGAAGACACCAGTCAACAGACATGACTGTTCAACTGAACAGAACCTTGCCTCCCTTTCTGCTCTTATAAATTGAACATTTCTGTTCAAATTACAAACACAGAACATACAACACATTACGAATTCTGCTTCTGATAAAAAACGGAGAACAAAAAATGTGATATTCTTCCTCTTACGAAATACAAAAATAAAAAATACACTTTTCTGTTCTCCACGGGCCTAGGGCTCTTGGGCTGTTGCTTTCTTCCGAAACTTTTTTTTGGTCTCAATCAGATAAAGGAAAAGGAAATCAAGAAGTACAAATATCAGAGAGCAAGAAAGATATGGATGGGTAGTCATTGGAGAAACACTATCAAGAAGCTTTGAGACAAGGGGGATATATCCCCAAAATGTCACAAAGGAGCATGAAGGGGAAAGAAAAAACCACAAAGAGAATATAGTGTTCCACCTGGGACAGAATATCAAACTAAAAGTGCTTTTAATAAATCTAATGTTTAATGATGAATGCAATGATTTGGAACATTAGATCAATGAATATAATAGAGGCTTTTCAAAGACTAACCATAATGCATCTTCAACACCAGTTTGGTTTTATTGGATTATTGGAACCTTTTCAGGATGCCGACAAAATAGAGGAGTACAAAAGGAGACTAAATATGCACACAGAAGTAGTGAAAACTTCTGGGAAGATATGGATATTAGTAGATGAGATACTTTAGGTAGATATTGTGATGGATCACATACAACATATTACTATTAAACACAAAAGTCAGGGTATGCAAGAAGAATTATGGCTGACAGTGGTGTTTGCAAAATGTACACATATTGAAAGATTAGAACTATGGGAGAGTTTAGAAATAATTGCAAGCATTATGAATAAACCTTGGATGATAGGGGATGATTTCAATGTTATTGTTTCAGAAGAAGAGAAGTATGAGGTAAAAGTTTTATCCCATGTATATAAAACTGCGGGTCTATGATTGGGATTCAAAGGAAGCAAATACACATGGTGGAATGGTCAGAGTGGGATTGTATTTTTAAAAGACTAGATAGGTGTTTGGGAAATCTGTTACTTCAAGAAGTATATCCTAATATTAAGATTAAACACCTTATCAGAATATGTTCTGATCATGCTCCACTTCTCATTTCATATGCTGATAATTCAATTCCAATAAAGAAATGTTTCAAGTTTTGAACTTTTGGGTTAAACATAAGTCTTTTTTGGATACTATAAAGAACAACTGGTATGCTAATTTCATAGCTAATCCTTTCATTCTTTTCACAACAAATGGAAAAAGCTAAGGTGCATTAGTTCAGTGAAGTAAAACTACTTATGGGAATATTTTCCATGAAATAGTAGCTCTTGAAGATATGGTAAAGGTACATGAGGCACATTTTGAGATACAGCCTACACCTAAAAATAGGAAGAGACTTCATAAAGTGCAAGCTAATATGAATAGATATTTACACTTAAAAGAGCAATTTTAGAAATAAAAGGCAGGGATGCAGTGGTTTCAAGAAGGGGATAGAAATACAAAAAAAATCATGCATATGTTCAGGGTAGAAGAAAGAGATTACAGTTAAGGATAATACAAGATGATGGGGCAATTGGATTAAAGATAGTGGAGAAATAGCAGCAAAGGCAATTAATTTTTTCCTGATCAATTTTCAAAGGAACCAAACCCTGATAATTTTGAAATTATGGATCATGTCCCATGTTTGCTTTCAGAAGAACAAAATTTGAAGATCACAACCTTTCTAACACAGGAGGAGATATAATAGGTTGTGCTTAGTTTAAATGGGGAAAGTGCAAGGGGCAGATGGTTTTACTAGACCTTTCTTTTAGAGTTGCTAGAACATCATTGGAGAAGATATTACTAACATGGTGATTGCTCTTCTCTGTGGAGCAGAACTTGCAGAATTCATAACTCATACTAATTTAGTCTTATTATAAAAAAAAGATATTATTAATACTTTTTCTGATATGAGAAATATTGGTTTGAGTATTTTGTGAATAAAATCTTCTCCAGCTTAATTCATGAAAGATTAATAGATTTCTGCCAGATATTATCTCTTTAAACCAAGCTAGATGAGGAGTGTAGTCGAAAATATTCTACTTACTCAAGAAATAGTATCTGACATCATGTTGAGGACTAGAAGTGCTAATGTGGTACTAAAATTGGATATGCCAAAGGCTTATGATAGGGTGTCTTGACTGTTTCTAACAAAGGTTCTGAGAAAGATGGGTTTTTCACATATGGTAGTTGACATGGTATTCAAAATAATTAGCAACAACTGGTACTCTATTCTTATTAATAAACATCAATATTTTCCAATAATCCAGGGATGTGAACAAGGGGACCCTTTATCACCTACTCTATTAGTTGTGCTAACAAGAAATTTGAACCAGTTACATCAAGTACATCAATTTAGGGGTTTTGGAATGCCTAAGTGGAGCCCTAAGATCAATCATCTAGCATATGCAGATAATATGATCATCTTTTCATCTGCTGATATTTTATCTCTACAGTTAATCATGGAAGTACTTGGGAGGTATGAGAAAACATCTGGACAAAAGGTAAATAAGGAGAAAAGCTTTGTCTATTTACACCACTCAGTAACAAATGACATAAAGGTGACAGTTGAGGTGGTGACTGGTATAAGAAGGAAAGATTTTCCCTTTACATATCTGGGGTGTCCAATATTTTATATTAGAAGGAAGAAGGATTATTACAATTCTGTGTTAATGAAAATCATGAATAGATTACAATCATGAAAAGGGAAAATGATGTCATTTGGAGGTAGAGCATTGCTGATTAAACATGCCCTATAAGGTATGCCTATACATCTGTTATCTGCTTTAAATCCTCCTGATGGAGTGATAAGGCAAATGCACAAAATATTTACAAAATTTTTCTAGGGTAATACAGTGGGGCGAGGGGGAGGGGAGTAGACATTGATCATCTTGGCTTCATTTATGTCTTTCAGAAAATGAGGAAGGATTGGGTTTTAGATCACTACATGATGTATCAATTATTTTATACTGTAAAATTTGGTAGAACTTTAGAACCACTCCATCCTTATGGAGTGCTTTTATGAGCAACAAATATTGAAAGAAAAGCAATCATGTGAATGTTCAATGGAAGTATAGGTCTCAGAATTGGAATAAAATGTTACAGGCAATGGATATTATTGAATATCATATTTGGTGACAAAAAATGGTAAATGCTTAATTTTGGTATGACAATTGGATTGGTTTAGGGGCTCTATATTATGCTGCAGGAGGGGATAACTATGATGATACAAATTAGAATGTTTAGGAAATGGTAAGGATGGGAGATGGGATACTGAAACTTTGGAGAGTATTTTACCTGGAGATATAGTACATCACATTATGGATACTATTAAACCTCTAGAAGACTATGGAGTTGAGGATATACCTTGGTGGATTTTAAGCAATAAGGGATATTTTTCTGTCAAATCAGCATGGGAATACTTAAGAGTAAGGGGACAAGAGAATCAAGTATACAAGTATATGTGGATTAAATGATTTCCTTTCAAAATCTTTTTCTTTAGATAGAGGTGTTGGAAGTTTAAGGTGCCAATAGATGAGGTGTTGAAAAGGATGAATATAAATTTAGCATCTAGATATTGGTGTTGCTCAAATCCTATGGAGGAGACAATCCAACATCTTTTTGCTAAATCATTTTATGCTAACAGGACTTGGTCCTTTTTTTGCTTATTTTACAGGTATAAATATCAAAGGACTACAATTGCAGCAGATCATAGTGAAATGGTGGAGACAACTACTAAATGACAAACTCAACCTAATTTTCAAGCTATACCTACTGTGATTCTATGAGAACTGTGAAAAAAAAGAAATACTTACAAACATGGTGATAAAAAATTAGTTGGAATGTGTATTTTCCAGGTTTTTGGTACTATTCAGAAGTTGGTTAAATTCAGAAATTCATCTATTCAGATGGGGGGATTTAATTAAACTACTAGAGGGGTACAAACCTCAGGTGAAGATTACTAGGGTCACCTGGTACCCTCCACCAAGGGATCGGATCTTTGTACAACACAGATGGAGCATTCAGAGGTAATCTAGGTAGTAAAGCTTATTGATTTTGTGTGAGAGATGAGAATGGAGATATCATACACTTTCAGACAGAGGAAATTGGGTTTTAACAAATACAGAAACAGAAACAATTATAGTATTAGAAGCAATCAGGTGGTATGATCATAAGAAGATGGATAAAATAATTTTTCAAACTGATTCACTAATAGTTCAAAGAGATCTTAAATGATGATTGGAAACCACCTTGGAACATAGCAGGATACATAGATGAAACTAATCAGATAGAATATGATAAATAATAAATATACACACATTATGAGGGAGGGGAACAAATTAGCGGATGCTTTGACAAATAAAGCTCTTGATAAATGTGCAATTAATTGTCAAGCTTTCATTGACATGGATGTGGAACTTAGGCGGATAGTCAACAATGACAAAGCACAAATACCTTATTTACGCGTTACATGTAGATAACAACAAAGCACAAGAAGCGTAAAAGAAAAAGGAAAGAACACACCAGTATACGAAGCAGCAGCTCACGTCAATCAACAGTGGTATAGAGCTCAGATCGACGAAATCAAGATGGGGTCGTAATGGACATGGAAAGAAGAATCAAACACGGAATAAGATAACATAAATGCAGATTAAATTAAGTGTACAACAGTGAATAAGCTTAACTTAACCATGGAGGATCAGAAATAGCGATGGAGATACATTGAAGCTGAAATACAACAACAATATAGTAATCACTCTTCAGATTTGATAAGAAATCATCATCAGAGGGCGAAGAACAAAGTGAATCGGTGGAGTAACCATAGCCACATCTTAGAACTCATCACCAACAATAAGGAGAAAATAGGGCAAATGTGATGGCTTTGCCCTAAGGTTACATTTTTTACTTTCCTAAAAAAAAATTAGCATTTTATTTGGGCTGGGCCATTTTTGGGCCTAAACCTTTTTTCTTTTCTTTGTTTTATTTCATGGACTGATTTTTTATTATAAATAAAAATTCCCAGTTGGGCGTAATTTATTAAAAAAAAAAATAGGGGCCATGATAGACCACCTCAGTAGGAGTTGTCGAGTTTCAGTGAACAATGGGTAATAGGTCAAGACCCTGTCCTGGCCATATGACAGTACAAGCACTAGTAGAGGCTCATAGACTTGTGTGGTATGTACAACTGTGATGTAGGGCCTTGTCGGTCTGGTTGTCTTTTGTTGGCTTGTGTTACGGCCTTGTCAGCCTTGTTTATATGTGTATGTTAGGTTGATCCCTCTTTGTTCACCCTCAGAGGTTAAAGTACATCTTTGTCTTACATATTGTAGTCTTATCGGCACTTCCATTGTGTTATTGTTTGGATTGTATCCCAGTACAACCTTATCGGCTGGAAGTCCTATTCGTACATGGGCCTGATTATCAGAGTGGTACGCTCGAGCTAGTACAGAACTGGGTCCTGGCCGCACACACTCATTTTGGGGTATGACAAACTTGGTATCAGAGCAGGTAAGTTCTAGAGAGTTTGTGAGTCGTGTCTAGTAGAGTCTTGTTTATGAGTGTGTTGTGCACCACACTTATAAACAAGAGGTTGTCGGGCATTTAGGGATGGTTACTGTTCTTTCACTTCATAGATCATTCTATAGAGTTGAGTTATATGATTGTGAGTCTAATTCATGCTCTATCCCTTTTTAGGCATGCCAATTACTAAAAGGGCTACCGCTAGTCATCGAGCCGATGTTGATAGGGGCGAAGGTACTAGTAATGCCTCTCCCGACCAGATTGATAGAGTTGAGGCCCAGTGAGAGTCGCACTCCCACTTATCACCTATTACACCCCCGCATGAGGAGATTAGAGGAGGTACAATACCTCAGCTCCTCAGGATATAGTACCCCCATCTCTGCAGAACTTGGTTCGCCCAGTTCCTCCATTCGAGTCTTCTGAATAGGGTATGGAAAATGCTATGTAGTTATTGGCACAGATAGCAGTTTCTTAGCAGTGGTAGATACTGGCTTCCACAGGTGCCGGATCTTTTAATAGTATAGGGAGCCCCCCAATGTTTACTGATACTAATCTAGTTTTAGACCCACAAGACCTTATTGATCAGATACATAGGGTATTGATGATTATACATGCTTCGAATATGAATGCAGTTGAATTGGCCTCTTTTAGATTGTGAAATATGGTTATTTTGTGGTACAAGGCTTGGGAGTGGTCCCGAGGCCCAGATGCACCTCCTGTGGTATGGGAGGAGTTTGCGTATGCTTTTCTTGATCATTACTTCCCACTAGAGGTATAAGAGGCCATGGTAGCGCGCTTCTTAAACCTCAAAGAGAGGGGTAAGAGTGTTTGGGATTACATTTTGTAGTTTGATTCTCTTGCAAGGTGCGCCCCCAATATTGTGGATATAATGAGGGCTCGAGTTCATCGATTTGTATCAGGCTTGGATTCGCATTTTATTGGCGAGTGTATAACAACCTCCATGAATAGGGACATAAATATTGCTAGGATACAGGCATACAACTATAATGTTGAGGACCGTAAGTGTCAGCTCTGAGATGATAGAGATGGAGTTGACTAAGAGGTCCAGATCAATAGGGTTTTTTAGGGAAGCATCGGGTAGTTCTAGGAAGCGATTCCCTAGGCATCTACCTCAGTTTGCCAATAATGCTCCATCTCAGTTTCAGGAGCCCAGATATGACAGATGTGCCCAGTCCGGGCAAAGGTAGAGTTTGAAAGCTTCTGGGTTTCAGAGGCAAGGGAGTTCGGGTCAGATGAGGCTCTCATTGCTACCATGTGGCCAGTGTGGTAGGACCCATTTGGGACAGTGTCATCAGGGTGTAGATATGTGTTATTGATGTGGATATCCTAGTCATTACATGTGCCAGTGTCCGAATTTGGGGTAGATGTAGTATAGCTCAATTGACAGGGTCAACAACAACATCATCATCGAGTGTATGCTCGTAGAGTGGTGGGCCATAGACCCAGTAGGCAGAAGCAGAGGCCGAGAAGGAGCTTCCAGTTTAGGTGGTGCCCAGAACTACATTTATTCTTTATCAGGTTGCCAGGATTTGGAGTCATCTCCGAATGTTGTTACACGTATACTATCTATCTTTAGTTATAACGTTTATGCATTGATAGATCTTGGCTTTAATTTGTCCTATGTCATGCCTTTTATTGCTAGCAAGTTTGGGTTTGAACCAAAGTTATTGTCTAAGCCGTATGAAGTGGCTACACCAATTGGTGAGACGATTGCAGCAAGGAAAATTATAGAAATTGTACCATGATTGTTTGTAACCGTTCTACTTTGGCTTATCTAGCCAAGTTATCAATGGTGGAGTTTGATGTCATTATGGGCCATGGATTGTTTGGATTTTTGTTACGCAAACATTGTTTGCTGAACAAAGGTTGTTAAATTCAGTTTTCTAGGTAAGCTGATCCTCGAATGGAAAGGCAATTTTGCTACACCTAAACGTAGGTTTATTTTCTACCAGAAGGCAAGGAAGCTGATGTAGAGCCTCTTACCCTTCAGTCTGTTCCCGTAGTTAATGAGTTTCCTGACATATTTCCGGATGAACTTTTGGGCATCCCTCCAGAAAGAGAGATCGAGTTTACTATTGACATACTTCCAGACACGCAACTGATATATATCCATCTTTACCGGATGGCTCCTACCAAGCTGAGGGAATTGAAGGATTAGTTAAGGGATTTATTGGGAAAAGGCTTTATCAGGCCTAGCACATCGCCATGAGGTGCGCCGGTATTGTTCGTTCGTAAGAAGGATGGTTCCTTGAGGATGTGTATTGATTACAACCATTTGAATAAAGTATTATCAAGAATAAATACCCATTTTCAGGGATTAATGATTTATTCGATCAATTGTAGGGTGCTAAGTATTTCTCGAAGATCGGGATACCACATGTTAAGGGTAAAGGAGAAATATCTCCCGAAGACAGCCTTTCAAACCTGGTATGGTCATTTTGAGTTTCGAGCGATGTCTTTCAGACTCACTAATGCACTAGCGACATTCATGGATCTTATAAATTTGGTCTTTACACCATTTTTGGATATTTATGATCGTATTCATTGATGATATTTTAGTCTACTCACGGACTGAGACAAATCATGTAGATCATCTCCGAGTGTTGTTACAGACACTCCAAGATCGTAATATGTATGCCATATTTTCCAAATGTGAGTTCTAGTTGAACTCTGTTGCTTTTCTGGGCCATATAGTTTCCTTGGAGGGTATCAAAGTAAATAACCAGATGATTGAGACCATAAATAATTGGTTGAGAACCACAACCCCTACCGAAGTACATATTGGTCTTAGCAGGATACTATCGGAGGTTTGTGGAGGGTTTTTATTCTGTCGTCGCATCCTTGACAAAACTTACTCACAAGGAAACCAAATTTCAGTGGTCAGATACGTGTGAGCGTAGTTTTTAGGAGTTGAAGGATAAGTTGACATTCGTGCTTGTGTTAGCTCTTCCAGAAGGTACTTATGGTACGTAGTTTATTGTGATGCCTCCAGGAGTTAGCCTAGGTTGTGTTCTGATGAAGCATGAGAAGGTTATAGCATATGCTTCGACGCAGTTAAGGAATCATGAGTTGAACTACTCGACTCATGATTTTGAGTAAGCGGTAGTGATCTTTTCTCTAAAGATATGGTGTCACTACCTAAATAGAGTTCATGTTGACATATTTACAGACCATAAAAGTTTACAATATATATTTTAGCAGAAGGAGTTGAATTTGAGACAAATGAGGTGGCACGAATTGTTAAAGGATTATGATATTGATATTTTATACCACCCTAGCAAGGCGAATGTTGTAGCTGATGCCTTAAGTCGCAAGTCTATGGGGAGTTTGAATGGTATTAAAGCCAAAAAATTAGAAATGACCAAAGAATTGTGTCGCTTAGCAAGACTAAATGTGCGACTGTTGAATATGGACGACGGAGGTGCGGTGGTCCAGAATACCTCAGAATTATCTCTGGTAACGGAGGTGAAGGCGAGGCAGTTTGATAACCCCGAGTTAGTCCGAATAAAAGAAAGAATTCCCCTGTAGAAGAAGCTGGTAATGGAGCTCGCATGAGATAGAGTCCTTATATAGCAGGGTCGACTACGTGTGCCAAACATAGGAGGGATCCGAGAGCGTATTATGGCCGAGATCCACCAATCCAGGTATTCCATTCATTTTGGCTCGACGAAGATGTACCATGATCTCTGGCAGGTTTTCTGGTGGAATGATATAAAGAAAGATATTGCAGCATTTGTAGCTCAGTGCCTGAATTGTCAGCAAGTTAAGATCGAGCACCAAAATCCCGGAGGCTTGACTCAGAATATTGAAAACCCGACTTAGAAGTGGGAAGTGATTAATATGGATTTCATCACAGGTTTGCCCCATTCTTATCGGAAATTATATTCCATTTTGGTTATCTGTCACACCCCAACTTTGGGGGCTGTGGATGGCACCCGGTGTCCTAAGGTCCGAGCGTACCAACCCGAATACCTATGATATACTTAACCACTCATAGGCCGACAAGGCTTCTGATAGAGTGCACACCAAAAAGCATGACCTATACATAGATATATAACAAGACTGACAAGGCAAACATGAACACAATAAATCTACTGGATGGGCTGACAAGGACACACACAAAACCATAGTACATAACACGATTGTCTATAAGCCTCTAAAGAGTATCATGACAACAACTGGTCGGGATAGGGAGCCACCATACCCAGTTATATACATATGCATACTCATTGTACCTATCAGCTCACTACACAGCTCCAGAAGAAAGGAGTGTGACAACCTTCAACTGAGTTAAATCCTATTTTGAGGGAAGCATATGCATCTCTACTTGTACTTACAGGTATGAATGCAGTGTCCCCAGAAAGGGATACCAGTACGAAAGATGTACTGAATATAAGGCTGAATATACTGTAAATGAAGCATAAACTAAAACTGTAACTGAATGTATAACTGTAAGGTAAAGCCGTGGAAATGCAACATGTACTCTGAGTGTCTCGGTGGGCAAGGAATATGTACACTTTTCTTTAAAATTCTTTGTATCCGTATATAAGTATATATATGCCACAAGGAATATATATAATGCATGCAATGACTCTAAAGGGCCTTATGAATCTGATCGGAGTGACTCAGGGTCGTTACCCTCCGATTATCATTATGTAACTGTGTTTGTATCCATGGGCTGAGAATTAATAAGAGCCATAAGAAGGCATAAGCTTCGAGCGACTATCAAGTCGGGAATTACTTTCGAAACAGAGCAACAAGAGTTATGAGCGATAATAACATAAGGCAAAGATATTCACAAGCTTAAATCTTAAGAGTGGAGCTTCTTTTGAAGGGAGTCGTTACAGTTACGCTTGTTCGTAGATCATGCCAAAAGAATGAAATAGTGATCCTTAACATACCTTTGTGATGACACTCTATCGTATGGTATCAGGTTTAATTTCTTCTATGCGCCATTCTACAATGAATGATAACAATACTAGAGTCAATAATTTAACTCAAAAGAATTGACAAGTTCACTATTCACTATTAATGATTCACTATTCACGACGCCTCTCCCGTATTTCCATTTCTTTTCAACTCCAATTCAACAATCACAACTCCCTTAACATCTCTTTTCCATAATTTTTAACATCATTTACCACTCAAATTCGAGCAGAACAACACTCACACGATAATAACAACACCTTATACGATTTTTCCTCCATTCATTCCGTATTTCTCATCTCATAATTTAGATATGGCCTGGATGAATATAAATATAACCGGGAGAGGAGAATTCTTACGTAATATGCCAAGAACTATTTTTTCTTCACCCTACTTTACTTTAAAGAAATTTCCAATTTGCTATCATCCGGAGGAAACCAACATTAGAATCACGTAACCGATGAGGACATAATTTCCAAGTTGTTCGGTATATTTTTGTGCCTAGCAGCTTGCTATATTTTCTTGAGTAGAATATGAATTTCCCTTCCCTAATATAGGAAAATGTTGATGGACAAACAAATATACATTCTTAGTTGTTTCATAATAAGCCACCTAATAAACAATCCAAAAATCTCTCTTAGTGGAATGTGGGGTCCACTCCAATTATACACTTCAATGCTTAGCAAGCATATATATCCTAAAACATGTCAAACCTAGATGTTATAGATGGATTAGTCACACTTTGCTTTAATTACAATAGTCCCACGTGGACAAGATAATCTTATCCACTTAATCATAATTAATATCATAATTAATTTCGTACTCTTTCACTTTATTCCAACATTTAATCAATTATACACATAATGAATTTCTTGATCTCAATTCACTTAAATAATAATAAGTTTAACGCATTCCATATGCTCTTCATCATCATCATCATCATGTGATATAACGCTAATCTATTGCCTCTGTTGGCTCACACAAAAAAATAATATTTCCGATCATCATCGTTACACTTTTAAAATCTTAAATTATTTTAAAATTTCATCATTTTATATACCGATATCTTGATCCGCATACTTGAATATGACAAAAGTTCTTTGGGGCTCGGGTCTACTTATATATGTCAAGTGGTTCAAACCATATCCTAAAAATACGGTGGGTAACATCCTCCCTCCTTTAAAACATTCATCCGCAAATGTTGGAGATATTTTAACTTCTCAAGTTTCCAGAAATTTTGGTAGAGTTTCTCTTGTAAACAGGACTATCCGAAACCTGTCAAGTAGCCCAAATACGCATCCAACACCACACAGGGTGATATAATAACAAAAAAAACAACTAATTAGCCTCACACGGCCGCTTATACTTATAATAATCAAAGAGAGTTCAGTCATAACTTGCCTTATAATCCTCTTGATAACATCCGAGCTACACCTGATACATTTATTTTAGAAACATCATCTAAATAAGGGTCATGGTTCAACTTTTGTAAACGAAATAGGATTAGAAAGATGATGTCGCACGATTATTAACATGAAATTGAAGTTGTCTTTTGTTGAACTATGTTGTGACCTCGACTGTCCTGTTATAGCGATTCTTAGGTTCCTTGACTATTCTGTCAAAGTTCTTTCAGACCAAGGACTATTTCAACCCGTTGTCCAATCAAATTATACTATCATTATACTCTTGGTACATCAATCTCCATACGGTCATACATTTATTTTACACAATTGCCTGGTGACTGTAATTTATCTAAGCTATTGACATCCGATATCAGGGCTATGTCATTCCCTTATGTGTTACAATTTCGTCTTATGGTGGAATTTAAGTGACAGAGTTTATAGGCATGGAACATAAGTAGGATGATGATAAAAGATTGTGGCACGATGATTGCTAAAGTCGAGGATGTGAAAAAGATAATATTATCTGAATCTATTTCTTCTTCATCTCTTCTTCTTCTTCTTCATTTTTCTATAGTATACCTATATGGTACATAAGTCTTTAACAACTTACTGATCTAAAAATTTCTTTTGTCGGTAAATCCCTTTTCAGTTTTACTTGAAGTAACTTTTGAGTAAGCGTCTCTAGTTGGGATTACACTCTGCTTGTTGGTTATTGCTTTTCTCGACTGAGTTCGGTATTATGACCGTGAATATACTTAGGTAGAATCTTCCTTCTTTGTCAAATTGAATCCTGCTCCTGACACCAAATTCTTAAAATATTTTCTCATTACTCTAGGTATTCTCTCATATCTTACTATCTCCAATCTAATTTTGTTACTTCGGGTTCCTACTTTTTATTTTATTTTAGAAGAGTCTTACTTCCTTGTCATGTATAGCTCTTTGTTCATCGATCTGATAATATGTCGTTTAATAGTCATCGATCCTTATTTCAAACTTCTATTGGAAATTTGCCTTTGGTGAGGGTTGCGTCCACCCATATTTAATAACTTAAACACTAGGTTCCACATGTTGGAGGCTTTGTCTCTTTGCTCGTGCATAATCTACTAAGTGAGTAGATGACCGTAGGGCCAAGTATCATCAAATTTTGTTAAGAAATGAAAGAGATATTGGTCCACGAAGTAAGGTGTTTGAGGCATGGAAATATGGTGTGGGACAAATCTACCACATCGGTGGGAAAATGAAGAATTGTTCTTTTTTATAAGCCTAAAAATGGATAAGGGTTTGGGACCCCAAGGGGTAACCATGTGTTTGAAGGAGGAAGGACCTAGGTGTGCTTGGGTTCAAGGCTAAGCCCACACGCGTGCCGCCGCCGCCTGTCCTGTCCGATTCGGTTTGGGTCTTGGGCCTTGGGCTTCTTCTAATATTATCTTTTGGACCCAAAACTATTTAGTACTTACAGTTTGGTCCCTGGAGTTTCAGGAAAGATAAAATTAGGAAGAGGAATTTTCTGCCTCTTGGGCTGGCTTTGGAGCATTGAATCTCCCCATTACATTACAAGGCACTTGAATTCGGCCATTACTTGGCTGAATATAATTCCTCACTAAGTACCATTACATGGCTATTAAAATCCATTATTTGACTAGTTGAGAGGTCATCCTCCTAAACACTATATATTGAGACATTACTCTTATTTGAGAGAGGCGGAGTGGAGTAGAAAGATAAGAGAGCAGCAAAAATAGTAGAGAAAAATAAAAAGAACAGAAACTCTTCATTTTCCTCAAAATGTTACATTCTTCAGCTCATGTTTGTTTTCTTCGTCGAAAGCAACCTATTTGCTTTGTAGTGTTGATTAGTTGTTGTTTTATCTTGGGATACTATTGCCCGCTAACGTAAAAGCATATATACAGGGCAATCTTGTCTTAAAGACAGAGAGTCATCTCTCGACTCAGCCGGTGGTGTTGTGATTATCTAATTTGTTGCTAAGTGTTTCAGGTGTGAACTTGAATCTCGAAGGACCCTAACCATTCGGATTCTCAGCGGATCTACAAGTCACAAGTGTAGCAGTTCATGTTCTTATATTTCTGAATACAAGATCCATATTTGGAGTTCCAATTCAAGATCAAGAGATTGACAACTTGTAGTTGTAATCTTTGTTGTTTATCCTTTCGATCACTGTAATAGCTATTTACTATTCTCGTACGTGCTTTACATATCCAACAGTTTTAAAGACAATATTGTATTAGTGTTCGAAAGATGTCAGTCAACAGTTGTGTGACCAAATCTGGCTATGGTTGTGGTTTTCTAGTAGAAGACAGTTCTGATTATGCTGTTGACGGTCAAGGTGTTCATGGTGTCACCGCTCCCGAGAGTGGTGGGAACAAGAGCCCATGAGAGGCTGAGGATGTCAACTGGGACAAGAGGAGAAGGTTGAAGATGTTGTTCTATCATGTAGCAGAGGGCCTATATCTGTCCCAGACAAAGTATCCGAAATTGGGATAAGTAATTTTTCTTCCTTGTCAAAAATAATATTAAATGATGTCTGACTAAAAAGGGCTTAAAGTAAGGAGGAATATGAAAATGTTTTCCCAAAAAAAATTATATTCCTACGCTTTAAAATCAGAAGTTTAATCTCACCTTTCCTCCCGTTTAAAGATTGGACTATTGTAAACAACGACTTAAAATATTCGTTCTTTTGAGTGTAATTATTAAAAGTGTGTAAAGTATGTTCGCACATACGAAGGAGAGATATCCACAGACTGTGCGAAAACTATTACCACTCTTAAGCAAGTGCCAAGAATTGTCTGGGCACTGATCTCAAGGGAAGAAGACTAAAAGATAATGGCTTATCTTAAGATGTTAAACCTGTCACAATATCTGACATAAGATCATTTATTTGATAGAATGATATTGGACACTCAGTCTTACAAAGCCTACGGGCGACTGGAGTGGGCCAGAGTTTCCAGGTCTTAAATGATCTGAAGGCCAAAAGAAAGATAGAAAAGTAATGGACACCTAGTGAGGTGGGTCAGAGTTTCCAGGTCTTAAATGATCTAAAGGCCAAAAGAAAAGCATAAAAGTAATGGAAACCTAGTGAGGTAGGCCAGAGTTTCCAGGTTTTAAATGATCTGAAGGTCAAAAGAAAGGCAGAAAAGAAATTGGACACTTAGTCTGTGAAAGCAACTGGAGTGGGCCAAAATATCCAGATCACATATGATCCGGTTACGCCCTAACCACGGGTATGAGGTTGTTCATGTGAAGCAACGCCACCTCTAAAGTAGAAGGGGTTGGAGAGGTTGTCCTCAATAGGACTTTAGGGAATGGGATCACTCTAAAAGGATGTGATATATGTTCCAAACTTGGTTTAAGGCACGTTATTGGTCAAGCTGGTTTGAGCCTAGTCCAACAGGTCTGTAATAACTAAGAATGGTACAGTATGTATGTAGCTAAATGAATGATATATTTGTAATCCATGCATCTATGCCATCATAGATTAAGACATGTTAAATAGAAAGTCGTTCAAAAGCTAACAAAGTTGAGATTGTTGCCTTCTGTCGACATAACCCCTCAAAATGAATATGAGGTAGGCAAAGAGGCAAAATCACATTTCTATTCCGTCAAAGGAATAGAGAAAGAAGCACCGCTCCTCTAGAACTTAGTCACACCTACATGAGTGAATTAAAGTTTGTACAAAATAGAGGCGGGAGACAAGTACTTTGTGACCTTCATTGATGATGGTACAACGTATTGCATCCTTTGTTTGTTGGAAAGCAAAGATGAAGTTGTTGAAACGGATAAGCGCTACAAAGTAGAAGTTGAAAATCAACTAGGCCTATGGATTGAGGAATTCATAGTGATAGAGAGGGAGAATGTGAAACATCGTTCATCAAACGACTGCTTATTACTCACCTCAGTCTAACGGTGTTAGCCAAGAGCAAAGTCGTACGCCCAAAATATATGGGACAAGGCGATCCTTACCGCTAATGCGATTCTCAACAGAACTACGCATAAGGATAAGGATAACCCTCCATATGAAACATGGAAAGGATCCCACCTATAAATGTTATGTTATGAGGTGGCTTGGTAGAGGTTGGAATACCGAAACAGGTCAAGTTAGACCTAAGACTGTAGATTGCATATTCATTGGATATGCAAATAACAGTAGTGCTTATCGCCTCTTGGTGTCAAAGAATGCTAAACTCTTTGAAGATAACTTTCCTTGAGAAAGAAAAAGAAGTAATTGCTCAAGGTTAACAAGAACCCGCGAGTGCCTGATTATCCAGAACTAGACGTTCCAGAACTATAGAACTCAGGGATTCTAGATGTTGAACCAAGACGGAGCAAAGAGGGGACAAAGACTTGTTCCAGGCCTTCTAGCTTGTATAGTTGGAAATGAACCATGGACAATTAACAAATGATTTTCATCTCCAGAAGCGCTGCTTTGGAAAGAAGCTACAGATTTCATCGGATAGAAGCATACTTGTGTAATGGTTGACCTTCCTCCGGGAAAAGAACCCTTGGGTTGTAAAAGTGGATACTCAAATTGAGTACAAAGTAGATGGATCTACTGTCGAGTATAAGGCCTAGGCTACTTGAACATGTGCTCCCCTGTGAATAGCTAAACATCCAGGGCCATTGCAGTCTTGCGTGACATGGATATTGAGACAGCCTTCCTAACCAGAGAGTTGAAAGGGGAGGATCAGAGTTGGTTTGTTGGACTGTTGGGCCTCTTCCTGAACTTTTTTTTTGTCCCTGAAATGTTTACATTTTCATCCTGGAAGTTTCAGGTGAAACAGAAACATCGACTCTGAAATTAGAAAGCCAACAGTCTGAAAGTGGAAGTCATATTGACACAAAAGTATCGATATGAAAGATATGGGTATCACATCTGACATCATAGGAATTTGAATTTCTAAGACATCTAACGGCTTAGTCTAATTCCAAACTCATTTGTGATGTGGTTGACAGTCTCGTTGAAGCCACCAATGGATATGAAACATGGAATTGATTGGAATCATGGTGCATCCATATACTAGGAGCGATATGCGCAAGTCACATGAGTTCAATGTATTTTACAACTACAACTGACCTGGTATCGACTTACAAAGTAGATCAGTTGAACTAAGGTTCACTCGTGATTCTAAAAATAATCGATAGAAAGCGTTAAATCGGATATGACGATATCTGAAATATTCGCTTATCTAGGGATTATGGTATTCTGAATATCCAGCAGTTCTGGGAGAACACAGTGATGCAAACTGGACATCGGACTTGAAGAACACCAAAACCACAAGTGGATGAGTATGGTGTGTCTTTGAAAATCCTCTAAGCAAACTTGAATTGACCAATTCATGATGGAATCAGAGTTTATCCCTTTAAACAAAGCATGAGAAGAAGTTGGGTAACTTCACGACTCCTTAGAAGACGTTACTTATTGGGAGAAACCCGTGCCCTCGATAGTTATACATTGTGGCTAGCCGGTCGACTTTAGGAAGGTCATGGATGATGGCATTTGTACGTATCTATCGGAGACATAAGACCGTATGTCAGTTGATCATCACGGGTGTCACTTCCTTGATTACTAATCAAATTATATAACAGACCCTTTAACTAAGGGACTACCCGAAGATCAATAATTCTTCTTGTCTTGGGGAATGGGCTTAAAACCCTAACAATACAAACATTTTTGGTGGTAACCCAACCATACTGATTGGAGATCCCAAGAATTTGGTTCAATGGGAAAACTAAGCGGCAAAAGGTTCAGTTGAGCGCTTCGGTGGAAGCAAGAGCACTTCGGATGATGATTTCAGTAAGGAAACATGAATCCAAAGCTATTCCCATAATAGACATTAAAGTGCTACCTGCATGATGGGTAAAGTTTAAGCTTCCAAACCTTTAACGATCCTCAAATGATTGAGGTTAAGGTTGAGGAAACTTTTAATAATTCCTAACACTTGTGAAGTGGGGTATAACAGGATAACTTGTAGGAGATCACCTATTTAAGTATGAGGACAGGTCACCGCAAATGAACGCACTTAAGAATCCAAGTGTTTCCACGGCCACAACGGACAGAACAATAAGAATGAAAACGAATAAGGGGAGTTATTGTGTTGGTATCATTGTCTTGGCTTATACTAAACACTAACGGTTCAAGACATCACATTCACCGCATAGTAAGTAAGTCCGGTGGTATTCAACTAGGGAAGGTTCAAAGAAGAAGCTACCTCTCCTGATGCAATATCTTTACGCTGAAAGATTATTGAAAGTAGGCACCTTGTGTGTGCACCAAAATCTCTTTCAAGAGGGATTGTTGGAAATTTGCCTTTGGTGGGGGTTGCGTCCACCCATATTTAATGACTTAAACACTAGGATTCGCATGTTGGAGGCTTTGTCTCTTCACTCGTGCATAATCTACTAAGTGAGTAAATGACCATAGGGCCAATGATCGTCAAATTTCGTTAAGAAATGAAAGAGATATTGATCCATGAAGTAAGGTGTTTGAGGCATGGAAATATGGTGTGGGACAAATCTACCACATCGGTGGGAAAATCAAGAATTGTTCTTTTTATAAGCCTAAATATGGATAAGGGTTTGGGACCCTAAGGGGTAATCTATGTGTTTGAAGGAGGGAGGACCTAGGTGTGCTTGGGTTTGAGGCTAAGCCCACATGCGCGCCGCCGGCGCCCGTCCCGTCCAGTCTGGGCTCGGGCCTTGGGCCTCTTCTGATATTATCTTTTGGACCCCAAACTATTTAGTACTTACAGTTTGGTCCCTGGAGTTTCAGAAAAGATAAAATTAGGAAGAGGAATTTCTAGCTGGTTTTGGAGCATTGAATCTCCCCATTACAAGACACTTGAATTACTTGGCTGAATATAACTCCTCACTAAGTGCCATTACATGGCTATTAAAAGTCATTAGTTGGCTAGTTAAGAGGTCATCCTCCTAAACACTATATATTAATACCTTACTCTTATTTGAGGGCAGTAGAATGGAGTAGAAAGATAAGAGAGCAGCAGAAATAGTAGAGAGAAAGAAAAAGAACAGAAACTCTTCCTTTTCCTCAAAATGTTACATTCTTCAGCAAGTCGATTCATGTTTGTTTTCTTCTTCAGAATCAACCTATTTTCTTTGTAGTGTTGATTAGTTGTTGTTTTATCTTGGAAGACTATTGCCCGCTAACGTAAAAGCATATATACGAGGCAATCTTGTCTTAAAGACAGAGAACCATCTCTCGACTTAGCCGGTGGTGTTGTGATTATCTAATTAGTTACTAAGTGTTTCAGGTGTGAACTTGAATCTCGAAGGACTCTAACCGTTCGGATTCTCAGCGGATATACAAGTCACAAGTGTAGCAGTTCATGTTCTTATATTTCTGAATACAAGATCCAGATTTGGAGTTCCAATTCAAGATCAAGCAATTGACAACTTGTAGTTGTAATCTTTGTTGTTTATCCTTTCGATCACTGTAATAGCTATTTACTATTCCCGTACGTGCTTTACATATCCAACAACTTCATCCAAGTTCCATAAATTCACTTTTTGCCTGGATCAGGTAATCTAAATTGAAATTCTCGTTGGTTATCTTAAGACGAGGCGAAGGAAATCCTGAATATCCAGAGCTTCTCTCAGACTAGTCACTCCATCAACCGTTTGTTCTGACAAGCGATTATACAGTGGCTTGAGATAGCCTTCATGCTTGGAATAGTGTGCAGCTGGGAATCGAGATTTGGCCTCCTCTACTGTTTCTACCAATGATGCAGGAGATACAATATTCCAACATGTGAATATCTTGGTGACTTTCGGATCTTTAATACTTAGCTTAGTTAAATGCTTACTCTTTCGCTTGGGTGATTTAATCCCTAGCAAAAATGGTTAGTTTCTTTCTTCATTATGATATTTAACCTTTCTGACTAGTCCTATTTTAAGAATCTTGATTCAAGTATCTTATTTTTCATTGTATTTAACCTTCTATCATTTGTGGCCTAAACTAAGTTAGAAACCATGGTTGAATTTTATGACATAAATCACATGAATTTGGAAATATTACTAATGTCTCCAACACATCTGTCGTCATTTCAGTTTATAGCTCATGGGAAGTGGGCAAGCTCCAGTGTTTCTCATGGATAAAGGAGCGGTTCAATGGGGAGAACGTGCAATTTTGTGTTATTGGAGATGGATGGGAAGAATGTGAAGCAATAGAAAGTATGAGATGGCCATTTTGGGTTTTTTTTGGTTCAAAATACATAAGTAAGGCACGGCGGAAGTTTAAAAGTTTTTGTTTCTTACTTACCCCAACAATAATTCTGGTATGGTTATACAGCAATGGAACTTGTAACATAAAATATTTACTTCCAAGTTAGTATTATCTGGACTCTTTATCTACTACAAGGTGCACACGCGGTTGCCCTTCCGATTGCAAGCTCCAAGCTTCAATGTACTTCTCTTTCAGAAAGCTAGGAACTCCGGCAGAGGTTCGAGAGTATTTGATTCTAAGTCTCTAAGGCTTAGAATGTTTTTTCAGAATTGGTGTGTTGAATAATGAGATGAATGCCTCTATTTATAGTTGAAAAAAATAGGTCAAAACCGGATTAGGGTTTGACCTTGGGCCTGGACCAAAAATCGAGGCAGAGGCGCTGCGACCCTAGGGTATGGGCGTCGCGGCGCTCGGCATGCGCCTGCACTGCGTCGCGGCCCTAGGGTATGGGCGTCGTGGCGCTCGACTTTATTTTTCGTGCATTCTTAATTAAATCCAAAATCCAATTTTGACTTAATTAAATTAATCATTATTCATTTAAATGTCTCGATTCCAAATCAAACATTTTAATTACTCTCTCAATACATCCTTAGATCGAAACGGACAATCGACATAGTGTGACCCTACAGGCCTTCTCATATCGACATTAATCAAATTAAGGTCTACACGAAACTCCTAGACGACGCCGGAAGACGAACTCAATATGTGAAGTACGTTTACATGAATCCAGTAAACTTAACCTTTATGTGGTAAGATAAAATCCTTTCATTCACGACACACCCGATCAAGCTTAGAATTTGTCAAGTGTCTATCCAAATGGTTAATTATTGTATCTCATCTTTATTAGTTGACAACTAGACCATATTCTAAATATGTCTATTACGTTGGCCAACGACTTAGTCAACCTAATATCACTGAGAATCCGAGTGTTCTCTCGAATATATATCCGAGGAATACCAATACTTCCAAAGTATCCATGTGTCCATCAGTAACCATTACTCGTAGCAGGTGAGACATACTACATCCTCTAAGGATGTGATGCAGACCACATGTCGACTTATCACATATCATCGTTATCTCATTCTCGATGATCATTAGTCGGGGTTATTTTATGAGTTACGCTCTATCATTAATATTTCACTCTATTAATGACAACGTAAGTTCAAGGGATGCACATTAATGAATAATTACAAACAATCAAATAATAATTCAATAATTGCAAATGCCAAAATTAATCTCCATTAATAATAATATGAATGTGTATAAAGTACATTTGTCCTAAGACAGATTGTCTCTAGGACATAAATATACATACAATCTCCCACTTGGCCTAGAGCCAATCTCCAACATATCTAATGCCCATATTCTCAAAATGACCATTATGCTTGACTAAGCTTAATGGTTTAGTGAATAAGTCCGCTAGATTATCGTCTGTGGGAACATAGTCTAATCTAATCTCTTCAGTCTCCACTATCTCCCTGAGTATGTGGTACTTCTTTGGTACATGCTTGTTTCTGTTGGTTGATCTTGGTTCCTTAGCTTGCGCAATAGCACCAGTGTTGTCACAATAAACCGTTATTGGACAAATGGCACTTGGAACAAACCCTAGTTCCTTCAGGAACTCAAATATCGCAACAGCTTCTTTACCAGCTTCCGATCCAGCAATGTACTCATCTTCTGTTGTCGAATCAGCAATTGTAGCTTGTTTGGAACTTTTCCAGCTTACTGCTCCACCATTGAAAATGAATGTGTATCCTGATTGAGATTTATAGTCATCAACATCTGTCTGGAAGCTAGCATCAGTGTACCCAGTACATATTAGCTTCTCTTCCCCACCATAGACTAAGAAGTAATCTTTAGTTCGTCTAAGATACTTAAGAATACTCTTGACTGCCTTCCAGTGTTCTTCCCCGGGATTCTGCTGGAACTTGTAAGTCATACTAAGTGCAAAGGCCACATCTGGCCTAGTACAGGTCATGGCATACATGATCGATCCTGTAGCCAAAGCATATGGGATCCTTTTCATGCGTTCAAGTTCTATAGAATTAGAAGGATTATCCTTCTTAGATAACTTGATGCCTTGTCCCATAGGTAGACCGCCTTTCTTGGAATTTTCCATAGAAAAATGTCTAAACACTTTGTCTATGTAGACTGACTGTGACAGCCCCAACAATCTGTTAGGTCTATCTCTATAGATCATAATCCCCAGAATGTAGCAGGCTTCACCTAAATCCTTCATCATGAAAGTACTGGACAACCACTCTTGACTGACTGCAGAAGAGTCTTATTGTCTCCCATTATTAATATGTCATCTACATATATTATAATAAAGGAAATACTCCCATCCTTACGTTTACTATAAACAC
The DNA here is from genome assembly GCA_034509755.1 of Anisodus tanguticus. Taxonomy (NCBI): domain Eukaryota; kingdom Viridiplantae; phylum Streptophyta; class Magnoliopsida; order Solanales; family Solanaceae; genus Anisodus; species Anisodus tanguticus. The sequence goes on along the minus strand of CM067544.1, from coordinate 34,242,192 downwards.
ATGGATCATCTTTGCTTCTGACTAAATCAAATGACTTGATAGCTTTGTCAAAGCAAATTTTCCAACTCCTCGAGGCTTGCTTAAGTCCATAAATGGACTTTTGTAGCTTGCATACAGCATTTGGTTTGGACTTGACTAAAAAACCCTTAGGTTGTTTCATATACACTTCCTCGACTAGATTACTATTGAGAAAAGCAGTCTTGACGTCCATATGCCAAATGTCATAGTCATAATATGCAGCTACTGCAAGAAAAATCCGAATGGACTTGATCTTAGCAACAGGTGAAAAGGTTTCATCATAATCGAGCTCAGGCCGTTGATTATAACCTTTAGCCACCAGTCTTGCTTTATAATTTTGTACCTTGCCATATGCATCAATCTTCTTCTTGAATCCTATGGGTCTAACCCCTGTTGGCAAATCAACCAAGTTCCAAACTTGATTTCGTACATCGAGTCCATCTCAGATTTCATGGCTTCTTGTCATCTCTGCGAATCAATGTCTAACATAGCTTCGCTGTAGGTTGTAGGTACATCGTCATCAGGAATATCTATCTCATTGTGTGTTTCAACAAGGAGATTAAGTCTTTCAGGTGGACGATGAGTCCTAGTGGTCCTATGGAGTTGAGTACTCTGCATTTCAGTGTTTGTTGCATTCTGATTGTGAGAAGGTCTTTGTGTGTTGGACAATCCATCACCTTGAGAGCTTTCAGGAATGTCATTTTCATGTATTTTCTGAATGGAATGAGGTACAACCATTGTATCATCTTCCATTGGTTGTGTATGAGAGCCTTTCATTTCTGCACTATCTCTCACAGCACTCCCACTGGCTGAAGGGCGTACACTAAGTACCCAATCTTCACCAGATACTCCCACTGAATCCTTGTTTAGGTCATTTGACAAGGGTTCATTTTATGTGTTATCTTGTGGTTCTTGAATTTCTTCAAGTTCTATCTCTGTGCAGCTATGTTCCTTGTATACATATTCTTCTTCAAGGAAAGTTGCGTTCCTGGAAACAAGGACCTTATGTTCTCCAGGAAGATAGAAGTAGTATCCCTTAGTTTCCTTTGGATACCCCACGAAGTACCATTTCTCACTTTTAGATTCCAACTTGTCAGTGAGCATCTTCTTAACATATGCAGGGCACCCCCAGGGTCTCATATGTTTAAGAGCTGGCTTCTTGCCACACCATATCTAATAGGGTGTCTTTTCTCCTGACTTGGAAGGAACCTTGTTCAGAATATATATAGAGGTTTGTATAGCATGTCCTCGAAGGTATGTCGGTAGAACTGAGGAGCTCATCATGGATCGAACCATATCCAATAAGGTTCGGTTTCTCCTTTCGGCAACACCGTTCAACTGTGGCGTTCCTGGAGGTGTCCATTCAAATTGGACTCCATGTAGCTTTAAGTAATCTAGAAAATCCTTGATTAAGTATTCACCTCCTCGATCCGATCGAAGGGTCTTGATACTTGTTGCAAGTTGCTTCCGACTTGTACTCCTTGAACTTCTCAAAAGCCTCGGATTTGTGTCTCATAAGATACACATACCCTATACCTTGTGAAGTCGTCAGTAAAAGTGATGAAGTATGGGAAGCCTCTTTTAGCTTGAGTCGAGAATGGCCCACATACATCAGTATGGACCAACTCAAGCACTTCCTTGGCTCACACACCTTTTCCAGAAAGTGGTTTATTGGTCATCTTTCCTCTCAAGCAAGATTCGCAGTTACCATAAGACTCCAAGTCAAATAGTTCGAGGTAGTCTAACTTCCTCAATCTTACTATCCTTGATTCATTGATATGACCAAGTCTGCAGTGCCATAGGTAGGTAGAGTTTCTATTACTTGTCTTGGCTCATTTATTTTGTACATTGAAAATCTCTCGACTACATTTTAGTATATATAATCCATCCACAAGAGGAGCAGTTCCATATATAACATTATTAAAAGACAGTATGTGACTGCCATTATAAATATATGAGGAAAAGCCCTCCATGTCCAACACTGGGATATAAATAATATTCCTCGTTAACGAGGGAACATAAAAACAATCATTCAACACTAAACAATAGCCGTAAGGTAAATTTAATCTATCAGTCCCTACACGCTCAGCATCGACTCGTGCTCCATTTCCAACGCGTAGGTCTACCTCACTCGGTTCAACCTTTCTGCTATCAGTTAGCCCGTGCACATTTGTACAAATGTGTGAGCCACAAGCGGTATCCAATACCTAGGAATGAGAGTTATTTATAGACATATTTATTCAATGACGTACATACCTTGTCCACCAAAGGCAGGAGCACCTGGTGCTTTCCCTCCTCCTGGTGCCGTGCAGTCCTTTTTCCAATGCCCCCTCCTATAGTAGTTGAGGCATTCATCCTTAGTCGCGCTCACCTTCTTCTTCACACCTCCCTTGGGCTTCATAGCTGAGGGCGCAGCGATTGCCTTGCCCTTCTTCTTCTGCCATTCCTTGCCTTTCGGCTTGGGTCGGCTAGAAGAGCTCACCATGAGCACAGCTTTGCCTTTGGAAGTGGAGGACTCCAAGGTCTTGAGCATGTTGTGCAGCTCTGGCAAAGTCATCTTCGTTCCATTCATGTTGAAATTCACTATGAAGTTCTCAAAGGAACGAGGGAGAGAGTTCAGGATGAGGGTGGTAGCGACATTCTTTTCAAGCTTCGTTCCAATCGAAGCAAGCCTCTCTATCAGCCCTATCATCTTCAAGACATGCTTTGCGAGACCGCCCCCCCTTCATTCGAGCTTACACTTGAAGAGTTCTATTAGCAACTCATATTCCATTGTCTGGGATTGAGAGTCATAGAGACTCTTCAGGTGTTCGAGCATCTCATTGGGCCCCGTGTTCTCATGCCGTCTCTGAAGTTCCATCGACATGGAAGACAGCATTACGCATTACGCCGAAGTGGCATCATCTAGATGTTTCTGGTAAGCATCTTTATCAAATGAGGCATATTCTTCAGAATCTGTCGCAGGGACTGTTGGGAACACCATGTCCAACACGTATTTTATTTTCTCTTATCTGAGTACTATTCACAAATTCCTTCGCCAGTCAAGGTAGTTTTGTCCAATAAGTTTATTCATCTCAATCAACATTTTCAACGACATGCTCGACATCTTTTATAATCTAAAGAATTTAGATAGATCGGAAATCAAATTCAAAATCTATTTCCTATTATACACATTCATTTAGGCTAATCAACAAGGACTTTTATTTAATTAGCTCCCACTATTTTAACATACTTCTACGACCCCATGGTAGAATACGGACCTATATTAATTGAGGTCATAATGGGCCAAGATCCAAGCCTATGATATCTCTGCGTTTGTTTTGGCTGATAACTTCAATAACATATCTTGGTAGGTTTTAAACCAATTGCAAAACTTATTCGCAACTCTTGGTTGATCAAATTATTACATTTAATCTTGCGTCCTTAGATTAGTCCGACATTTTGGCGCCAAGATTTGTCTAAGCAAGTCAACCCCATTACACGACTGCGTTTATGTATCTAAGAAAATTTGGCCTTTGTGAGCGTTACTTTGGTGTAAATACCCACAAAAGTTTATCATTTACCTTTATATTAAAACACATCTATGAAAGAGTCTAGGTCCTCGTAGACTTAGAGCAAATGCTTTAGCATAAATACTCGTATCGCCGAAAAGGATTTTGCACTCTAACAATTATAATGGACGACGCGTTTTAATTTAGACTTGTATTTAAAGTTTTGGGGAATATTTTAATTTGGGGTTTTAACCAAGATCAACTCTTTTATGTCATATCCAATACGACATCTTGACATCATGCAAAACTAATAATACATATAGTTTGGGAACCGTCAACCCAATATGCATGATAGAAGATGGTTTAATCAAACACTGGGCACCGCCTGCCCAGACAGTTATAGCGGACACTATTCTAGAAATGTAAATAACAAACAATTTGACATTTAGCACATAAATAGTATACAAATGGGTGGGGCCGCAACGCCAATCATTAGCGTCGCGGCGCCACTGAGGCAGTAACCCCAATTTTCTGAAAAATGCACTAGCGCTGCGGCGCTCCACCATGGAGCCGCGGCGCTTCAGAGGCAGTAACATTTCTGCTTCTGCAATTGAATTAGCACCGCGGCGCTAGTTGAGGCAGAAATATTTCTATTTCTGAAAATGCATTAGTGTCGCGGTGCTCCACCATGGAGCGGCGGCGCCTGATGTCCAGTGAGTTCATATTTGAAACGAAGCATTAGTGTCGCGGTGCTCCACCATGGAATCGCGACACCTCCTTGAAACCCTAGTCAGCGTCGTGGCGCCCTACCATAGGGCCGCGGCGCCGACGTCATTACAAATGTTTCTGTGTTGATTTTCAAAAAATCATTCAACCCCTAAATCCAATTTAGGGATCAATTCACAGGTCCTTTATCATCACCCACCATTATCATAAATGTCTATATCGACCATCATCCATTATTTACTCGTTCTTAGCTGTGCACCGTGCAATAAGCCAGACAACGCACTTGGCTTATTTCGAGTTAGAGTGGAATGACTTCCTCGAGTTAGCGTAGGAGATAATTTAGGGTGATTCCAAAAGGTCAACATTCGTTCAAGACATGTAGGATTTCAAGAAACCTCGTTTTAATCCAATTTTATGTTTAACCCATATTATTATTCTATTCAATTGTTATATAACCATTTAACCAGCATGAGCTCTGATACCACTGTAGGGTTTTGTTTGGTTCAAAACACATAAGTAAGGCACAATGGAGTTTAAAAGTTTTTATTTCTTACTTATCCCAACAATAATTCTGGTATGGTTATATAACAATGGAACTTTTAACATAAAACATTTACTTACAAGTTAGTATTATCTGAAATCTTTATCTACTATAAGGTGCACACGCGGTTACCTTCCGATTGCAAGCTCCAAGCTTCAATGTACTTCTCTTTCGGAAAGCTAGGAAATCCGGCAGAGGTTCGAGAGTATTTGATTCTAAGTCTCTAAGGCTTAGAATGTTTTTCAGAATTGGTGTGTTGAATAATGAGGTGAATGTCTCTATTTATAGTTGAAAAATAGGTCAAAATCGGATTAGGGTTTGACCTTGGTCTTGGCCCAAAAATTGAGGCAGAGGCGCCGCGGCCCTAGGGTATGGGTTCTGCGGCGCTCAACTTTATTTTTCGTGCATTCTTAATTAAATACAAAATCGAATTTTGACTCTATTAAAATAATCATTATTCATTTAAATGTCTCGATTCCAAATCAAACATTTTAATTACTCTCTCAATACATCCTTAGATCGAAACGGACAATCGACATAGTGTGACCCTACAGGTCTTCTCATATCGACATTAATCAAATTAAGGTCTACACGGAACTCCTAGACGGCGCCGGAAGACGAACTCAATATGTGAAGTACGTTTACACGAATCTAGTAAACTTAACCTTTATGTGGTAAGATAAAATCCTTTCATTCACGACACACCCGATCAAGCTTAGGATTTGTCAAGTGTCTATCCAAATGGCTTAATCATTATATCTCATCTATATTAGTTGACAACTAGACCATATTCTAAATATGTCTATTGCGTTGGCCAACGACTTAGTCAACCTAATATCACTGAGAATCCGAGTGTTCTCTCGAATATACATCCGAGGAATGAATCCTAATATTGGCTCAACTACCACCTTCAATCCACATCGTAATGTACCCAATACAAGTCGTATCTCAACCTATAAGGCATTTGAGCTTAGGACGGGATCAAAGTACATTACTTTGTAGACAAGGCGCGTATTGACCTTAAGTCTAAGGACTTCTATCTCCCACACGCTGATCATAGTTTAGACAAGTATAACAAACAGTATATCAGCAGGGTATACCAATACTTCCAAAGTATCCATGTGTCCATCACGAGTAACCATTACTCGTAGCAGGTGAGACATACTACATCCTCTAAGGATGTGATGCAGACCACATGTCGACTTATCACATATCATCGATATCCCATTCTCGATGATCATTAGTCGAGGCTATTTTAAGAGTTACGCTCTATCATTAATATTTCACTCTATTAATGACAACGTAAGCTCAAGGGATGCACATTAATGAATAATTACAAACAATCAAATAATAATTCAATAATTGCAAATGCCAAAATATTAATCTTCATTAATAATAATATGAATGTGTATAAAGTACATTTGTCCTAATACAGATTGTCTCTAGGACATAAATATACTTTCATATTTGTCAAAATTGACCCACTGCCTAGCAGTTATCATCGGTTTCCAGCTTCACACCAAAGGATCTAGGCCACTATATATCTGTTGTGTATGGTGAATGGTGATTCTGATGAAAAAGATGTTGATAAACTAGCTCCTTCTGGCAATTGATCATGTAAATATGTAGCTTATTGAAAAACTTCAGTACATGCATCATAGCTTTTTCACCAACAAGATATTCTGGCATAATTGTAAAACCAAAAAGTTGAAGGTTCTTACAAAGTTCTCATTTTGCACGAGAGAATTCTTCTAAATTACAAATTTTTGCACGGATTCCTCTTCAAACGCACTGGTCTTTAATTTAGATATCCTCACTTAGGAGGATAAATCTCTGGAACGGTTGCTGGCAAGACTGATAATAAGTTATTAGTAGTTATTATTTTTGAATTAAAAATAATTAAACACCTACTCAATGAAGAGGATGGTTGAATTGTTAAGTAGTGGACATTATGTGACGGTTCTTTTAAATATAATGACCATAGGTAAAGTGGAAGCAAACAGTTTCCTGAATCCTAGCTATGACAGTTACGAAGGTTAATTAAAGTATCAATCTGTTCTTTCAATTCACTTGATTTTCGGCTTTATAAAGGTCAGCACAAAGAACATACTTTTACACTCGGTGCATGATTTGGGAGTTAAACTAAGACGAGCAATGAAGATTCATATTCTGTAAACCAAGAAATCTTCCAGGGTACTATAATTGTAACTTCTTTTTTTTCAAACTCCTCCCTTTTAGTGTTTATGATATCTTCTATATCTTCTCGATGATGTGTTATTTAGTTTTCATTGTACCAGTATGTGATCAAAATAATTTTCTAATTTAGCAACCACAAGTTTAAATTCAATAGATATATACTCTGCTGCTCTATAAACGTACTACATATTGTTGGGCTTTCAAGCATTCAACACTAAAATGGGGCTTTAAAGATGAAGTGTGAATTGGGAATTGGAGGGAAACGAAATTTTGAAAAAATAACTTTTTTCAAGTGATTTTTCTCCCATATTGATGCTGGAAAGGAACATTTATGTGATTATATGTAGAAGCACAGATTCTAGCTAACAAAGAGTTGAGAATAACGTTGTCGTCGTTTGACTTCGGATTTGGTTTTGTTCAAATGATGTGATTGATAATCTTTTTTGACCAAATTTTATTAATTTATTAATTAATTTTTTTGCGGAATAAATTAAAATCCCAATGGTCATCTCTGAATTGACGAAATGACACCTTCTTCCCCATCTTTGCACCTATTCGGCTCCAACTTTAGGCTATATAAATTTTCAGGGGTTTCGCCTCAAACATACACTGTAAACACAAAATTCACGAAATCGTGCTATTTGAAAAATTAGACTTTTCATCCCCTTTTCTGTGCATTATTTTCAAAGAGAAAAATAGTAAGTGTCATGTGATTTATCACTGTTTGTTGAGTTCGCTTAAGTTCTGCAATTTCGATTGCGAGTATTGCAGAATAGAGTTTCGTTCTATATATTTTATGAAAAATTAATCCAAATCTTGAACAATTGTGAGGAGATTAAATTCTTTAAGAAAACACAGTTTTCTGTAAGCTCGAAACTACATTTTTATTCTTAACATTTTATGTTTTACGATAAATATATTCCGGATACAGACATAACAGAGATTTCCTCAAGAAAGGGGACAATTTTCACTTTTTAGAGGCCTTTATTTTATAATATATTCCCTTTAGCAAGTTTCTTGATCGTTTATATTGTGGCTGTTTCTTTTATAGTTTTTATTTAGGCTTTATCTTAGGTAACTATACAATCTTATCATTGTTAGTTTTTTATGGCCCACGTAATATAATTATTTGGTTTAATAATATTATTAATGAGTTATTGTAAATTTCTATGTTGCTATTCTGCTGCTTCTTTTTTGCAAATACATGTTGCTATTATGTGTTTACTTTCTTATTTGGTTACGTACTTGAAAAAAAAATGTTTTATAGCATGTTTTTTCCTTTCTTTTCAAGTTAGGTTAGATAAAAAAAAAAAAGGCTAGATATTATCCACAATTTGTATAATTTGAATGTAAATTAAAAAATGAATTTGAATATTAAATAAACTCTCAAATCGTGTCCTAAAATTTAAGCTCATTTTACTTCTTTTTAAAAAAAATTAAATTTGATCGTACTTTGTTTTTTCTTTCGTTTATTAAGGATTGGTTTTCTAATGGAATAGGCAGTGATAATTGTGGTAATAAAATTAGATATTGAATTTTGTCGAGATGCTTATGTTCTTTGATCCCATGTGCGAAGTCGTGGGGGACTGCCAAGGATTGCTAATGTCTTGTTGGAAATGCGTCCCAGGTGGGTTAGCCTAAAAGAAAATAAATAAAATAAAAGGAGAAGAGACACAACCCTTTCCAAAGGGTGTGTCACTTAAGATATAAACAAAAAATTATTTTGTTTATAAAGGAGTTCTTCTTATTCTTCAAAATAGTTGTTTTTCTTTTCTTCATAAGTGAAACAAAATTATTTCTCTTCCAAAGAACTACCGTGGTAGATTCTTACAAAGATGAATACGTCTTTCTCCTCAATCGGCGGAAATGCCATTCATAACATCTTTGGCAACCTTTCTTTCACAGGTGGAATATCGGAACAATCTTCTGTAACAGGTACGATCATAGACTGTGAATTTTATAGCGTAGTTCGTGTTATTAACATGTGATTACCTTATCGACTAGTGAAACAAATATGGAGAATTTTGGGGAGAACTATGTGTTCTTAGATTATTGTATTTTCCTTCCTTGACATGAGAGCCTAATATTTTGATTTTTTTCCTAGTTTGTGGTTAAAAGACCATAAATTGATTGCGCAACAGTCACGCCTGAAGTACTGTTTGGTGTTTAAGAAATCACTGTTTGTGGCGTTTTGGATACACCAAAGTGTTTCTGAAAATACTTTGTGAATCTTGTGTTCAATTTGTCGATACGTATTGTCGTTAATAATATGAATAGTCTTAGTCTCAGAATTTTTTTTTATTCTGAAACTTCTTGTTGCATCAAAGGCCTTTGTGGCATTGTTGTTTGCAGTATTGCTAAGTAATGGCAGATGATCCTGTTGGAAATTAGCCTTTGGCGGGGAGATGCGTCCACCCATCTTTGATGAATTAAACACTAGTGTTCCGCATGTTGGAGACCTAGTCTCTTCGCACATGCATGATCTACGAAGTGAGTAGATAACCGTAGGGCTAAGAATCGTCAAATTTCGTTGAGAAATGAAAGAGATATTGGTCCACGAAGTAAGGTGTTTGAGGCATGGAAATGTGGTGTGGGACAAATCTACCACATCGGTGGGAATAGGAAGAATTGATCTCTATATATGTTTCTAATTGGTAAAGGGTTTGGGACCCCAAGGGGTATCCCATGTGTTTAAAGGAGGGAAGACCTAGATGTGCTTGGGTTCAAGGCTAAGCCCACACGCGCGCCGCGCGCCCGTCCGGTTCCCGGGTCCCGGGCTGCGGGCTGCGGGGACTTTCTGAAAAACTGCCTCCTTCAATGGCCATTAACAGCCATGTTGCCATGTTTTGGGCAGTTGTTTAGCCCCTCTTCCATACTATATATTGAGCCTCATTTGGCTCAATTCAGTCAAGGAAAAACAGTCACGAAAATAGCACAAAAAGTAAGTAAAACTGTGTTGAAAAACAGTGAGTAAACACCCTCATATACACAAGATATACACTACAGAGACACACTATATACACAGAGAGTAAAGAGAAACTCTTCCTTCCTATTCCATATCTTCAGCAAGTCGATTCATATTTGTTTTCTTCGTCAGGCTCAACCTATTGGCTTTGTAGCGTTGAGATTAAAGTGTTGTTTTATCTTGGGAGACTATTGCCCGCTAACGTAAAAGCATATATACGGGGCAATCTTGTCTTAAGGACAGAGGGCTATCACTCGACTCAACACACAACGTTGTAACCATCCAGATTTAGTTGTTTCTTGATTTCAGGTTATCAAGATTCAAGACACAACAAGCTTGCGGCAGTTTTGAAGATTGGCCTATTTGTTCAACAAGATTCAATTTCTGAAGATTGAATATTTGTTCATCCTTTCGAATACTTGTAATAGTTATTTACTTTCTGTACTGCTTTATAAAGTACATAGAGTAGACCAACAACTTAAGATAAGATTTTATTGTATTACTATTAGTGTTCGAAAAATGTCGGTCAAAAGTTGTGTGACCAAATCTGGATATGGCTGTGGTTTTCTACTTGAAGACAGTGATGATGATATTGTTGAAGTTCAACATGTTCATGGTGTCACCGCTCCCAAGAGTGGTGGGAACAAGCGCTCCCGAGAGCCTGAGGATGTCAACTGGGACAAGAGGAGAAGGTTGAAGATGTGGTTCTATCTTGCAGCAGAAGGCCTATATCTGTCCCAGACAAAGAATCCGAAATTGGGATAAGTTTTTTTCTTACTTGTCAAGAATAAAGATTAAATGATGTCTGATTAAAAATGAATTAAAGTAAGGAGGAATATAAAAATAATTTATATTCCTTATGCTTTAAAAAAAATCAGAAGTTTAATCTCTTCTTCTTTCCCATTTAGAGATTGGATTTTGTAAACGACTTAAAAAGATCCGTTCTTTTAAGTATAATTATTAAAAGTGTGTAAAGTATGTTCTCACATACAATGGAGAAAGATCCACTAACTGTGCGAAAATTGTTACCACTCTTAAGTAAGCGCCAAGAATTGTCTGGGCACCAATCATAACGGAAGAAGTCTAAAAGTTAAAGACGTTGAGCCTGTCACACTATTTGGCAGAAGATCCTTCATAGGAAGATATTGGACACTCAGTCATACAAAGCCTCCGGGCGACTGGAGTGGGCCGAAAATTCCTTTGATATGATGATATTGGACACTCAGTCATATAAAGCCTCTGGGCGACTGGAGTGGGGCCAGAATTCATTTCATAGGAAAAGTAATGGACACCTAGTAAGGTGGGGCCAGAGTTTCCAGGTCTTAAATGATCTGAAGGCCTAAAGAAAGGCAGAAATGAAATTGGACACTCAGTCTGCCAAAGCAACTGGAGTGGGCCAGAGTATCTAGATCACATATGATCCGGTTACGCCCTAACCACGGGCAAGAGGTTGTTCATGTGAAGCAACGCCACCTCTAAAGTAGAAGGGGTTGGAGAGGTTGTCCTCAATAGGACTTCAGGGAATGGGATCACTCTAAGATGAGGTGATACATGTCCCAAACTTGGTTTAAGGGACATTGTTGGTCAAGCTGGTTTGAGACTAGTCCAACAGGTCTATAATAACTAAGAATGGGACAGTATGTCTGTAGCCAAATGAATGATATATTTGTAATCCGTGCATCTATGCCATCATAGATTTAGACAAGTTAAATAGCAAGTCATTCAAAAGCTAACGATGTTGAGATTGTTGCCTTCTGTCGACATAAACCCTCAAAATGAATGTGAGGTAGGCGAAGAGGCAAAATCACCTTTCCAAATTCCGTCAAGAGAATAGCGAAAGAAGCACCGCTCCTCTAGAACTTAGTCACACCTACTTGGGTGATTTGAAGTTTATACAAAATAAAGAGGGGAGACAATTACGTTGTGACCTTCATTGATGATGGTACAACATATTGTATCCTTTGTTTGTTGAAAAGCAAAGATGAAGTTGTAGAAGCGGATAAGCGCTACAAAGCAGAAGTTGGAAATCAACTAAGCCTATGGATTGCAAAATTTGTAGTGATAGAGGGGGAGAATGTGAAGCATCGTTCATTAAACGACTGTTCATTTCTCACCTCATTCCAACGGTGTTAGTCAAGCGCAAAGTGGTACGCCCAAATTACGTGGGGTGGCTTGGTAAAAGTTGAAATACAGAAACAGGTCAAGTTATACCTAAGACTGTAGATTGCATATCCACTGGATCTGCAAATAACAGTAGTGCTGATCGCCTCTTGGCGTCAAAGAATGCTGAATTCTTTGAAGATAGCTTTCCTTGAAAAAGGAAAAATGAGTAATTGCTCAAGGTTAACAAGAACCCGCGAGGCCCTGACTGTCCGGAACTAGACGTTCCGTATCTACAGGACTCGAAAGTTGCTGGCTATCCGGAACTTAATATTCCAGATCTGCAGAACTCAGAGATTCTAGATGTTGAACCGAGATGGAGCAAAGAAGAGGACAAAGACTTGTTCTAGTCCTTCTAGCTTGTATGGTTAAGAATGAACCGTGGACAATTAACCAATAATTGTCATCTCCAAAAGCGCTGCTTTGGAAAGAAGCTACAAAAAGAGAAATAGATTCCATCATATAGAACCATACTTGCGTAATGGTTGATCTTCCTCCGGGAAAAGAACCTTTGGGTTGTGAAAATGGATACTCAAATGTGAGTACAAAGTAGATGGATCTACTAACGATTATAAAGCCTCGATTACTTGTACAAGTACTCCCCTGCGAGTAGCTTAACATCCTGGGCCATTGCAGTCTTGTATGGCATGGATGTTGAATTAGCCTTACCAACCGGAGAGTTGGAAGAAGAGGATCAGAGTTGGTTTGCTGGACTGTTGGGCTTCTTCCTGAACTTTCATTTTGGTCTTGAAAGTTTCAGATAAAACAGAAACAATGAATCTGACCACAGAAACATTGACTCTGAAGTTAGAAAGCCAACAGTTGGAAAACCAACAGTCTAAAAGTAAAAGTCATATTGAAACAAAGTCTCGATATGAAAGATATGGGTATCACATATGACATCTTAGGAATTGGATTTCTAAGACATCTAACGGACTGGTCGATAGTTGACAGTCTCGTTGAAGCCACCAATGGATATGAATCATAGAACCGATTGGAATCATGGTGCACCCATAGACAAGGAGCGATATGCTCAGGTCACTGTAGTTCAATGTATTGTACACACTACAACCGACCTGGTATCGTCCTACAAAGCAGATCAGTTGAACTAAGGTTCACTGATGATTTTAATACATGATCGGTAGAAGGCGTTAAGTCATATATGACGATATCTGAATTATTCGCTTATCTACGAATTATAGTATTCTGGATGTCCAGCGGTTTTGGGAGAACACAGTGATGCAAACTGGACATCAGGTCTGAAGAACACCAAAGCCTTAAATGTGTATGGTGGGTCTTGGAAAATCCTCTAAGCAAACTTGCATCGGCCGATTCATGATGGAATCAGAGTTTATCGCTTTATACAAAGCATGAAAGAAGTTGAGTAACTTCATGACTCATTAGAGGACGCCCTTATTGGGAGAAACCCGTGCCTTCAGCAGTTATACATTGTGATTAGCCGGTCGGCTTTAGGAAGGACACGGATGACGGCGTCTGGACATATCTGTCAGGATCTGTCGGAGACATAAGACCGTATGGCAGTTGATCATCACGGGTGTCACTTCCTTGTTTACTAACTAAGGGACTACCCGGAGATCAAGTGTTTCGCCCTGTCTAGGGGAATGGGCTTAAAACTCAAACAATACGAACCTTTGCAGTGGTAACTAACCATACTGATTGGAGATCCCAAGAATTTGGTTCAATGGGAAAACTAAGCTGTAAAAGGTTCAGTTGAGTGCTTCGGTGGAAGCAAGAAGCACTTCGGATGATGATTTATGTACGGAAACATGAATCCAAAGTTATTCCCGAAAGACATTAAAGTGCTACCTGCATGGTGGGTAAAGGTTAAGCTTCCAAACCTTTAATGATCCTCAAACGGTTGAGGTTAAGGTTGGGGAAACTTTTAATGATTCCTAACACTTGTGAAGTGGGGTATAACAGGATACCTTGTAGGAGATCACCTATTTAAGTGCGAGGATGGCCGCCTCAAATGAACGCACTTAAGAATCCAAGTGTGTCCACACCCACAACGGACAGAAACGTAAGAAGGAAAATAGATAAGAAGAGTTATTGTGTTGATATCGTTGTCTTGGCTTATACTAAACACTGACGGTTCAAGACATCACGTTCACCGCGCAGTAAGTAAGTCCGATGGTATTCAACTAGGGAAGGTTCAAAGCGAAAGCTACCTCTCCTGATGCAATATCTTTTCGCTGAAAGATTGCTGAAATGTAGGCACCTTGTGTGTGCGCCACAATCTCTCTTTCATAGAGGGGATTGTTGGAAATTAGCCTTTGGCGGGGAGATGCGTCCACCCATCTTTGATGAATTAAACACTAGTGTTCCGCATGTTAGAGACCTTGTCTCTTCGCACATGCATGATCTACGAAGTGAGTAGATAACCGTAGGGCCAAGAATCGTCAAATTTCGTTGAGAAATGAAAGAGATATTGGTCCGCGAAGTAAGGTGTTTGAGGCATGGAAATGTGGTGTGGGACAAATCTACCACATCGGTGGGAATAGGAAGAATTGCTCTCTATATATGTTTCTAATTGGTAAAGGGTTTGGGACCCCAAGGGGTATCCCATGTGTTTAAAGGAGGGAAGACCTAGATGTGCTTGGGTTCAAGGCTAAGCCCACACGCGCGCCGCCGCCGCCCGCCCGTCCGGTCCGATTCCGGGTTCTCGGGTTTTCGGGTCGCGGTCGCGGGCTGTGGACTGTGGGGACTTTCTGATATTATCTTTTTGGACCAGAGAACTCTGCCAGATGTACAGTTTGATCCCTGAAGTTTCATATGTACAGTTTGGACCTGAATTCTTTCATATATACAGTTTGGTCCCTGAAGTTTCAATATTTACAGTTTGGTTCCCAGAGTTTCTGGAAAGTTGATTGTGGGGTGACGGAAGGCAGAAAACTTTCTGCCTACCGTTGGACTATTTTATGGAGCATTAACCAGCCATTATTTGGCTGATTAACTCCTCCATTTTACCCCTCATTCATGTCCATTAAGCGAGCCTCCTTCAATGGCCATTAACACCATTACTTGGTCGTTTTAATGACTAATGGCCATTAACAGCCATTACTTGGCCTAATGGCCATTAACAGCCATGTTTTGGGCAGTTATTTAGCCCCTCCTCCATGCTATATATTGAGCTTCCTTTGGCTCAATTCAGTCAAGGAAAAACACTGCAAAAACAGACTTAAAAACAGTCACGAAAATAGCACAAACATTGAGTAAAACTGTGTTGAAAAACAGTGAGTAAACACCGTTATATACATAAGATATACACTACAGAGACACACTATATACACAGAGACAAAAGAGAAGAGTAAAGAGAAACTCTTCCTTCCTATTTCATATCTTCAGCAAGTCGATTCATATTTGTTTTCTTCGTCAGGCTCAACCTATTGGCTTTGTAGCGTTGAGATTAAAGTGTTGTTTTATCTTGGGAGACTATTGCCCGCTAATGTAAAAGCATATATACGGGGCAATCTTGTCTTAAGGACAGAGGGATATCACTCGACTCAACACACAACGTTGTAACCATCAGATTTAGTTGTTTCTTGATTTCCAGGTTATCAAGATTCAAGACACAACAAGCTTGCGGCAGTTTTGAAGATTGGCCTATTTGTTCAACAAGATTCAATTTCTGAAGATTGAATATTTATTCATCCTTTCGAATACTTGTAATAGTTATTTACTTCCCGTACTGCTTTATAAAATACACAGAGTAGACCAACAGATCCTTATTTTGGACAGCACGTTTTTTTGCCATTGTGCAATTCATTAAAGTTTTTCTGTTATTACAAAAGTCTACAAAACTTGTTTGAGACAAAGAAAGATTTGGTGGTATTGAAGATTGTGGTTGTTGTTGTAAATCCTAGTAAAATCTATATCGTGTGTCTCCTTGCAGAGAATCACTTCTATAAAATCCCTGACTGTTAATAATGTGTCCTCTTAAAAAGAGAACCGAATTCTCATATGTTTGTTTTTTGGGTTTTATAATTCTCAAACTCTTATGGTGCCTCAAGTTTTTGATACGGTGATGAATATTTCCTTTTGGGGCAATTTTTTTTGAAAGGCAACCTATTGTTTTAACCCGCAAAAAAAATGAAAAGGGTGAGTTTTTTATTCAAAAAATTGCACAGTTTGCCGTTCAAATAAGCTGGTTTTTATTTTTTCCCCGTCAAATGGCTGGTCTTTAACTTTTGCCTTCCTTTCATTTAATAATTTTTTTCTGACTAAAATACCCTCTAACCTAAAAAACACAACTTCATGTTTTCTAAATCGTCACCCGCGTTAGTCTCCTTTTCTCTTCTTTTCCTCCATTTTTTCATTCCTTCTCTGTGTTTTCTGCTCAGCAATTTCAGTGGAATATCGACGCGCCGTTATTCTCCTTTCCTCCATATTTCCATCCATTTTCTGCGGTTTTGCTTAGCGATTTCAGTGGAATATCGAAGCTAACGGTAAGTTCTTCTCCATCAATTTAAGATTTAAATCTCTCCATCTCTACTATTTCAGTGGTATATTGACATACTTTTTTATTTTATTTTTTATTTATTATTAGATCTGCATTAAATCTCTAAATAGACTGAGTGAATGAATTGTTGCTTTTATTTCTGCTATTTGAATGAATTATTGCATAAAATTTCAAATCATTGCATATATTTGAATGCATTTTGTCGTGATCTGAAAATTTTAGACAAATTTTACATTCAACTATTTTGAGAATTAGTTGAAATTAGAAAAGGTTCGGACAAATATCAAAATCAATACCAATTTGGAGGGGCAAAAAAGGAAAATTGCGAATTCACCTCAAATTCCACAAGATTTTTCTCCAGTTTGAAAATTTATATTAAGTGTTAAAATCTCAGACATTCAAACGCAAATTAAGTGAGATTTTGAATTTTGAATTGCAGATTTCTTACGAGAGCGGAGAAATCATGATTTCTTTTGGGAGAAAGTCCATTTTTTTTTGTTTGACTGTAAAGAAGTTTTGCCTGCGGAGCAAAGTTTATGTTATGCTTTAGGCAGTAATTGTCTTGTTTCTGTAAAATTATGCTTTGTGCGGGACTACTTACATAGAACTCTACAGGATATTGAAGTACATGTTTTCTATTGAGATACAGTAAAGGAGCAGAATACGCTTCGTACAAGTAGAAGCAGCTTCATATCTCAAAAGAGTTGCCGCCTGATTCTGTTTGTAATCATCTGCTTTTCTCTTCTCATCTTTTCGCTCTGTGTTCTGCTTTTTCTGTGTTACCTTCATTTTTCATTATGCTCCATTTTCTTTGTTGTGTCTTACATCAGGCGATTGTTGAATTTGTTATGCGCTGCTCTCTGTCTACTTATTCAATCAGTTTAATTGGCATTCTTAGGAGACCTGATCGGTATAAACAGCCATCACCTGATAAAAAAGAGTATCGCAACACATATCACCAAAACTCGACTCAAACGTGAGTGTACGATGCTTGATTACACTGAACAAGCATCATGCTTCAAGGGGAGGTGGTGCTTGTATCGGCAAATTAAAGTATGGCTTGCTTGTTACTGATGGGGTGAGTGATAAATCGTAGACGGTGTTTAAGGAGTCTTTTTCTATTTGGCTAGATGAAATTTTTAAAACCTAGTTTACCATATACGATTCTATTCTACCTCACACTGGAGCCAAACTGGTGAAGAACCATTCCACTAAACTTGTGGGGTCAAAACAAATGAATCCTAGAGTTCCTGCTGGGAAACTATGACGTTGCTCATATTTCATACGAGTTGAATGTACTTGGAGGCAGGTGAGGTTTAACTGCTCTCTTTGCACTATGGACTAAAATTTTCCGATACATGAAATTTCCTCTTCTAGTAATGGTTACTAATGATAGGTGAATCATGTTATGTAACTAGCAGGGGGCCAAGAAGAATGCATTGTGTGATGGATGTTATCCCGGCTTCTGCCATTAAACCTGGAGGTATAGCTCCCACACAGATCGATTTTCCAAGGGGCAATAGTGGTTCTTCCTCTCTTCCAATTTGATATCTGCGATCCAAATCAAGTTGGTCTTTGGCTGGGCCTATAGAAATTCAGAGAGAAGGTTCACTGGTTCTGAAAAATAAGGCTCCCAGATGGCATGATCAGCTCCAGTGCTGGTGTTTGAACTTTCATAGTCGGGTAACTGTCACTTCCATGAAGAACTTTCAGTTGGTGGCTTCTCCAGAGAATGGTGTGATGGCTGGACCAGAACACGAGAAAGTTATTTTGCAGTTCGGCAAAGTAGGAATGAACATGTTTATAGCATTTCAGGCATTCTCCATATGCCTTTTTAATCTAAATTCTTGTTTTTGGTTGTCTGTGAGTTTGATTCGAGCATCTTTTTCACATGATAAGGTTTGCCTTGATGAGAGATTTAACTCCACTTTCCCCTACATTTCAATTTTAATATCCAAAGATCATCGGTGTGTGCATATTTCGTGTTAGAGAATCCCTCAAGGCTTTTCGAGCTGGTCATGCAATTAGTTAATTACCAAAAGGAATTCACAGTGTAATTGTGGCTTAGCGTTCTCTTTTATGTTTGCAGATAATTGTTACATAAACGGAAGATGATGTTCGGTGTTGTTGGACTTAGGTGGCAGATAAAAGTTTTCACGTGGTACACCATTGTATTAGAAATTCAATTATCTTAGCATGTCTCACATAAAGTGTTTTTTTTTCTGGCTTCTAAATTTCGTCTTTGCATTTGTTCGTTTTTTTTTAACAGCAGGTCGTGGTTGCTTGGAAGTGCAATAACTCCAGTGGAAAAAAGAGATTGAATGCGAAGCACAAGAATGGTGCAAATGCCTAATAAAATGGCAGAGTTGATATCATTAATTCTTGTATGTTTTCTCAAGGACCACACAAAAAACGGGAGACAGAATGCAAATGCCTAATAAAATGGCAGAGTTGATATCATTAATTCTTGTATGTTTTCTCAAGGACCACACAAAAAACGGGAGACAGAACTAAAGAACCAAAGAATGTTGCAGCTAAAGATTAGAGGAAAATATGATCTTATTTTGTACATTTCGTTTCTGTGTACATAATTACTTGAATCACATTTTTCTTTGAAAAATCTTTAATGCTGTTGTTGTCATATGATCTTATCTTTTTAAGTTTGTATTCTAAGGTTATGTGTTAAGACATGTTTTTAAGTTTGTATTATAAAGTTATGCCTTAATGACTCATCAGTCTGCATCGAGACATCTAAGACTGCTTATACAATCAAAGCTTGGCTGGCAGTTCATCTTGAAGTTATCTCGAGCTGTTGTACAATTGCTCTTTAGGATAAACAGTTGTTCGAGGAACCAGTTGAAAGAGGCTTTGAATGTTCAGGATTAACCTCAGTCCCATCCAAAGGGAGGCAATTAAAACTAAGGTTTAGACTACCGGACTCAGATAGTGAGTGAATGTGTGGAACCTGGAAGGAATTTGGAATAATCATCTAAGGATCAATAACTATTACACCACATAGTAACCAGGTTGATAAATAAGGGATTATATATAGCAGGGGAGTAGGACTCTTATCAAATCATGAAAAGGGAAGGGACCCGAAGTAACGATATTGGATTTGATGTAGTAAGTTGTGGGAAAATGCTTGGATATACGGGAATGTTTAAGAGACTTGGTTACAGGAGCGGGATATAACTTGACAAGAGAGGAAGATTTTGTCGGAGTACTTGCGATTATAGTACCGAACTCGATTGAGAAATGCAGTGACCGGCAAGTCTAGTATATTCCTAACCCTGGATGGCTATTGAATATTTACTTCAAATATTGCCATGATGGAAATATAAAAAGTGAAAAGGAACTTACTGAAGAAAGAAATTCTAAGACCAACGAGTTATTCGTAATTTAAGTCTTTAAGTATGACAATATGAATGTACTAAGAAAGGATCGTATAAAGATATAATAGAAGGATAAAAGGGAGAATAGAGGGGAAAATGGATTCAAATATCCTTATCATTTTCAAAACCCTTGACTTTGATGATCATCGTGCCACAGCTTCTCATCGTAACCTTACTTATACTCCAGGCCTACGAGCTTTGTCACCTAAATCACATCATGAGACGAAAATTGTAACAAAGAAAATAAGAGACATAGTTTAGATGTCAGGATTCAACAGTTTGGATAAATTACAGTTTACTAAGCAACCTGTAAAAAGAGATGTACGACCGTGTGGGGGTCGATGATGTACCGATAGCATTGTACTTGTGTAATCCTATGAGGCGATAGCTATGGCATATGATTACATGACAGGTTGAGATAGTCCTATGTACAAAAGAACTCTGCCAGAATTGTCGAAGAATATAAGAATCGCTATACTTGAATGATTCAAACTTCGGATTCATATTAATATTCGTGTGATACGATCCTTCAATTCCTATTCCATTTACTGAAGTTGATCCATGTACCTTATTTATACGGTGTTGTTGAAACAATGTGTAGCTCAGGAGTCAGCAAAAGAACTTTAAAGTGAGTTATGACTAACCTTTTTCTTGTTATTATAAGTACAAGCAGTCACGTGAGACCAATTTAATGATATCTTGATATTATATTGCCATGTGTGATATTGGAGGTGTATTTTAGCTGCTTGACAGGTTTTGGATAGTCCTATTTACAAGGAAAACTCTGCCGAAAATTTTGGAAAACATGAGAGTTAGAATATCTTCAACATTCGCGGACGAATGTTTCTAAAGGGGGAAGGATGTCACGTCTCATAGTTTTACGTTCTATCACGTCACCGATTAATACCAGCATTTTGGGAAGATATGTGACCTTACGAAAGGATAATGAGAGTTTACAGGTTGTCTATGGAAGTATCAAAGTGTATAGAAGTTAAATGGATCGAAAAAAACACATTTCGATGAAATCTGCAGAGTTTCAGATTTGACGTCCAAAATGTACAAACCGTACAATTTTGTATGGACCGTACAAATTGGATACTCCCACTGTAGAATTTCCTCCAATTTTCAGTTTTCAGTTTTTGATTTTACGGTCCAAATGTATGGACTGTACATTTTTGTACGCACCGTGCATTTGTATCGTCAATTTTGATGGTGAATTTTATTTTTCATGTATAAATGTTTGTTGCTCGATCAAAGCCCCAATTTTCCCCTCTTCTAAACCCTAACCCTCCGAAAAACATTTCTCAAGACTCCTTAAGGGTTCTAATCAATAATCTAAGGTAAACTACGCAAGTGCAACATAAAAAACCCCGTGAACACCACTAGCTTCTCTTCTTCCTTGTTGCGACAGTTTTAGAGGAGTTTTGGTGATGAAGTTAACTGAGAATTGGAGTGTTCTTGATGAATTTGAGGTAAGTTTCATCTTCCTCTACCTATTCTTATGATTAATAAATGTTTTGGAACAAGTTGTGGAAGGATCTTCATAATCGAAACTTGTAAGCTTTTGAATTCATAGTTGTATGATGTGTTGGGCTGTTTTACTTGGAGTATGAGTTGAAGTAGATAATCAAACTGGTTGTATGTGTTGTGGGATTAAGGAAAGGGTGGTTTGGAAGGTTGTGGTGTTGAATTACATAAGTTTCAATTGTAGCGAAGTCTAAGAACCTTATGCACTTAAGTTGTTCGATGAAATGTCCAAGCAAACTTTCCTTTAAGTTGTGGATCCGATATTGATGCAAACCGTTTGTATAATGTAGATAACCGTTCGTAGAGCTTTCGAGGACCAGTGAAACTTAAATAGCTTTGGCGACAAGGTATGTAAGACTCACTTCCTTCTTTTTTGCATGATCAATATTGAAGCGATTATTACGAAATGAAATTCGATAAAAACTCTACTCTTAAGTCCTTAAGAAAGTACTTGTGATTCTCCTATAAATGTGTTGTTGTGTATTACCATCCATCATCGAGATTACATCCTCGTTCCAAGGCACTCTTTTGATGTCAGTAAAAGTCAGCTCCTTATTATTTTCTGAAAGCTAAGCTAATAATGTGATATATGGTTCTTATGGAGTCGTTTGAAAGAGTAACATGTGATGTATTAACTCTCATAAGGGAGTCGGAGGCATAACGACCTTACGACACTCCGACGAGTTCAAAGACTAATCGGTAATCCTTAAAGAGGTCATCATATGCATGTTTTATATATCTATATTGCCGTCAGAGGCCTATGGTGTTATATACAAGGTTATATAGCTATGAGATTAATGATATTGCCCACAGAGGCCTATGGATCTATTGCGCAGTTTATATAGATATGATATTGATAATACTGCCCTTGAGGCCTACGACGTTATATATATGCGATTATACTTCATTATGTATATTTTGGCCCACAGAGGCACTTAGAGTACAAGTTGTCTTTCCACTACTTTATTTTACAGTTGTGCATTCAATCACAATTTCAGCTTTACATATTCAGATGATCTTTCGTACTGATGTCCCTTTTTGAGACACTATGTTTCATGCCCGGTGAAAATTGAAAATTGTCTTCTTGGTTAAATTTGGTGGTTATGTCCAGGTAAATGATGAAAAGCCCTTAACACGAGGGCGATCACGTTTAAAGATCTTAATAGACATTGAACAAAACATTATATATAATTTAAATTTATATGTCAGTAATATCAACAATTAAGACTAAAATTCAATATATCGAAAACAAAATATACGTAGTTCAAAATCATTATTGGAATTATAGGTAAAAAAACTAAACAAAAAATTAATTTAAAATGTTATAGTAATTAGTAAATAAATGCATAAAAGAAGATAATAAAGGATTGTGTTGGGGGTCGATGTGCTAAATAGGCTAACATTCTCTCACGTAAACTTTACAATATCATTTTACAATAAGTTGAATCCTGAAATTGTTCAATAAACATATACTCCCTCCGTCCTATAATAAGTGATAGAAGACTATATACACGGACAAACCGTGTATATCAAAGGTCGAGTTTTCTTTTACCATATTTGTAGATTCATTGTATAAGTGTAATTATGGTATTAGTCTAGTATTGGGAAAATCTATTAGAATTATAGTAGGAAAATGTAGAGTTATTTTCCATATTTAGGAATTGTATATTTATATATATACCTCTTCATTAATGAAAATAATCAAGGGATTATTTCTTTCATGGTATCAGAAGTCTAGGGCAAATATTTTCCTTCTCCAAACCCATAATTCCGCAGCCCTCTCTCTCTCTCTCTCGGTCTCTATGATACGGCCCCGACCACTTCTTTTTCCTTCCAATTTCTTTCCAAATCCCTAATTCTCCTCTTGTTATTTCATTATGTCTACCTCAAAGAACGCGTTTTATCTTTCCCTTACAGTCTCCAACATCAAAAACCACATCCCTATTGTTCTTGAGATGAAAAACGTCCAATACACGACGTGGGTGGAATTATTTAAGGTTCACGCACACTCGCATCAAGTCTTTCATCACATAATCCCCTCGATAACATGCATGGAGAAGGTGCCTACCCCGAGGATTGACCCTACTGTCACGACCCGACCCGACCCGACGGGCCGCGACTAACCGCCCTAATGACGTCATTATACTAACCTGTCACACATAATTCAACAAATACTTAATGAGTCTGAAATCCGGTAGCATAACGCTGCAATAACAACATATGCTAGGGTAGGCAAGTCGATAAGGCTACCTTTACCCCCGAATGTACCTGCCTCCTGAAAAGTCACAACTAGCCAACACAATATAACAGGCAAGCCGACAAGGCTGTCAACAAATAATATCACATATACACGAGAACACCCCCAACATAGAGTACAATAATATGGCTAACCGAAACAGATTTCTGACCCTTACACCAGTGCAACCCACAACTGTCTACATACCTCTACAAGAAGGATAATGACATATGACGGGACAGGGCCCCGTCGTGCCCCTAAATATACATAAATCAAAAAGATAGGGTTCCGTACAAAAATGGTAAAGCTCTGGATCAAAGGAGCTTTCCAAACAACTGCGCAGGAACCTAAATCGGAGGATCACCAAACTGAGCACTTGTACCTGCGGGCATGAACGCAGCCCCCCGAGGAAAGGGGGTCAGTACGAAATAATGTACTGAGTATGTAAACATGAAATACTGCAAATGAGATCATAAGTAGCCAATGGATAACACTCTCAGTATAAAAAAATCAGGATTCAAATCCAACTGTGCCATAACAATAGAAGTCAGTTGCCTTATAAAATGAGAGTCAAGTCAAGAAAACATGAGTGCATGTCCATATACATATATATATATATCTGTAACGTAACCCGGCCCACTAGTGCGGGACTCGGTGGAATCATATCATAACCCGGCCCATACTGGGACTCGATAAAGTCATATCTCATCTATGGATTCATCCTACGTAACCCGGCCCTCTAGTGAGGGTCTCGGTGAAAAATGCAAGGATGTGCACGAACGTAACCCGGCCCGGGACTCGGTGAGTTGAAGTAGTAACACTTAGCACGAGTAGATATCATGAGTAACCATATGCAAGTAAAAATTATCATTTGACTCTCAATAAAATCATTATAATAATGTCATAATAAACTCTTTGCTGAAAAATCATAGGCACTGCTCATAACAATCCTCTTTAGGAATTAAACTGTATAAGAATCAAGTATGTCCGCCGTACCTTCATTAAATAAAAATCATGCCAAAGAAAGAAGGAATAGTTCACATACCTCTTAGACGAACTAATCAACTCTCTATTAGAGTACGTCTCGATTTAGAACTTCAACCTATAATAATGGTAATACGTTCATCAATTCTATGATCACTAGCATACTTTATATCGAATAACGACTTCTTATTCTATAAAAACTCGGGCAGCACTTCCCCTGTTTATACATGTTTCCACAACTTCCAAACGAGGCTAATAACATCAATAAACAAGCACCAATTAAGGGCACAACCAAAACAACAATAAAGGGAATTTACACACCCACTTCTCATGTAAATTTAGCCTCTTAATCCACCTTAAAAACAGCCCACAAAACAGTCCATGTTCCAACAACAACGAGGGTAGAATGTGAAGTCTTTCTACGCCTTTCTACACCCTTATTCCTTTAGGACTTACATTAGCAATTACCACACTTAAACATGCATAATGGTGACTAAATTTTCAGAATTATAACACCACAAAACAGTCCCTAAAACAGTCCATATACATCACAACATGTCCAACAATTTCATGCAAGTTCTTGGCCACAACATGTCATAATTCCATAACTCTTACCTTAATTCCTATAATCCAATTTCGTATTTCAATACTTCCATATAACTAATTCCAACTAAATCTCAATGTTTCCTTTCAATTTCATCATGCAATTAGTGATAATACTAACAACAATAACCAACGAATCCAACAACACCAAAATCTGTCCCAAATTGGCAACTAGCCCAAAATTGTCACATGCAATGCTTAAATTCCAATTTTTCCTTAACACAAATTCATTACCTTAATTCTAACAACATGCATTCCAATTATATCATAGAAATAAGAATTTTTATACCTCAAATTCATCCAAAACAGTCCGCAATTTTCTGCCCACTGTTTGTCCAAAAATCCCCATTGTTTTCGTATTTCTTTCCCATTTTTGTTCACTTCTTCAACTCCAATTGACATGCAAGTGTTCTACAATGTCAAGCCATCATCCCTACACGTTTTTCTTCCAAAATTTCATCCCAAAAATTTGAAATTTCTGGGCTACAGTTTCAGCCAACATTGGTTGTTTTTGCCACTGTTTTTTGTGTTGTTTTGTTTCTAATTTTTGGTGAAAAATGTAGTCTAGGAAGAGAAGATAAAAATCTTAAATTGGGTATGGGTGGAGGGTCTTTTTGGCTGAGCTTGGAGGAGAGAATGAGAATTTTTTTGGTTAAGTTTAGAAAGAAGATGAAGAGGTAAGTGTAGGTTTATAAAAAAAAATCTGATTTTTCTTTTTTTCACTTTGGCCCCCAAGTTCTTCAATTAATAAATCTCAAACCCACTTCTTTTAATTCCCGAGAATTTCATAAGCCTCGTATCCTCAATGTCATAATTTTATAATATAATACTATTCCATAACTCCATTGGAATAAATTCAACTACTAGGATTAATTCTTGTCGTCACGTGTATAGCACTAAAGAAAAACTATTTCGGCATAACATCCGTTTATACACTAATTTCCCGTATTAACATATGTAAGCGTTCCTTATATTCAATATCCGAATCTTACTTTCTTAATGACGTTCTTAATTATCGTCTAAATCTTACGAGGTGTAACACCTACGTTATGGAAAACTCTTGATGCTACCGTTCTCCAGTGGATTTATTCCACTATCTCTACAGACCTCTTGAAGATGATTATTGAATCCGACGCCACGATGATGGAAACTTGGAATAGGGTGCGTGATATATTCCAAGATAACCAAAATTCACGTGTTGTCACTCTTGAGCAGGAATTTTCGCATATCAACATGGAGGATTTTCTAAATGTCTCAGCCTATTGTAAAAGGCTGAAGAATTGGCGGATCAACTCAAAAACGTTGGTGCGCCCATCACCAATGATCGTCTTGTTCTTCAGATGGTTACAGGCCTATAATGGTGTTGGGACGCTTCTTCGTCAAAGTAATCATTTCCCCCCGTTCTAGCAGGCTCGCTCCATGCTCATATTAGAAGAAGCCGTCTTGGCTAAAAAGGTGGCTACCAGAGCAAATTCCATCATGATGATGGCCACGTCAGACAACCCTCACTCATTCTCGGAAAATTCTACCAAAGACGTAACAACGGTGGCGGCAAAAAAGGTTAAAATCAGAAAAATGGTGGCAAGAACCGCGGCGGCAGCCGTGGCAGTGACGGTGGTCGGAACAGTGGCGGCAGTGGTGAACGTGGCGGTGGGCTACTTGGGCCCCAAAACCATTAGTTGCTGCCTTGGGCCAACTGGTTGGGCTAGTGGCCCAACTCATACCCGTCGAATTTTCCAGCTCCTTGGGCCCAGTTCCAGAATGCTTCCAGGCCCAATTTTCCGATCCAGTTCCAGAATGCATCCACCCGACCTGCTGGGCCGTGGCAGTAGGCTAGGCTGCTTGGGCTTCGGCCTCAGCAGGCCTTCGCTGCTGCGGGCCCAACGGTAGTTCCGACGCTCACGGATATCGCGGCCGTGATGTATATACTTAGATTAAATCCCCCAGACGCAAATTGATATATGGACACCGGTGTCACTTCTCACATGACATCTGAGATCCGCACCAAGTAATCTCTCGTCTTATTTCAATTTGAGCAACACTCGTGGTATAACTGTTGGTAATTGTCATTCAATTTCAATTCGTGGTTATGGTCACACAAATTTGTCTCCCCCGCATCCACCTCTAGTTTTAAAAAATGTTCTTCATGCCCCTCACTTGATTAAAAATTTAATGTCTGTCCGAAAATTCACAACTGATAATTAGGTTTCTGTTAATTTTGACCCTTTTGTATTTTTTGTGAAGGATTTCAAGATGGGAATACCTCTAATGAGATGTAATAGTAGGGGAGAGCTTTATCCAATCACCACCACCACCACCATTTTCATGAGTCAAGCCACACCTTCAACGTTTGCCGCTCTTGCTCCTTCTTTATGGCATGCACGTTTGGGTCATCCGGGATCATCTATTATTTCTTCTCTGCAAAATAATAATTTTATTGATTATAAGGGTACGTGTAGTACTCTAATTTGTCCTTCTTGTCTATTAAGGAAACATGTTAGAGTACCTTTTGTAGCTTCTACTTCTAGTACGTCGATGCATTTTGTCATTATTCATAGTGTTTTATGGACATCTCCCGTTTTGAGTTCTTTGGGCCATCGTTATTATGTTTTATTCTTAGATGATTATTCTAAGTTTTTGTGGACTTTTCCTTTGTCTAAAAAATCTCAAGTTTTTTCCAAATTCTTAAAATTTAGAGCTTTCATCTGTACCCAATTTGAACGGAAAATTAAAAACATTCAATGTGATAATGGTAGGGAATATGATAATGGGCCATTTCTGGAATTTTGTGACACTCATGACATATCTTTCGGTTTTCTTTTCCTCATACGTCCTCACAAAATGGAAAGGTCGAAAGAAAAATTTGTACAGTTAATAATATTGTATGTACCTTACTAGCCCATGCTTCCTTACCTCCGTCTTTTTGGTATCATGCGTTACAAATGACTACCTACCTCCTTAACATACTCCCTAACAAATGTTTAGCATATCAATCCCCACTTAAAATTCTTTACAATAAAGATCCCTCGTATTCTCATCTTAGGGTGTTTGGATGTTTATGCTATCCGCTTTTTCCTTCTACTACAATTAACAAATTTCAAGCCCGTTCTACCTAAATACAAATGGTTATTTCTTATATCGTGGTGTTTTTGGATTATCCATCTAATCATCGTGGTTACAAATATTTTGATTTATCCTCTAACAAAATCATAATTAGTCGCCATGTTATTTTTTATGAAATCCAATTTCCGTTTGCTAAATTGTATAGTTCCGTGACTAGTTTGTATAATTTTTTGGATGATGGGATATCACCGTACATTATCCACCATTTATCCGAGCTATCCCGTAACCTAAATCCGCCAGCAGGCCCACTGCATGTTGGCTCGAATACGACCGCTCCAGTCCCTGGATCTCGGCCAGCAGGCCCACACTACCTGCTGGCCCAATTTCTGCTGGCCCACATATTCACGACACTATTTCTGTGTCTCAGCCCAGTCCTAGTCTCGGGACTGTTCTCGAGTCATGGCCCAGTGCCTGTCTTGACCCAGCTTCTACCTTCGAGTCTCGATCCGGTCTGGGTCCAATTTCTTGCCTAAATAATTCTTCCCAGCATCCACTTTTTCGGCCACCTAATGTTGGGTCAGCAGGCCCACTGCCTACCCGACAAATATCCAAATCTCGTCCATCTATCTCGAGTTAAGGGCCCGTTACTCGTAGCCAACGAAATATTTTTAAACTAAAATGACATTTTAATCTTTATTTTAATGTCGCTAAATCACCCCTAACACAAAACCCAGTGTCTGCCCTTCATGACCCGAATTGAAAAAATGGCAATGGATGACGAATATAATGCTCTTATTGAAAATAAGACGTGGGAGTTGGTGCCCTGTCCGCCTGGTGTCAATATTATTCATTCTATGTGAATTTTTACTCATAAAGAAAATTCTGACGGTTCTTTTGAGAGGCATAAGGCACGTCTTGTAGGTGACAGTAAAACACAATAGGTTGGCGTGGATTGTGGAGAGACATTTAGTCCGGTGGTCAAACTGGCAACCATTCGCATTGTGTTAGTTTGGCTCTCTCGAAAGCATGACACATTCATCAGCTGGATGTGAAAAATACTTTCTTACACGATGATCTTAAGGAGACAGTATACATGCATCAACCCTTGGGTTTTAAGGACCCCAATTATCATTACCATGTATGTTTGCTGAAGAAGTCCTTGCATGGGCTTAAGCAGGCCCCAAGGGCTTGGTATAAGAGGTTTGCAGATTCTATGTCTACTATTGGATTTTCTCACAACAGGTCTGATCATTCTCTGTTCATCTATCGTCGTGGTACTTCTCTAGCATACATTCTATTATATGTGGATGATATAATTTTGACTGCCTCCTCTGATAATTTGCGCAATTCTATCATGTCCCTTCTCAATTTATAATTTGCTATGAAAGACTTGGGGCCCTTGAGTTATTTTTTGGGTATAGTGGTCACTCGTCATGCAGGTGGTCTATTTTTATCGCAGAAGAAGTATGCGACTGAGATTATTAAAAGAACTGGCATGTCATCTTGTAAGTCCTCTTCTACTCCAATTGATACCAAACCAAAGATGAGTGCTACTTCTAGCACACCATATGAGGATTCCACCCACTATCGTAGTCTTGCAGGGGTTCTTCAGTATCTTACTTTCACGAGACTAGATATTACTTATGCAGTACAACATGTGTATTTATTTATGCATGATCCGCATATTGAGCACATGCATGCGCTCAAATGCATTATACGATACATACAGGGAATACTTGATTATGGATTGCATTTATATCTATCATTTGTCTCTACTCTCGTGTCTTATATAGATGTTAATTGGGGTGGATGTCCAGATACCAGACGTTCCACATCTGGTTATTGTATGTTTCTTGGTGATAAATTGGTCTCTTGGTCGGCAAAATGCCAGGCTACTTTATCACGATCCAGTGCGGAGGCAGAGTATTGAGGAGTAGTCAATGTGGTGTCTGAGTCATGTTAGCTGCGTAATCTTTTATTAGAGCTTCACTTTCCTATTCAGAAAGTTACCTTGGTCTACTGTGATAATGTTAGTGTCGTCTATCTCTCTGGGAATCCGATCCAACATCATCGCACTAAACATATCGAGATGGATATTCACTTTGTTCGCGAAAAGGTAGCTCGTGAACAAGTACGTGTCTTGCATGTCCCCTCAAGGTATCAAATTGCTAACATCTTTACTAAGGGTCTTCCATTGGTTATATTTGAAGATTTTAGAGACAGTCTCAACATACGACAACCGCCCGCTATGACTGTGGGGTGTGATAGAAGACGATATACACGGACAAACCATGTATATCAAAGGCCGGGTTTTGTATATTCTTTTACCATATTTGTAGAATCCTTGTACAAGTGTAATTATGATATTAGTCTAGTATTAGGAAAAGCTATTAGGATTATAGTAGGAAACTACAGAGTTATTTCCATATTTAGGAATTGTATATTTGTATATATACCTCTTCATTAATGAAAATAATCAAGGGATTATTTCTTTCAATAAGTATCACCATAGCCAAAATATTTTGTCTCATAATAAGTGTCACCTTAGGAAACCAAGATATAAATTGGCTAGTTTTTTTTTCAATTCTACACATAGACAAAAACTGACAAGTTAAAGTAACATGTAAATGATGATTGGAAAAACCACATAGTAACTTGGTATTGTTGATTTCCCAATGTCAAAAGGTTTACTACTTGTGCATACTATAATCAAGAGGAAAAAGTAAATTACTTTTATTATATAGGGGTAAATTGATAAATTTAATATTGCATTATTGGTTTCTTAATATGCATTTTTTGAATAAGATGAACACTTATTTTTGGACAGAGGGAGTATATATTTATGATTACGTTAATCAACTGATCGCGCATCGCGCGGGTACGTATAGTAGTAGTAATTAAACCAAGAAATGTTTGTAGATAAGATAAACCAATCTTTGTGGGTTCGACGTCTTTCTATACTATTATTTGACCAGAGTACGAGTTTAAATTATATATACACCATACACTCGCCAAATTTTTGGCGTCGTTACCGGGGATTTGGCAAAATCAATTGCAGATTAATTATTTTACTACTAATTTGAGAACCATTTTTTTATTAATATTTATTTTAACTGTTGAGAAAAAAATTCAGAAAGTGTATGACCCGTTCTTCTTCAAGAGAACTAGTCAAATACAATCATGAAATTGAAAAATCCTTAAGGTTATTACGAAAATAATAAGTCTTACGATCTCAAATTCCTTCACTAAAAGAAATGTAAAACAAATGGAACACTAATAATAACCCACCTCCACCACATCAAGTGGAAGAAAATTTTTGATGACGTGGTACCACGACGTGATAGGATACTTAGAGATATGCAAGGTCAGATCACTTGAAAGGAGAGTCAAGTGTAAGGAGACCACCAATAGCAACAAATAACTTTGAAATCTGCACAGGCTTGATTCAGACCATTCAAAATTCATGCCAGTTTACCGATGATGTAAGTAAAGATCCTCATGACCACCTAATTGATTTTCTTAAATTAGTTGAAACTTGTAGGTACAATGGAGTCACAACAGATGCTATCACGTTGCAGCTTTTCCCTTTTAACTAAAACAAGAAGTTAAAACATTGTTGCGAGGCTTACCAAGAGTTCACATTACTACATGGGACCAAATACCTCAAAAGTTCCTTATTCACTTGCCAAAACGATTAAAATAAAATAAGAAATCAATAATTTTATGCAGAAAGATACTGAATCTGTATATCAGGCATGAAAAATATTAGAATAAATGTTAAGTAAATGCTCACACCACGGTATCCAAGATTTTGATATTTTATATATTTTTTATCATGGCCTTAAACCCTCTGCTAGAAATTATAATTGATGCAACATCAGGAGGATCCATAATAGGAAAGACCACTGCAGAAGCCACACACTTGGTGAATGAAATTTAAAAATGTTATTCAATTGAGTGGATGGGAAGGTAACAATAAACTTGGAATATCATTTATGGACTTGTTTTTCCTACTTCCATTAGAGAAGTCATTTTTCTTATTTTTAAGGAACTTGTTTTCCTAAGAAAAATGTTTTCCAAGACATTTTGACCAACCGAACATGGGGAAATTAAAATTATTTTCTATATTTTTCAAAAAATGTTTTCCTTCATACCAAACACACTCACAACCATCAAAAACTTGGAGAGCCAGTAAGCCAATTAGCAACCCTGTGTCAGGACAAATTTAAGGTGCTCTACCAAGCAATACTGTAAAAAATTCAAAGGACCACCTCAAAGCCATCACCTCTACGTTCAGGTAAAGCTCTTGATGATTCATATGCAGATACAAGGAACTCCAAGAGAGGTAGAATAGGTAAATGAAGGTTTGAATAAAGAAGAAAGAACAAAAAGATAAGGGAAAATGTGAAAGAAAATGAATTAATTACAAAATTCTCATTATGTACCTCTTTTTTCTCCAAAAGATAAAAAGAGAAAAACTTGACAAATAATTCTCAAAATTTATGAAAATTTTAAAATAACTTTATATTAACATACCTTTTTTCAGATGCTTTGACGCAAATGCCTTCATATGCTAAATTTCTTAAAGATATTTTATCAAGTAAAAAAAAATCAGAAAAAGTTTTTGTCTTTAAGCTTATAGAAGAATGTAGTGCTATACTTCAAAATAAGCTTCCGCAGAAACTTGGCGATTCAGGAAGTTTCACGATTCCGTGCACTTTAAGAGATGCTCATTTTGAAAAAGCACTATGTCATTCAGGTGCTTCAATAAATCTAATCTCTTTTTCCATTTTTAGAAAGTTAGAACTTGGTGAAATGAAAGACACCGATGTTTCTCTTTAATTGGACGATCAAAGTACTAAAAATCCGAGAGGAATAATTGAAGATGTTCTCATAATAGTTGATAAATTTGTATTTTCAATAGATTTTATTGTACTTGAAATGGAAGAAAACACTGCGGTGCCTTTAATTTTAGGTAGACCACTTCTCACAACAGAAATATTAATTATTGATGTATATCGAGGACAATTGAAATTGCGAGTTGATGAGGAAAGTGTGATTTTTGACATGCATAAATAATGAAATTTTCCGAGGATGAGTTATCATCTTCTTGTTTTCAAATTGACTTGCTAAATGACCTTGCATATGAATACAAAGATGATCAGTTGATTACTGATTCATTGGAAAGATGTTTGGCCAAGTTAGGTACCATTAATGGTGATGACCCTATAATAAAAGGAGAGGTTGAAACACTAGAAAAAGAGTAAAAATGAGGAAGTCTCACCAGGAGAAGTTCAATCAAGAATTGAGCTCAAAACTCTTCCTTCTCATTTGAAATATATTTTTCTTAAATCTAAATCATCTCCAGTGTTTATTTCATCTTCTTTGACTATAGAATAAGAAAGAAGATTGATTACAGTGTTGAAAGAACACAAAAGAGCATTAGAGTGGACTATGGCTAACATCAAAGGAATTAGTCCAACTATTAGAATGCCTAGGATCCTCAGGGAAGATAATTACAAGTCAATAGTAAAGCCTCAAAGGAGACTGAACTCAGCAATGCAAGAAGTTCTCAAGAAATAAGTGGTGAAACTTCTAGCAGCAGGTATCATCTACTCTATATCTGATAGTCCTTGGGTAAGTCTTGTGCAGGTAGTACGAAAGAAAGGAGGTACTACGGTAGTGAAAAATGAAAATAACGAACTCATACTTACCAGAACAGTCACATTTTCTAGACGGATATTTTTGATAAAATCAGATATCAATTACTTCAGAAGATCAGTATAAGACAACATTTGCATGCCCCAAATGTATCTATGCTTACCGAAGAATGCCATTTGGGCTATGTAACGCCCCTGCTACATTTCAGCGTTGCATGTCGGCAATTTTCTCAGACATGGCTGAAATATTTATTGAAATCTTCATGGATGATTTTACTCTTTTTGGTAAGACATTTGAAGATTGTTTCTATTATTTAACTTTGGTGCTAAAAAGATGTGAAGAGACAAATCTAGTTTTAAATTGAAAAAAGTACCATTTTATGATAACAGAGGGGATTGTTTCAGGACATAAAATCACTGCTAAAGGGGCAGAAGTTCATAAGGCTAAAATTGATCTTATAGCATGATTACCCATTCCTACCACTATTAAAGGTACAAGAAGTTTCTTAGGGCATGTAAGTTTTTACAGAAGGATTGTAAAAGATTTTTCAAAGATTTCAAAACCTCTTACTAACCTACTAATGAAAGATGTGAAGTTTGAATTTTCAGATGAATGCAGGAAAGCATTTGAGATTCTCAAAGGACAATTGACCAACTCTCTGATTGTTGTTACTCTTGATTGGAACTAGTCATTTAAAATAATGTGTGATGCGAGTGATATAGCAGTTGGAGTTATATTGGGAGAAAGGAGAGACGAGATTTTCAGGCCTATCTACTATGCTAGTAGAACACTCAAAGAAGTTCAAAAGAATTATGCTACAACTGAGAAGGAACTACTAGTCGTAGTATTTGCGTTTGATAATTTCATTTCTATCTCATACGTGTCAAGGTTACAGTATTAACTGATCACACAACCTTAAAATACCTCTTAGCAAAGAAAAATTCTAGACCTAGATTGCTAAGATGGATACAATATTTTACAAGAATTTGATATTGAAATAAAAAATAGAAAAGGTTCAGAAAGTCAGGTAGTTGATCATTTGTCCCGCTTGGAAATCCTCCTACAGAAATATCAGATATTAAGGAGGACTTTCCTGATAAACATATCTATAAAATCACAAAAATCCGAAATCAACCTCCTTGATTTGCTGACATCGCCAATTACTTACTTGGAGGATGGATCCCAAAAGATTCTTCTTACGAATAAAGAAAAAAGATGAAAAAAAGAAATAAGGTATTATTTTTGGGAAGACCTTTACTTAACTTTGTGTAGATGGAATGATAAGGCGATATGTACCAGAAACAGAAATAAACAACATATTAATCCACTGTAATGATGGAGATGTAGGAGGACACTATTGAAGAAGAACAACTGCTAAACTACTTGAAGCTGGTTTTTCTGGCCCACTCTCTTCAGAGACGTAATAAATTATGTTGCCACTTGTGATAAGTGCCAGAAAAGCGAGTAAAATCATTTGTTGCAGCTTGATGAATTATAGGAGTTCAGACTTGATGCATATGAACATGCTAAATTAAGCAAAGAAAAGATGGCATGATAACCTCATCCGCCGTAAGAAAATTAAAATTGGAGATCAGTTCTACTGTACAATAGTCGGTTGAGATTATTCCCTGAAAAATTCAAGTCACGTTGGACAGGACCGTACATCGTGACAGAAGTAATCCTCTTGGGTGCCATTGAAATACAACATGTAGATGGGGAAGGAGAAAAATTCAAAGTAAACAGTCATCGTTTGAAGCCTTATATCATCGGAATATTTGATAAACAGGTTTCAACAATTCTTTTCACCTAAAAAAAATTACAAATACCAATAAGTCGAGATAACAGCGTTAAATTCAGAACTATTTTCTTCTTTATTCTTTTAAATAACTATCGATAGTTATAAATATATAGTACTTTACTCTATTTCAAATAAGTGTATACTCTGAATTTAGTCATTACGTATTTTTTCCTAAAACTAAAAGATTTACTGCAAATATGAATATGAGATTACACTTAATTCATAATTAAAGACACTACAATATGCTTTTGCGTCCATTTTATATATGTTATATTTAAGCTAAATATAGTATGAGTATTTATATAATCATATTGTGTTTTCTTATATATAATTGTTACCTATATAATTATATGTTTCCTTATATATAATGGTTACTTATTCTTAAAGAATGGAAAAGTTGTAAAAAACTCATAAATGCAAAAGTACACAAATCAGAAGAGTTGTTGTCCCATAAAAAGCTTTTTACACTTATTAGAGAATATAAATTATGATGGTGTTGAGCCGTAGAAATTAAAAAAAAAAGTGAGCATGGGAATTGAAGGATCGCTCTGTACAAGTATTTAACTGACTAAAAATTGTTGTGCTATAGCAATACTGCAAACATAATTCAATCCTTTATAAAATAAATTTCACTATCACAAACACAAGCAAGTGACCAAAAAAGAAAAGTACTATTTACCATCCCTTTAATCTCTTGTTTCTTTTTCTCCTTCACTCAATTCTCAAAATCTGAAAATGGTACCAAGGAGCACAACAGTCAGGTATCAATATTGTCATGACCCGATCTAAAAAGACGTGATGGCACTAACTCTTACGAGTCGGTAAGCCAATCACAATCTAGTTATCCTAATTAAAAAGGAAATCAATTGCGGAATAATAAAGTAAAACACTTTTTAGGACTTAATGAAACCTTAATATAGGAAACATGAAGAGTACAATAATTTTCCTAAATCTGATGTCACTAGTACAAGAACTAACTAAGAAATACAAGTCTGAGAATAATATTCCTTAATACATAGCTATCTGGAAATGAAAAGATAGAAATAAGGTATTAGGAATAAGAATCAGGCGCCACGAATCAGTCATGTAGCTCACCCCGAATCCTTCAAATTAGCTCCTCAGTGGGCTAGGTAGCCACGAAGTCCACTAGAACTAGGAATACATCTTACACACAGAAAGGTACAACAAGTGTAGCGTGAGTACGGAAAACAACGTGTACTTAGCAACATCGTCGACCGACCCTATCTTAATTGGAGACGAGGGATGACCTTCTGATTACTACTTGCACACTAACTACCATTAGTATGCCATAATCATAATATTACACTAAATCACGGTGATCATCAGGCCAACCTAGGTTATAGCATCTAGTTCCTCAAGTCTGACAAGGCCTCCACATAAGCATGGCAATAAAATCAAATCCACAAATCAAGTACCACACAGAATAAAGATGTAATGTTATGAGATACAAGTGAATTACAATACAATGAAATGCCTTTCCATCATCGGTACACACACGTTCAAATATTAACGAATCGTGACCCATGAGGGAATCACGAGGTCTATATACCACCCGGAATGATTTCCCTTCGTATTTTCAGCCACACAGGCTCACAATATCTGTCTCTAGCCACACATGCTTATATTAGCACATCACTCCGTCCGGAATCATTCCTAACCACCTCGTGTAGGTGCAAACACCTAACCACCTCTCCATTTCCCCAAATGCGTACTCAAGGCCGCAGAACCGGTTCCGCTAGTGCGAGCCAAGTCTCGCAGGTGCGAGGCACCAAAACTAGCAACCACCTAAAAAACTCTAAACTTCTAATCAACCCTCCAAACTCATCTGAGACCTCCCGAACACAAATCAAATATGCAAACCACTCCTAACATGCAACAACTTGCTCGCACACTTAAAATAATAATAAGAGGTCATGTTGAACCGTTGTTGACCGTGGCCAACTCCAATTCTCTTAAATAACTAAAATCTCAACCAAGAGTCCTAAATACACCCGAGTCCCTCGGGAACCAAACCAATGACTCGACTAAGTCATAAACATATTCCAGCCTAACGGAATCGATAAAACTTCAAAAAAGACTCAAATGCCCTCGACGTTGACTTTAGTAAATCAAAACTCATCTTTTAACTTAAGAACTTTCTACAATACCCAAACTCATTCTAACCATTCCTCTAAGTCAAAAATCACGTTTTGAATCTAACGGAACCATTGAAATTCGATTCCGAGCACGTCTTCTCAAAAGTCAACTCCTAGTCAAACTCTTCAAACTTAAAACTTCCAAACTCAAAACTTAGATTTTCTTCTATTATTTTCATCTAATTGCCTCGAGAACTGCACCACCCATACTCACACATCAAATACATCAAAACAAAGCTAGGGAAAAAGGCATTTACGGAAAAATGAGCAAAATATCCAAAACGACCTAACGAGTCGTTACATCATCCACCACTTAACACATGTTCGTCCTCGAACATGAAAGAGAAAAGAAGTATCTGAATCTCTGAAAAGCTGAGGGTATCTAGACCGCATATCTGTTTTAGACTCCCAGGTAACCTCATCGACCGGACAATGCCTCCACTAAACCTTTACTGAAGAAATCTCCTTAGATCTTAACTTCTGAATCTGCCTATCGAGAATAGCAATCGGCTCCTCCTCATAAGTCAAATTCTGACAAAAAATATTGTATCCCACTAAATCACTTGAGAACCATCCGAATGATACTTCTTGAGCATAGAAATATGAAACACAAGGTGAACACCCAATAAACCTGGAGGCAAAGAAACATATATGCTACCTCACCGATACCCTGCACAATATCAAAAGGGTCAATATACTCGGGGCTCAACTTGCCCCTTTTCCTAAATCTCATCACACCTTTCATAGGTGAAACCTTCATCTGAACTCGTTCACCAATCCTGAACTCTAGATCACGAACCTTTTGATCCATATAACTCTTTTGTCGACTCTAAGCTGTGAGAAGTTTCTCCTGAATCAACTTGACCTTGTCCAAGGAATCATGCAACAAATATGTACCCCAAGGCCTAACCCCAAATGCATCAAACTAACCAACCAGAGAAAGACACATTCTACCATACAATGTCTCAAACGATGCTATCTCATTGCTAGAATGATAAATGTTGCTATAAGCAAACTCAACCGAAGGCATGAACTGATTCCAATGACCACCAAAATCAATCACACAGGCTTGTAACATATCCTTAAGGACCAAAATAGTTTGCTCGAACTGACCATCCGTTTGGGGGTGAAATATTATGCTAAGCTCCAACCGACTACCTGACTCTTTCTGCATAGATCTCCAAAAGAAGGACATAAACTGCGTGCCCCGATCCGAAATGATAGAAATAGGCACTCTATGCAATCGAACTATCTCTCAGAAGTAGATTATGACCAACTTCTCTATATTACGAATAGTCTAAACCGGTACAAGGTGAGCCGACTTCGTCAACTGATCCACAATCACCTAAATAGTATCAAACTTTCCCAAAGTCAATGGTAATCCTACCATAAAGTCCTTAGCAACTCGCTTTCTCACTTAATCCGTCAAATCT
This sequence comes from Anisodus tanguticus, assembly GCA_034509755.1. Classification (NCBI taxonomy): domain Eukaryota; kingdom Viridiplantae; phylum Streptophyta; class Magnoliopsida; order Solanales; family Solanaceae; genus Anisodus; species Anisodus tanguticus. The sequence continues at coordinate 34,202,762 of CM067544.1, read as the reverse complement.
TCTTTTAACTTACCCCATTAGTGTGATCCGACTCCATTTGAAATACCTGATTTTGATTCTAACCATAACTCTGAACGCATTTGGTTGATTCCATAATGTCGCAACATATTGTCCAACCTGTACTAGTAAAGTATCCTGATTGTACTTATCTTTCTCCCACACCTTCCATGGTCATCTTTGGTACAAGGAATCCATAGAAAACATGTCGACACGCACCGCAAGTCTAAATTATGACTCCCTCTGATTTGAAAAGAATTTGTTCTTGTACTAAGCCAATTCCAAGCATTCCCCATAAAAACTGACCTTATCCAAGGCCATTTGTGCAAATTTCGAATCCCTTAGTTTCGTTTCGGTGAGCTAAAACTACTGAGTCAACACTTATCATCCAATACCTCTTACTCATTCAAATGATGTACTATGCGCATCATCCTAGTGATTTTCTTATTGTGCCAAATCTGTAAAAATCAACTAACTACCCCAAAGAGTTTCCATATTCATTTATACCTCCTAAAAATCCCACCAAGTATCATAATATTTGTCGTCAACATAATGTCATCAAATCTCATTGTAAACCCAATAACGCTTGGTAAACCTGACATGCCTCTATTGTGAACTGGAAATCGTCAATTCTTCAGAAATGAGTTACTAGAATGTACAAAAATCTTTCTGGTAAAATAACCACAGGCCACTCGGCTTTAAATGAACGGACCTGACCTAGTTAAAATGCACCATTCCATAAATGTCACAAATAATCACTTGAACTATTTCCAAATCTTTATAAAAGTCCTCCAAAAGCCTTTGGTGACTTATTCTAATATGTTGTTTCTGAATAATCAACCTCGTGTTGTTGTTCTCAACATCAAAAGCTGAAATTTTTCCAAGTCGTCAATCGAGTAGCGATGATTTATATCTTATGACCTTAAATCTTCATGTTCATCAACTCACACTAGTCGCCCAAATACGATAAATTTCATGGAGTATCATCATATCGACTCTCCTCCTTGTACTTCAACTAAACTCGTCTGTCACCTCAAAAACTCCAACGTAAGGCCTACGACCTCGTACTTCACCTTCCACAACCATAAAATCTCTTAGCACAATACCTTATTACGCCTTTAGTAAATCCAAAAGTATCAAATCTTACAATCTATGTACCTTACCACACAAATACTCTCAAGTCATTCGTATTTGAAATACTCAACCATGCTCTAGCCATCAATGCTTCAACACAATCAACTACCACGTACAAAGTCCTACCTCAAAATTATAACTCCAACTTTCAATTGTAGAGATTACTCCTAATTAATCAATTCTAGCTCGTCCATTCAAGGACTCCGTGAAATTACCCATCCTAGTACTGCACAAGATACCTCTTCATCAATCCTCAGTCGTAAAGTCCAATGGATCTTGTCATGCACCAAGTAAAATTAGTCATAGATTTCTTCCCTAGTTACACTTATCATTTTTTGACCCTATCTGAAAGATATAATATATTATCATCATAACCCGTACATGATTCAAGTAGTTAAGCTGCTTCAAATTCAAGTCTAATGAAATTTAGTCCTTCTAAACCCAATAGTCAGATGCCTTTACCTCAATTCTTCACCTATCGTATTCCCTTCAAAATCATTTTTATATTTATCAATCAAAAATCACTCAGACCCACTCGTAGGGTGAATCAAAATATCACACGCCCTTTAAAGTAGATAAGCCAACAAGAAAGATAGTAGTAAACCACAATCTTGAGCGTCTAAAAGTTTCCCTTGCCTCACTCGAATCATAAAGTAAGCACCTCACTAAATCAAACGCAACCATATATACCACTTTCCATGAAGACTTCCTACCTGAAATACCGACCAATATTGCTCATATGAACAAAGTTGATTATTGCCGTTGTAATACCTTGAACCACCATCAAACTAGTCTATAAATGGTAGGGTGATTCTTGATTCCTACTCATAAAATCAGACCGACGTTTCATACTTGTTCCGTTGAAAATTCCTAAACAAATGAATCGTCCTTTCATCTTAGTTCATGAGTCTACCAACTCAGCATAAACACATAAAAGTTCCTTGGTGAATTCATTGCTTTTGTCTAACTGACCCTTAATTAATCGCCTGAAGTATACCTCGCAAGTTGAATTAGTTACCATCTACTATTACTCGTAGAAACTCACCGAGCTTAAGTAACACAAATAATACTCACATTTCTTCTCCCCATTTGGGTGTAACAACCGATAATTCTAAAAGTAGTTATATCTTCACACTCATCTATCGCTATAGTCATCCCATTAGTCAATTACTGCTTTCCACCAAACGTATACGACGCAGTCCATATCACCAATCGAATCATGTTCCTTTAGCGTTCCCTTCATTAATTGAGTAGCCTCACACAAAATAAACAAGCTCATAGTTCAACAATGATTTCTTATCACCATACACCGAAGTATCAAGTGAACCTGCAACCACCGACTTTATTAAAATATTACACCCAAGTATTCCCATGAGATTCAATCATCCATCATAATACTTTGCCAGACGAGCACATCCTCCTGTTGTGCTCGTCATATAACTGAGAATGATCCATTTGAAGTTCTTTCATTACATCTCAGTTCTATCAAGTAGCTGATGAATCTCCACACGCTCCCCAATATGAAGTCTTACGCCCTTATACCTTATCACAAAAGGTCATCTTCCATGCTAATATGCCTTCTCAATTTCATGGCCTCATCATTTGTTCCTCTTGTCCGATCCAAGATTCATTCTAGATTTTCTTTGCCTTCAGGATATTAGTATATGCCCCATATCATTGCATTACAATAATTCGTTATGTCATGCCAAAAAACCTCTCAATCGTAATCCTCAAAGCCACAACACTCATCACCTAGTTAATTTGCTAACCTTACTATTTAGAATCGACAAATCTCTTCTCATCACTTGCTATACCATAAATGCACTTCCTTAACTTCCAAGCCACTAACCGCTGAAACTGCTATCATGTAGTCATTTGCACTATCACTCCCATTTCATAGAGATATCACCAAACTAGAGAGTCTAAATCATAACTCCACCCAAATGAAATTCAAATCATTGTTGTAATCTTAATCTGATCATACATCCTCATCATGGTGACACATCTCTTACCATACCACATGATGTCACATCCAACCGCTCATATGCAAACCCGATGACATATCATCACCATCAGTGATAGACTAAAACAAAGAAGTTTAGATCTTAAACCAAATCACATACGCACGATGAGGACTGAAAGAATGAAATTTTCCTAAGTGTCCCATCGCCTCTCGAATATAAGTACAGACATCTTTGTTGCGATCCGTAAGACTCTACTAGACATTGTTTATGTACTTGTGAGATCGGTAACCTAACACTGATACCGATTTGCCATGACCAAATTTAAAAATATGTGATGGCACTAACTCTCATGATTTAGTAAGCCAACCACAACTCAATTATCCAAATTATAAAGGAAATCAATTAAGGAGTGATAAAGTAAACCACTTTTTAGGACTTAATGAAACTTTAATATTGAAAAACATGAAGAGTACAATAATTTCCAAAAACTTGGTGTCACTAATACAAGAAATAACTAAGAAATACAAGTCTGGAAATATATATCTAAATACATAGTTGTCTGGAAATAAAAAGATAAAAATAAGGAATAAGGAAGAAGAATCCGGCGCCACGGATTCGCCATGTAGCTCATCCCAAATCCTTCAAATTAGCTCCTCTGTGGGCTGGGTAGCCGTGAAGTCCACTAGAACTAGGAATATATCCTGCACAAAAAAAGGTGCAACAAGTGTAGCATGAGTACATGAAACAATTTGTACTCAGCAACATCGCCGACCGACCGTATCTCAAATGAAGAAGAGGGTTGGCCTTCCTATTACTACTTCCATACCAACTGCCATTAGTATTCCATAATCATAATATTACACTAAATCACAGAGATTATCAGTCCAACCTAGGTTATACCATCTAGTTCCTCAAGTCCGACAAGGCTTCCACATAAACACTACAATATAATCAAATCCACAAATCAAGTACCACACAAAATATGAATGTAATGTTATGAGATACAAATGAAATACAATGCAATGCAATACGATGCAAGGCCTTTCCATCACTGGTACACACACGTTCGAATATTAATAAATCATTACCTATGGGGGACTCGTGAGGTCCATATACTATCTGGAATCATTTTCCTTTGGGTTCTCAGCCACACAGACTCACAATACCTGTCTATAGCCACACATGCTCACAATACCTGTCTCTAGCCATACAAGCTCATAATACCTTTCTCTAGCCACACAAGCTCATATCAGCATATCATTCCGTCTGAATCATTTCCCCTCAGACCCACAAATGTATCCTCTCAAGTATAACATGCATGAGATACCATATGAAGCATGAATATGACATGCACAAAAATAAGAAGCCAAGATATGCATAAAAATTCAATCTTAATTAATTTATGCCATAAAGATCCGACCTTTAGCCATTTACATAATAAAAACTCAATTTGTTGCTTTTTTCCACTTTTAAATGAGTATAGAGGAGTGATGGTAATTCATAATCACATATAAGACATGCATTTAATAATGATGTGGAAAGTATGGGCTTCATACCCCAATAACAGATCCAAAGGATCATACTATTTTATCAGTTAATGCCCAAAGCATGGCATTCTCTACATAATTTAAAGGTGCAAGTACCCATAACATGTCACCGGCACCCCCTTATAATCCTCATTAAGCCTTCTAATTTAGTTAATATAGACCAACCATGATGCTTTAAATAACGTACAAGATCTTAACTTGCATGGAAATAGTAGTCCAATAATCAAAACACTCGTCAGGTGACTTGTTGATAGATTCTCATTGACGCTCTTGAGGTGTAGCCATGTTTCAAAGTACTAGCCTTTTGTAGAAAGTTCTAACTCTGATGTCACTTTTTAGGATCGGGATACTCCTATACACTCTAAGAATCTGGTTCTTAGAGTATTTGTCTAAGGAAGTAATGCAACGAAAATTTAATCAACACAAGAATTTCACATGGAAAACTCCTTGCTCAAAGGAGTCAAAAACAACAACCTATCTTTTATAGGATTTACCAAAGTCCTTTCACTATAACCTGGAGCCCTTTGAACAAGTTACAATAACCTAAGGACATGTTCCCTGGACAGTCCGCCTAAATCACAATAGTAACTAATTTTACCAACGAATCACCTATTATGCAATTTTTGCAAAGGTAAATAGATGGAACTACAATAGAACCTAACCTAGACAAACTAAATAAATAAATGATAAATCTTGATAAGCTCTGATTCTTTGTCGTCGTGCAGTTGACTCTTCTAAGACTGTGTTGACTGCGCTCACTTAAACCTCTCATTAGAATATTGTGATTTGTGGTTGTGGTAAAGCTCCAAAACTTGTTCGTGTTGTTGTTTATATATAAGTGTTTGTCGCCTCTTAAATGTAGAATCTAACCAAGTTTTGATTTCATAATTGTACCTGTAAAACAAACCTTGTTTGACTTGGATCTTCCTTCTTTCCTTATATGCGTGTTGGCTTCCTTGTCCTACTTCAATGTTAATTTCATGTTGATCAACTTATGGTACTTTAGGAAAATATTACCATAACTTGAAATCAACCTCTTCATCGAATAGGAATCAGTCAATATTTTATTTTCTCCAACATCGGCATGAAACAACTTCTAATCTCTAGTTGTGTTAGTAAGGATCAGTTTCTTTGAGCAGTTCCTTTGTTGATATGACGGCTTCACTGAATCCTTTGGAGGTTTGCTTAGATGTATGACTCTTCAATAAAACCTTCTTTGTGTCTCCCTTGATTCCTTATGCCTCCCTTGATTGTCATTGGCTACATTATTTGTCAAATCATCAAAACTTTATTGTAAGCTCATAATAAATCAGTGAGCTAGCAACTACTAAATAGACTCTCAAATATCAAGTACCAGTATCAACACAACTGTGTCCACGCTACTTTATTGGGGGTGTCTTGGACATCGACCAAAGGGGGACAATGACATTGTCCACACACCGCGCAGAATGTCCCATTGTGTCATAATCATATCAATCCACATGAAATGTCCCATCACGCCATTACTATATGAATTTGTATTGGTGTAACCAGTATACATCTCATAATCGATGACACCCAAGTTCGTAGACTTAATAGCTCATATATCATCTTTGTTGATACCCAAGCTCGTAGACTCATCAGTACATCTCATCAAAAAAGCATGAAACATGTATTTTTTCGTAAGGATATCAGTAGTGCATGATGGGAATCTATACAACCCATGTAGTTTGAAGTACATGAAATACCCGAGATGGAACCCTAGCATGTGAATCAGTGCTAATAATTTTTCCTTTATCAGTAAATCATATCGCTAATCATTTAATAGTCAAGTAACGCGGAAGAATTTAGCATAAATAACTAAATACCCCAACCTGACACCATGTACCTACATTAGCAATTGTCACCTTGCCTATATACCTGGTACCCAGGATAGCGCTCTTCACGCCACTGATACATTACCACCACATACATAGTATATTCCAAATATCATATAGTCGGGAAAATCTCCCATCAAAGTTAAAACTCTTTATTTACCTCAATAAGAAACGATGTTAAGCATCCCGAACAACCTTGTCATTCCTCAGGGCCTCCAAATGCTCCCAATCTATTCAAAAGTATACTCGATTGAGGTTAATAAGTCCAACGATACTCATATTACAATATAGAAAGAATTGGACTAAAAAGTCAAACCCGAGCCTCCTAGCCGAAATTATAGATTTGATACATTTTCTCATTACCCATACTCCCATGAGTTCTAATCCACAACAAATTTCAAAATCTGATAATGAATTAACCTTCACTTTCACAATTTACCATTTTAAACCTAGATCAAAATCTTAACATTTCCAATTCAAATCTGCAAAAGTAGATGGTAAAATCAATAGTAATCAATATAATACCCCAATTCCAAGTTGAAAGCACTCAACCAATAACTTGAGATGAAAATCGACCTTTGGATCGCCCAAATATCGAGTCTCCAACTCCTAAATATGTTGAAATAACAAAAATCTTGATATGAATATTTACATACCGTCAAGTCGACAGATCATGACCCAATACCTACATTAACCCTCCCCCGGTAGGCCAACCATCCCCAACATTATCAATGTCATTAATCATTCAGTGCTGAAAAATTTATTAAAACATGATATTCTTTAAGTTTTAATAATATAGAAATGTGAAAAAAGGTCACAATCACAATCCATCCCCTAATTGGGAGTCAATCGTACAAGAGCACTAAATACTTAAATACAAGTCCCGTAGGACTAAAAAGGTATGTCTGAAATTAAAAAAAAAAACAGAAGGTAAAGAAAGAGATCCAGGGGTTGCGGATCAGCCAAACAGCTCACCTTGAAGTCTAGGATAGTGCACCTCGAAATCAGTCATGAGGCCTAGAGTTGAAATAAGGGTTAGTATCTGCACAAAGTGCAGCAAGTGTAGTATGAGTACAAACCATTAGTACTCCATAATATAGGCTGACAACAAAAGAGACAACACATATAGCATAAAAAGACTGAACACACAACACATATTCAATTAGAACATTCTTACATCCAAATTATGATAAGGGAAATCATGTTTCATCTAATAACAACAGGTAGGCATATATTTAATTAGGAACAAGTAGAAAAATGAATTAATGCAATGCATTGACCAATAATAACCCTGACACACATGCTATAGGACATGTCATATAGTCATGATTCATGAGGAACTCGCGAGTTTCATATACATGTCACTATACCGCCAGGGCCATTTCCTATCAGGTTGTTGTTACGGTTCACCTTTACGCGGGGCATAAAGGCTAGTTCATAACTCCGGGACTCTTGGATTATTTATTTATTTTTAGAGTTGCCACCTAATTTATAAGAAAAATTAGGAAAACCAAGTAAAAAGAAATTCCTAACTTTATAAAAAAAAAATCCTAAATAACCAGAGTTCGAGACAAGAATTCACGTGATTCCCCAGGAAGGTGTTAGGCACCCGGTATTAAGACTTCACAAAATGCGATTGACCTTCGGGTTTTAAAATAAAAACTTACTTTATTTTCTTAAAAATTATTTAGAATATTATAAATGTCATTCAAAATTATTTTTCCGCCAAAAAATAAGACGAAAGTCATTCTTTTGGAATATAATTCCTTTAACTTTTCAATAAAAAAGAGATAGTAAAACTATTTTCTGATCTTATAAATATTAAAAGGGGTTTAGTAAAATTATAACTTGTAAATAAAATGAGCATTTAAAAGGAGGGTCAACCAGATTCTCTTTTCCTTCTTCTCCTTTTTTCTCAAACTCCAATTATAAGAATTATTATTTTTGCCAATTTATTCAAAAAAAAAGTAATTTGAAAATAAACTTATTCAATAAGTTGAAACATCTAGCAAGAAGCCTTTTCTTTTCTTTTTCCTTCAAATAGAAGTCAGTAATATAAACACATTTTCCATAATTTCAAAATGAAAACCAATTTACTATTTTTTTTATTATTATTTAAAACTGGTTCAATAAATAGTAGTAGCCGGAGAAAAATTGAAAAATGTTATAAAACGGTTTTATTTATTAATCTCTGGTCTAATGTTTACAAAAATAGAAAATCCTATTCGTTCTAGCGACATAAGTATGGCGTCTTAATATCTACAAAAATACAATCATAGCAGCAAAATACAATGAGGATAAAATAAGGAGATAAGTTGGGCTGGTGGGCGTACCGGCCCACCAATTTGCAAAAAATAATTATAAATTCTATTGTCTAAGCCATTTTCACCCATGGCTGGGCCTTCGTAGCTTCCAGACTCGATGAAAGAAAAATGGAATTGGGCTTTCAGGCCCAATCAACTCGAACATGTCATGATAATGAGGGAGTGTGGGCCAACCAGGCTCACAATCATGCAAGGAGGGGGAAAACATACAAAGGAGTTAGAACACACTAGAGACTTATCAATAGCATAAATAAATAGACAGGGATAATGGAATTTAACATGCATCTATACAATAACTTGGTATCGATTATGGCAGTTTAAAACAATTAGCAGGCCCAAACGAGCCAAAGTCCAAAGATATCAAATAAGGCAATTGGCCTCAGGGAACAATTAACACGCATACATAGAAATCAGGTCCGAACATATAATTTTCAGACTTAAAGAGAAGTAGGTCAACCCAACATATATTATAGGCCCAGTCAATAAATATTCACATTCATGCATATGCAAGCCCATATTTGACTCACAGCCATATGGAGGGACTGATATACGTGAAATATTCAACGTATATATATGATATACTTGGAGGTATATAAGGATATACGGCATTGATATACACCAGGTGTATACCAAGGTTTCCAAACCTTGTATACCTTGGGAGTATATCAGTAAACATTCAGCCAACCCATGTAAGAACTATAAGAAAACAAGGTCCAGCAGTTCATAATCACAAACAAAATGGAGGAGTACTCATGAACACCTCAAGGCTAAGGAAACAACTGACATATTGAACAAAAAGTGGGTGAATCCCAGGTGCAAATAGTGAGACATACACATGTATTCTAATATAATCCACACAAACAGTTCCAAGCCAAACACATTAACATGTCCAAACCTAAATTTTGAATGGACATGTCCAGGACAAGGAATTTCATCATATATAAGACAAACATATATACCCAACTAACTATCATGCTTCAAGGGTATCCTAGTTTTAGATACTAATCCAAAGAAACAAGCCCAATTAACCCATGTATTCAGAAGATACAAAACAAGAGCAGGAACCAAGCTCATACATCACAAGGAAACAAGTATAGATTTTTTTCTTGAAACTATCATGCAGGATACATGTATAAATCCAAGACAGGGAAGAAAAGTCTTAGTATTTCTTTGTCTGATTTATACAAATACTACAAGGCAAAGGGACTGACACAAAAATAACTTTACATCTTAACAAACAATACTGGACAGTAGCATCAAGACAAAGCTAAAGCTATTTCAAACATACTCATTCAAACATATTTGTTGATAGGCATGCTTCATATGAACCAACTCACAGACTAGGTTAAAGAAATAAGTATTTTCAAACAAGTAACTTAGGCATGGATGTACAATTTTGGCAAGCAGGGAATTTGTCCATTCAAGAACCCATTCAAGTCACTTCTATTCAACCTTAGGCAACTACAAGAATCAGTTATCCTACACATGTTATTACATGAAACAGAATCACAGACTGAATATATGCAAACAAAGGTTCATGACAAAAGATTATTCCAGTAGATTCAAAATGCTAGCATAATGAGTTGTTATGGATATGCTAGTTATCTATCACTCAGACCACTCAACAGACTGATATGGCAGCAAAATGACTTTTAGAACTTGGACAGACAGAGACAGATAGATAACTAGTTCAAGTCACATTTAGGACATGGAGGTGAACAGTTAATCATTTAAGACAACATTTCAAAGCTGTAGAACCATTTTGGCTAAGCTAAACATATAGAGTCCTAATCATGCTATACACTGGACATAATAACACTTAGATAGGGTAAGCATGAGATTAGTCCAATAGATATGTGAGTTTAAACAAGGGATGACCAAATGACAAATCAAAGATAGTATTTTAAACATATAGGGCCATTTAATCCAAGGCACATATAGAATCATGCTCATGCCGCCTACTAGACATAATAACAACTCCAGTACATGATATAACATGATCAACATGGTTACACAACACATCACAAATAAAACTACTACACATAATAGTTAACAATAACTTCAACTATGAACCGGTTGAAGGGACTTGGTCAAGATAGGAAAGTTTCACATTTTCTTTTTGCCTATAACTAATCAAATGATACGATACGGGATGGCACAAGGGTGATTATGAGAGCTAGGTTTCGTGGTGGAACTCGGCTTCAAACCAATGATGATCCATGGAGCATATTCACCACATTTGAGGAGCTTCAAGGGATCTCAAACGGGTATCTTCACACCTCACACCCCTTGATAATGAAGGATAAGCCTTTGAAGGCCATTGAAGACCTATGTGTGAAGATGATCAAGCTATGGGAAATAGCATGGAAGGAACAAGACACAACTCACTCAAGTTCCTTAACCCGAGACTATGCCGAGGAGCTCCAAGCCATATGAGTCATGTTCATGCAAGGAGTGGCCTTGGAAATCCTTGAGGGACTCAACTTGGTTGAAGAAGAGAAGCATGGGATTGGATGAAGATGTCAAGATCGGGAGGTGGCTATTTATGCAAAGAGGCCAATCTTTAAAGACAAAGCCATCATTCCTTGAAAAGACCCCAAACAAGGTCATTACTTCATTAAGGGCATAATTGTAATAGTTTAGTAGTGTTCTTAGCCTAAGTAGTATAAATACTACATTTGTTATTTCATTACTTAGTTTTTGGATGAATATTGATTGAGAGTGATTCTCTAGTATCTAGGTTCTGATTGTAGTGTAGTGTAGTGTAGTGTAGTGCTCCTAGCGAGTGTAGGGTTAGTTTTAATCTCTTTAATTGAACCTCTCTTTGAATGTATCCAAGTTGGTAATTCAAGCATGAGCTCAAGTCTCTTCTCCCTTGGTTTGTGATCAATTACTTGATTTCCCTTCTTTATTCTATTCTCACCTATATTTCTTCTATCAAACCTATCTTACATTGTGTTGTTTAATTCTGCATATTTGATTGTTATTTTCATACATTCCCAAGTTGGATCGTATCATCAAACAAGGATACAAAATATCCAGACACACACATAATTCCCATATTGACCATTTAGACTCATTACTCATGGATTCATGGTCATACTAGTAAGTACTTAAAGAAGATCTACCTAAGCTACTCATAAATCATAGAAGACACAAGTGAACAAGTCAATAAACATATATCCAATCCTAAGCCATGTTACTACTCTACAAGAGATCCCAGACATGTCACAACACATCTAGCTCAACTATTTTTAGATTACGACTCCTGGAAGCAGAACCAAACATCTTACTTGATCACCTATATCATAATGTCTATCAAATAGAACCAGAAATAACATACACATCATATAAATCTGACTAATAAACATTAGCCTAGCATATTTAGATATGGATAACCAATTAATCAAGCAAACATTACAAAGCAGTTAACCTAATATGTAACAATCCGATCAGTCTTTTTGAGAACCGATTCTCTATTTTGCATATCATCTATTCTAGAAGATTCATAGTAATTATTTTGACCTGCTTGCAAAATTTGAAGTCAAACGGATGTCATTTGGTTCACTTTGGGAGAAGGTTTTACTATGAAAATTCTGGCATTCAATCATTTGGATAAACTGTTTATTTTGGAAAAACGTGCTCTAATTGGTGATTTGAAGATTTTGTTAGATTTGAAATACTATTTATGACCTGTAAAAATTGACGAAGCTAATTTAAGAGTTCGTTTGATTGGGTTTTGATAATTAAATCGGTTTTAGCATTAAATATGTCTATTTATAGTGAAAGGATGGTCATGGGAAGAAATAAGACTCGGATTTGAAACATGTTATTTTCGTTGGCTTTAACTCAATATATATGACGTACATGGATGGGTAGAGAAATTTATGAGACTTTCAAAGGAGCTTTGGATAAGGAAAAGGATATTTTGGAAATACTTAAGTTAAGAAATGAAAAAATTTGATCAAAGTCAACATCGGGGGAAAATGCATCTTTTTTGAAGTTTTGTCGATTTCATTAGATCCGAAATGTGATTTATGACTTAGTCGAGTCGTTGGTTTGGTTCCTGAGAGGTTCGGGTGTGATTAAGGCGGTTGGTTGAGAAACTAGCTTTTGAGATGATTTGGAGTTGACCATGGTCAACTTCGGGTCAAGACGGATCTATTTGGGTGTTTTAACAATTTGATCAGCTTTGTATGATCATTTGTGACTTGTAGGAACTTTCGGAATTGGATTTGGACTTCGTTTGGTCAAGTTTAGGTGTTTGATTCGTTGGCATAAGTCGCTCGCCTTCAACGCTTCAATATACCATTTTATTCAATTGATGTTAGAATTGAGTTTTAATTATTGAAATACATGCGTATCAAAATTTGTGATCCGTAGCAACTTGAATCATCGAATTCCGACACCATATAAAGGAGTTATGTCTATTTTAGTTTCAAGAAAAATTGTTGTTCTTGTGTGGCCGTTGTGGCGGACTTTTAGGCGCGGTAACGGACCCGCTATAGCGGATTTTGGTTAGCGGTAGCTAAAATCACAGTGTATTAAAATTAGACTGCATCTATTTAGTATTTTCCATATAACGTGAGCTCTAGAGCTCCGATTATGGTGATTTTCACGGCATTATTTTCTTATCAACTAGGAGGTAAGTATCCAACCTTTATTTCGATGCTTCTTTAAGATTATTTCCATTGGTTATCGATTTTATTCATGTTTGATTGGGGAAAATTGGGGGTTTTAAACCCTAGGTCGAAATTTGAGTAAATTCTAGATTTTTGGCTTGTATAAACCTTGGGTAAAACTATTTCTAATATAATTTTCGATTTCAATCCAAATTTTGCAAATACTCAATTTGTGGGTTTTGACACAAAGAGGATTTTGACAAAGTCATAAAATTGGAGGCTCAATTGGAGTTATAATTTCGTGAATCTTTGGATTATGACTATTTAGATTATAGGTAACATGTTTCTAACTTAAATTTCCGATTTCACCCTTGTGGGCCTGAGATAACTTTTGTTTTTTTGGTTTCAGACTAAAGTATAGCAATATGGGTGTTGTTAGATTCGTATGAACCCATAGTACACTATCTTGATAATATTAAACTTGTTTTCTCAATAAAATTACCATTTTACCCTTGGGACCTCGAGTTCCTTACAAGGCATGATTGGTATCATTAGAATCATGTGTAATGTAGAATTGGTCCTTATGTGTTGATTGAGTGTGTGTGGTAATATATGAACTTCATGTGCTTGTTTGAACTACGACTATCCGATATTCGCTCGGGAGGACTTGTAGATTAGGAGTTTGTGGCTCCTGCTCAGCTACCAGGTACGTTACGTCTTACCTTATGGTTAGACTTCGATTAGCAAAGAATATATAGAGTTAGTGATTGTTGGAGAAAGCATGTTACGCCTTCGGGTATGAAGTTGGGATGTAATACTTAGGTTTGTATTGATGCTTGATTGTGGTTTGTTGCCTTATTTGACCTAGTGGCTCGTCGTCACATTTATGATACTAGACTTGACCGTATATCGAGGAAGGATTGATTCATTCTTGACATGATGTTATGTGTCCATGGGCGACATGATTGACTGGTATATTTCTATTGGTGTTGATATATTCTCATTGGCATTTGATATCATTTATACATTCATGATCATACATTTAGATCGAGTTGCACGCCGCAACATATATATATATATATATATATATATATATATATATCTTATATATATATATATATCTTGGACGGGTTTCACGTTCCGCAACATATACATATATTGGACCGGGTCGCACGTTTCGCATTATATACTTATATTGGATCGGGTTGTGCGTCGCAGCAGGTACATGGACTTCGCGGGTCCCCCATGGGTCATGACTATCGATGCGTAAAGGTATTCCGCCCGGAGCATGTGTATCATTGCATTGCATATGCATTTATATTCACATATTCATACTTATTGGATTTAGACTTGGTATTTATAATTGTGGTGCTATTCTTGGACTGTGTAATCTTTATATCTGATTGTGAGCAAGCCTATATTTCAGTCTCTTACTTTATATATTTTATATAACTGTAGTAAGGGCTTTGCTGATGAGCATCTAGGGTGAGCACTTGGATGAATCCGCATCCCGGATGTTTCTCTTTATCTATTGTTTCTATTTTCTATTCTGAGACAGTATTGTACTTTTTAGACTATGTATTCACATTCAGACTTGTTGTATGTAGTAGTGGCTCTTGAACTGCGTTAGACCAGATTCCTTGGGATTGTTGTATTACTTCCGCATTATTTCCTTATCTATCCTAGACTTATTATTTATATTTATAGTTGGGTTTTACCTTATTGTTGATTGAGTTGTGATTAAGGGACAAATTCGTCTATCGGGTGGAAAAAAGGTAGGTGCCGCGCGTTCCCCGATTTGGGACGTGGCATAATCATAGTCGACTAAGCATTATGAAAGAAACCTTAGCCTCTTAAAACTCTTTCAATAAGGTATTAACCTCATATGACTTGTATCATGTTCAAACATAGACAATCAAGAACTACGTAACTTACTACAATAACTAATGAGTAACCAATTAAATTAACTTAAACATCTATCATTAGAGCATTTTTAACCATGAATAATTAACCAACATACATATAGTCATCCAAACAAACATTCTGCTATATTAACTAGTTATAACCACTTAGCAGGAATACCCCTACATTTTTATGTAACAGATCTAAACATGTTTAAACCAAACAACAGGTTAAACAAACACACAAGCACACGAGTAAAAAAAAGAGGAAATCGATCTTACCTCCTTGATGTGTAGCCGTGATTGAGAATCAGGAGTGGAAAGTCTCCTCCAATTCCCACAATGAGCAGACCACACAAGAAAAATCAAAATAAAAACTTTAGACTTCGAAAACCTTAGAAGAAAATTCTAGGGTTTCGATTTTGCTTAAATACGAGACTTGGTGTTCAAACCATGGGGGTTTCGAACCTTGTTGTGCACTGAAGCATGGGGTTCTTTATATAAAATCCCAAAATCCCAAAGTTTTCACGCGAAACCGTTGTGAGAGAATTGATTTTTGATGATTTTAGATTTAATTTGAGAAAGAAAAGAGTCTCAACTAATGAAAAATCATACTTTTGAGTCTCAATGAAATAAAACTCATTAAGATCTGCTCAAAATCAAAGAGAGAGAGGGAGAAAGGTTACCTCGCTGGTGGCACATTGGTGGAGGTGGGTAAGAGCCATTAATGCTCTTACCAGAAGTGGGGAGGCAAGGATCTGACGCAAAGACATCCTCACCTGGAAGTTTGCCAATTTCGGCAGTGCCATCGAAGAGATATAGCGAGAGAGCGGCCCTAGGGTTTTCCCATAATGGGCGAAGTGAAAATGGTATATTTGCCCTATTTCGCTTCTAACAGGCCGATTTGGTCCGAGTTTCGGTCCAAACGGACTGGACTCGACCAAATAAAACACACCCTGACCCAAACTTAAAAGGGGTCGGGGTTTTCGTTAGATTTTGCAAATGTGGTCATGAGTTAATTTAAGAAATTTCCAATTTGACTTCAAATGTGACCAAAATGACCAATTAACAATCAATTAACGAAAACAAGTCTTAAATAAAAGCCATAAAATATAAAAAAATCCCTTAAAATTGAGATGCTATTTGATGCTCTATGTAATTAATCAATTTCCTTAAATTTATGGAGTAAAATATTAATCAATTAAATGACAATTAATTAGATAATTGTCCTCATTAATTTATAAAATTAATAAATATATTTTAAAAATATATAAAATATGCCAATGATATACAATAGTATACTTGATGATATTTTACAGAATAAATGGCAAGAATTTCGCCGTGATATTTTTTAAAAAATATTTTTATTTCGTAAAATGTATATTTTACTCTGTTCATGACTTAGAAACATTGAATAATTAAATAAAAGTATTGGAGGATAAACATTTGGTGTCAAGAACTGTGACCACTCATTGTACCGCTTGACTTTACTACCAGACTAAGAGAACCTCATTATACTGCCTAACTTTATCGTTGGACGGTGAGAACATCACTTTTACCTTTATCCGACCTAGAGAGACCACTTCTTACCATAAATTCAAGACCCATTCCAAATCAGTAATTACGAATGATCACAGTAAGCATAAATGTTTCATGAAAAGACAATAGATAAACCTCATTATACTGCCCGACTTTACCGTTGGACTGTGAGAACATCACTTTTACCTTTATCCGACCTAGAGAAACCTCTTCTTACCATAAATCCAAGACCCATTCCAAATCAGTAATTATGAATGATCACAGTAAGCATAAATGTTTCATGAAAAGACAATAGACATCTCATATCGTTCAAATAGAGCCTGAGGGCCACATAACAATTAAGGCATGATAAATTTCACACATACGACCAATCATGAATAACTAACTATCAGCTGACAACCCAACCTAGAGTTCACATAGTAATTGTGAAATGGGGGAGACGATTAAACTCTGGCGACTGAAATTGTGGATATGGACTGAAGCACAACAATCATCATCAGATGTGGATAAAGAATGCAAATCGAAGGAGCAGCCATAGTAAAAGCTTGAAGCTAAGACCGACAACAAAGATGAAATAGGGAAAATGTGTCTTGCATCATGCCGTTTTGGACAAATTTACTTTCCTTTTTGTTTTTTCTTTATTTGGACTAGGCTTTTGTTATCAGACCTTAGTCATTTTATTTCCGCATTTGTTTTGGACCTCTTTGATTATGCATCTTAATAAAAAGCCCATCCGGACCTAACTTATTTTTTAAAAAAAAACTAGAGTTCACAAGAATATACCAACGACTCTTTAATAAAATCAATAAAACCCTTTCCATTTTCACGCGCCCAACCCCTTCAGTATGTATATGATATGTATGTGCTCCATTCGGGGTCTTAAGAGTAAACCATAACCTACCTTGAAAGCAGAACAGGAGCCACGAATAATCAAACCCAACCCTTCCCCTTCTAGAGTGCCTCCGAACGATTCATATCTATCAAATATGAATTTTATATTAACACGTGAGCTCGTAGACACCCATATCGGCTATATAAGATTCGGGTCAGATACCCCCCTCCCCCCAAAAAAATAATGACCCATACCCACATCAACGAAATCAGGATTTTCCTTCAAAATAATTTCACCTTAAGCCTAAGAATTCCAAATCCAGAAAACTTGTTCAAAAAGCCATGATCTTTGTCCTTAATTTCATCTTTTTTCTTAAACTCAACATAGGGATTAAATCATCAATTTTCCACCAACCCAACATGGAAATGAAGAAAAAAGACAGATTAAATCAATCGAAAATACCAAAATAGAGATTAGAATCTTACCCCACGAAGAATTGAAGTCCTAGCACTTGAAATCTTCTCTAATCGAGCTCTCTAACTCAAAATATGGAATAATGAAGTCTAAGCTCGAAGTTGGAAATTAAAATGGGGTTTTGCCCACCGATTTGTGTAGGTGCGACTCCACAAGTACGGCCAAACATCCACATGTGTGGTTACACCAGAACAGCTAAAACCGAAATTCCCCTAAGTTCCCAAAACATTTGATCCAACACCCGTAACTTATTCAGAATCAAAATAACTAATCCAACACCTGAAACTTGTTTGGAATCCCCCGAACACAAATCAAAGTGTAACTTGAGTATAAACGACGCTACGAACTTGCTCGCGCACTCAAACACATATCAGACATCTTTAAAGCACAGTTTTCCACAAAATCACTCTAACTTTCTCAAAAACTCAAATTTTGCAACCAAAATCCAAAACCTTCCTAAACCCCTCGAAACGCGAACCAACTAACCAACCAAGTCATAACTCATATTCTGGACCTAATAGAACTGATGGAATTTGATTTCGGACACATTTATCCAAAACTCAACTTTTTGTCAAATTTAGAATTCCAAAACTTAGATTTTCTTCTCTGTTTTTTCATCCAATCACCTCGGGAATCGTGTCACCCAACCTCACAAGCCAAAAACACAGACAAAGTTACAGGAAGGGTCATTTTTTAGAAAAGGTCTATAAAGCACAAAACAACCAAATGAGAGGTTAAGGACATCCTTTTGCGACCTTGATGGGCCCCTTGCTATCTCGAAATGCAATCCCGGTGAAGAGCCTATGCGACCTTTAACCCTTTGACGCGACCGCGAGCCAGGACCAATTAGCCATTCCCAATCATGACCACCATCCTCGCGATTGTGAAGATCTGCTGCTATACTTGAAAAACTAAAATCTAGTGTAACTCAAGTGTGTTTTTAGCCCTCGAAACTCACCTGAACCCCTAGGATGTTTTGCCCTATATTTTTGCGCTAGTGTGTGTCGTGGGTAAAATAACGTAAACCCATAGAGGTTAATATCCCTTAAATGGATAATGATTGTTTAAAATAAGTTTTAAAGAAGTATCGTAAGGATTAAAGGTCAACAAGTCGAAGAGATTAAGTTCATCAACGTAATACCCCGTACTCTTGGGCTATGGTTTAAATTGCTCAACATATATAAGTAGACATAAGCCCGGGAGAATTTTGGTCATATATAAGTATGTAGATCAATGTAGGGGTAAGGTCTGCGTACACTCTACCCTCCCTAGACCCCACCTAGTGGGATTACACTGGTATGTTGTTTTTATTGTTGTTGTTGTACAAGTATGTAGATCAAAAGGTCAGTGTATAAAAGGATGAAGTTCAGAAATGATTTAGGACTTAAAAAGTTTGACGATAGTGGTTGAGAATAATATTTGATGTGTGCATAAAGAGGCTATGGACTAGTATTATACCGCATAATTATGATAATGAGTATATGAAGTATATTAAAATGACTAATATTTAAGTGAGTGAAGATCCAAAATTTTAGTTATGTGTGTAATTGATTAAGTAAGAGATTAAAATGGAAATCAAGCAATTGATTGGGGGTTACTGAAATTACTGTGGAAATTTCCACATGTATTGTGAGAAAATGGGCAAAAACTACATTATGCACATGCACTCATAAGGGTGTTGTAGGTGTGAGGGATTGTTCATGGGAGTGACATGGGTAAAGTTGTATAAAGAAGTATTTAACTCTTTTGTCTCAATTTGCTAAAGGTGATCTAAAGGGGAAATTAGGCAACATTTAATTACTTTGATTTTTGCTACAGCAACATCCCTTACTATATTTAGATTTGTTTCATAATTTGGTCTTAATAAAAAAAATCCACCAACATCCCTTAATATCTTCAAATTTTTCACATTTTGATCTTACCAAAAACGTCCAGCAACATTAATTTAGATCATTCTGCCTTTAGATAATCATATTGTTTCTTAAGAAAGGAAGTATCAACGTTTGTTCCTATTTGAAGTATAAATCGAAGGTTACTTTGTAATGAAGTGAAGTAATTCTAGCCTCGGAAGCTCGTAAAGATCATGTATGTCGCCTCTTCTCGCTTGTTGTGTGTTGGGGAGTTCTTGTAGGATTGAATTAAGCTTGAAAGGGGATTGTTCTTGATGGATCAAGATTGACATATCGATAACTAAAGTGCGTTGTGGATTGTGTCAGTTAGACAACGAGAGGTATGTTAAGGCTAATCATTCCTTCTTTTGGCATGTTCCAAGTACATGAAACGTAAACTTAATGTATTTCATAAATGGTTCTACTCTTAGTAGTTAAGAATGTCCATGTTATTTATTCTCATGAAATGTATTTCAAAGTTTGTCTAAATATGTTCTTAAGTCCTTATTAAGGCGTATGAGAAAGATGTTAATGTTCATAATGTAATCGGAGAGTGAATGACTATAGGTCACTCTGAAAGATGTTCTAATGATCTTGAAAGTCTTTTCGTGCATTGCTTGTGTATAGGTAAACGAGTAATAGCATTACATACACATATACATTACTTATAAGGGCATAGATATGGTATTCATACTCTACCACCAAGATACAACCGGTTGGGCAGTTATGTATCCCTACTTACTGCCGAGCTATGGCCGGTTGGGTAGACATGTATTCACCATCGAGCTACGGTCGGTTGGGAAGTTATGCAATTACCACCGAGCTATGGCCGGTCGGGCAGTTACCACTGATCAGTTGGACAATTGAAATATATTCATATTATCCCTAAAGAGTTGTTCAGTATGAAATGATATAGCTCTGTAAAGTGGCATCACATCAAGTATAGTCATTGTACATATCATTTCCCTCATAGGCAAGTATGAGTTATAGGTTGATCCTTCTTGAATCTTTTACATTAATGTCTTATTTATGATTGTACTGTCTTACATATTCAGTAAATCTTTCGTACTGACGTTCCTTTTGATGGGGCACGCTGTATTTTATGCCTGCATGTTCAGATAGATAGATTGACGACCTCACCAGTAGGTTCTCAACTCAGTTATGGTTGGTGCACTCCTTTTATTCCAGAGTTGCTACTTTTGAGTCGGTATGAAGAATTATAGATACATGTATGACTGTGATCAGGTTCAGTATGTTGGTACAGTGTTTGTATATGTGAAGACCTCATAGGCCCATGCGGATATATATATATATATATATATATATATATATATATATTGTTGGAATTTTGTCCTTGCAGGTGTGTAAATGCACTAAGTTTAATGGTTTTATAAGATGGGTCGCTTACGTATATAAGGCACAATGTGTCTATCCGCCTCACCTAGGTTGGGGTGTGACAAAGTGGTATCAGAGTAGGTTGTGTCCTAGTGAGTCTACAAAGCCGTGTCTAGTAGAGTCTTGTTTATGGATGTGTTGTGCACCACATATATAAACGGGAGGCTATATGGCATTTAGAATTGGTTACCCTTCTTTCTGATTCCTTATCGTGCAACAGAGCTGAGTCATAGGAACTCGATTCCATTCCGTACTCATGGTAAGTAAATGAAAGGTCCCTACCAGATTATGTATGCACTAGAGGTGCGAGTATTATGCTAAAGTTTCAGAGCGTGAGCATTTGTCTCACTCATTCAAAACAAGGCACTACAGGCCGAGAAGGGAAAGTGTGAGTTATAGAATGTAAATGAAGTAAAGAGAAACATGTACAAAGTACCTAAATAGAAGAGATTGTAAAGTAATTGACACTCATATATCGTGACACAAGCGTTATAATCCCGCTTCCAGTAGAAATAGAACTACAGTGAATAAAATTCAATCTGGCTTATGGTTTTCAGACGTCGATAGACGTAATCTTAGAAAGAAGTTAGATTTCGGGATCTAGTAAGGGTTATAAAAATCCTTAGCATGGACAAATTGTTATGACTGAATGGTAGTACTGAAGAATAGTATGAATATGCCAATAATACCTCTTTAGAGGATATATATACATGATGTACCCAAGAACTGTTAGTCGGATACGACTTCTTGAGAGTATTGAAGATCTGGGAGCCAAGTATTGTAATCTTGGTATATGAGGTGAGTATTCCCCTCATTGATATGTATTAAGTGCCTATAGAATAAAGTCGGTCAAAGATGGAGGAGTTAAAAGTGAAAAAGACATTTTGTTTGAATCATCTAGAATAAGATAAGAAGCAATGACATTAGCCAGAAGGCTGCTAGAAATATAAGTGTCATGACCCAAATTACTAAGTCGTGTAGGCACCTACTCTTTTTCACCTCGGTATAGGAACTCATCCCTTAAAGATTCACCAACAACATACATAAATAATGAGAACAATAGGAGTCTAAAAACAATAGATATCTGATAATGCGGAATACAACAACTACCCAAAGGATCTGGTCTGAATAGTACAAGAGCTTCTAAGTATACAACTTGAATAAAAGTTACAACTACAACTTGAATACAATTCTATTTAGAAAGAGAATTAAACAGAAAATCTAGATAAACTCTATGAGATCCTCGAAGGCTAACCGAACCTCGCTGAAGTTCCTGCAACAACTCTACACCTCGAAAAGGGTGTAGCAAGAGTAGTATTAGTATAAACACTATGTACTGGTAGGTATCATAGGACAACAATAGTTATCTAACATACATAAAGAAAGAAACCGAAGAATAGACATGCTCGCAATCAAGTACAAACACTATCACAATCTAAAAATAAACAACCTAAGTGTAGAAAATCTAGTCAGAATCCAAGAGATACTAAAATGAAGTAATTACTAAGCACACCCATGTAAGATTTGCAGTAAGGTGAATGATTTGTCGGATTTTCGTCCATATAATCGGGTCGGGTATCGAACACTCTCACGATCCCGGCAAAGACCTTGGGCATCAGACACTCATCTCTTTTTTAAGCTCTCCGGCAAGGACTTCGGAGGCTACACTCTCTCACTTATCATCATTTTCAATCACAATTCATATCAAATCATCATATGGAATGAGAATGTATGCAATGCATGATATCAACTACACATGTCATAAAGTACACTTCACAATTTCAAGCCATTTCCATTATCCTTCCATTTCCGATGATAAGTGAGATATAAAGAGAGATGAATGCAAATACAAAACAATATCAAGTGAATAATATCAATCCCACTCGTGCCACACATAGACATATATCATCATATCATTATCAAGTCCAGTCATTTCCTCTATCAATGATAATATCAAGATAAGTGAGAAATAACTATTCACAATCATGATATGGAAACTAAGTGCAAATCTAATATCAAACACTAGGCAGCAAGCCAATAATCACAAAGAGGCAACAAGACAAAAATCAGTCAGCAATACAAAACCTAAGTAATACATCCCAAGTTCATACCTAAAGGCGTACATACTTTCTCCGACAATAACTAACTATACATACGCTTTACTAACCGAAGTCTAACTAGAAGGTAAGTCGTAACCTACCTGGAAGGCTGAACAGGCACCACGAACTATCCAATTCGAGGTTTGTTCTTTGGCAACATCTCAAAATAAGCAAAGTCTAACACTTATCAATTTTACATTAACACAAGATTCGAAGGATACCCATAATAGTCTTAGAAGAAATTTGGATTGAAAAGTTAGTTCAAAAACTCATTTGCAACTTCGAGGGACAAAATAGTCATTTCGTAGGAAAATTTGGTTCAATAAAGTCATAATATTATTCTAGAAAGTCATACGAATCCAATAGTACCCATATTGACATACTTTAAAACCGAACCTAAAAATTCACCCATAATAAGATTTTGAGCCACGAAGGGAAAAATAGAAATTTTGGTGTAAAATTGGTTTACCCATTACTTATGGAGTCTACATACTAAAATGAGTGAAATCCATCCACTAATTCATGTTTAATTAAAAAAAACCAATTTCAAACCTGGGGTTTCAAATCTCCATTTTAATCCATTTGAAAATTCATTTGGACAAAGAAATTGAAGTTAGAAACACTTACCGAAGTCCCAAACTATGAATTCCTTCATAGCCATTTATAAATTTAGTGGAAAATGATCATTATCAACATAGGGTTCACTATCCTTAAAAACCTTATTTCCCAAGTCCCGATCATGGAAAGAATTTGAAAATCAAAAGATGGAAACATGAAATAATACCAAGATAAAGTTTAGGAAATTACCCCGATGAAAAATCTTGAATGTAGGACTTGAAATCACCAAACACCGAGCTCAAGAACCCCAAATATCCAAAAATAAAATGTTTTCATTATTTTTCAAAATTTAAACACCGCCCAAGTGAAACCTTCATCACGAACGCGAGTGGTCACTCCCGAACGCGAAGCCCCCAGCGACCTGGCCCACTGGCCCTCTCTTCGCGAACGTGAGTCGCTGCTCGTGAATGAAACCCCCATCACTTCCCCTCCTTATTAGCGAACGCGATGCCTTCCCGTGAATGCGAAGAAGGAAACCAGAGACTCTAAACCAGAAAAAATTGGTTTTCGCTAATTCATCCCGACATCCCGAGACTCATCTCATAAAAGTATGCATCAGACTCACCCGTGCCCTTGAAATTCCCAAACGGGGTCCCGTTGACCAAGTCAACCCCCACGGCCAAAAATATGAAAACTAATTCAAAAGACAGAAATGCCCTCAAGCCCTCGAGAATCGTACCGACCACGCTCTCAGGACTCAAATTACCTTCTGGACCTAACAGAATCATCAGAACGCGATCAATAGGTCCCATAATTATTCCTCAAAACAACACAAACCTTTAGATATAGACACCATTATAGCCCACTCTGAGTCGGTAAAATATACTGATTCCACTAACCTTTCTTTCACCCTTATACAAATGTCCTTCGCACCACGATCTCTTAGAAACACATAAGCACAAGCCTTAAACCATGACTTACTCTTGCCAGAAAAGAATTCTTGCTTTATCATAGCAACTCTAAGCAGTTCCATTAAACTGATCTACTCATAGCTGACTTCGCTAGTTCCAAGTCTTATTAAACCTTCAAATCACAGTGTTAGAAGCATACTACAGAATACCCCGCCGAGCCAAGCCCATAAGACACAATTTGATCACTCTAGAGACCTCTCGCAACCATCATACCTCCTTAAATCATTACCAAGTTTTGACGTAACCCATTACATATGTTTGAGCAGTTTCTCTCTGTAAAATATCATCAATCCACTCACAAATCCTGATAAAGCTCGGTAAACCTATCATACCTCAAATCTGAACTGAAACTCATCGAATCCGTGAAGGTGATTTACTAGGAACTCATAAGTCCTCCTGGAAATATAAACATAGTCCATCAAGCTCTATTAGAACAATCTGAACCGAAGTGAATGCACAACCCCTGAATACTACCAATAGTCACTTGAACTGTCTCCAACTTCCCGAAATCAATCACGGTACTACCACACATCTGTGGTGGCCAATTCCAATCTATTTCTCATGCGAAATTGATCATGTTAGTCACCCTCGACTCCAAAAGTTGAGTCATATCCAAGTTGTCAATTTAGTTCCAAAGAACTATACCTTATGATCTCAAGCTTCATGATTCTCAACTTCTACCCGATACGCAAATCTGATACAACCCCAAACTTTTAGACGCAAAACCTGTACCCTCGAATAATACCCCTTAAACCATCGAATCTCCCATTGTAACACCTCGATATGCCCATAACAATTCCGAAAGTATCAAATCTTACAACTACCGCTCTAAATCTCATGCAACTACTCCTAAGTCCTTAATATCCAAAAGTGCTCACCCAAGTTGTCCGGTCAATATTACTTGCAACATAATGCACTACCACAAATACGATCTTATCTAAAAAATATAGCTCTAGCCTCCACATAATAGGGATTTTCACAATTCATTTCCCTTAAACCACACTAACTCATCATTGAAGAGTGTTACAAAACTTCCCAACAGTGCACCACACAAGCCACTTCCACAAGCCTTAACATGTCGGTTACCTAAAATTTGCTTCTCACTAGTCTCTGATCAAGAAACCCCACTGAACTTCATCATATCACTTAGTCCATTTCTGTGGACTCCACTCTTTAAGCATACTTAACAATCACACCTCATCTAAAATAAGCAAGACAACAACACCACAACCCATAATAACCAAGTAATCCTAAAGATATACCTTATTTTTACCGATTCTCGATCAACTATACTCTTTCTAGATTATTCAATTCCCCGATTCTAATCAAATCACAATTATCGTCACCGTCTAACCATTTCTCGAACCCACTCAACTCTAAAATCGAATACTTTCTAAATCCAGCGTATCACATACATAGTCCTACTAATGTCCTCGTGTATCTCCACCAAGGTGCCTTTGCTCAAATTCCCTTAATTCAAATTTCGAATTGTTTTATACAACTCGAATTAATCTGAACCTCATCATTGATTTATCACTCCTAATTGTCAAACCAAAACACTTCTAACCATTCGCTTGATTATCCCCTTCCGATCACTCAGCCGAGTAGCACACCAGTAGTAGCAAGAACTAGCCAAAACTTACACAACAAGTACAAGGCTCTCAATCCTAATCTAATATCATATGCAACACCCGTTAGCTCCTTGAGTGATAAAACTTTGAACTTATCCAAAACTAGAGTCGTTCTTACTAGTCAACTGTTACATTCTGTATCTTCATAATTTACACTACGTCGTAAGTAAGGTAATGTAAGGTCTCCTAAGTTGGATAATCTTTAAACCGTTACATATTGCTTTGATATGGTACATATTTTTTTTATGTTAAATCTTTTAGTAAAATATTTGATAAGTATGCTTTCAAGTAGTTATTTTTATTAATACTTTTCTAATATGCTTTAAATTATATATATGACATGAGGATGTTTATAAATATTTATTTATTTATTATAATAATAAAAACTATTTTCTCATAAGAAAAGTTTCTCTTTTCCTCATTTTAAGAATTAATTATAAAAAACATTTGTAAACTTGGGATTAAAGTGGAAAATAAGAATTTGAGAAAATATAAATCTTTACCAATGTCTTTATCTTTGTGTCTTTATAAGTTATTGGTATATGTAATTTAATTATAAAATGTCCATGAGTTATTTTAATATTGTAATAGTAGTATATTAGAATGGAGACAAAATGGTTAATTCCCTTAAAATTTTCCATGTGGAGTCACGTGGTTGTGCTCCCTTAATTGGTGCATGTACTATATTATACTATTAAAATAGTGGACAAGAAGATTATGCATTTTTCTTAATCAATTACGGTAAGAATCTGTTAGTTTTACAAATTTTGAAACCTTTACACATTACGTTAATATGATACTTATTTTCCTTTAAGCAAAATCTTTTAATACAAATTTGTTACATATGATTTTATGGGGTTATGATTATTATTTTTTCTCGAATACGTTTTAAATTATATACATGATACATTTTATAAATGAAATTTTATTTATTATAAGAATAAAAGTCATTTTCTCATACAAAAGAATTAGCTTTTCCGTTTTGAGATAGTATAAAAATTTATACTCTTGATATTAGGTCGAAAATATTAGAATTTGATAAAATTAATAGCTAACTTGCTATTAATTTTTTTATACTAATAGGATAAAATAATTTTATAATATTAACGTGTATAACTTAGATGATATTTCAAAGGATTGCTTAAAAGCTAAGGTTGTCGACAATAGTACTTTTTTACACGTTTACTTATTTTATATTAAACTATTCAGTTAGTTGTTTTGTACCTTTTATGGGATTTTTCATTTATTATATACTATTTAAGTAGCTAGTATCCTTAATAGATAAGTATTGCCGACAATATAGTTAGTTTTATAAAGCTACTTTATGAGAACAAAAATCTTATCACCAAAACTTATCTCCTGAGGCATGAGACTAGAGTTTCAGACCGTGACTCCATTAAAGTAAGTGCTTCTATGATTATTTTTTTTATTAATATATATATATATAAGTTTAAGTTGTGAAAATAATCTCTTGCAGAAATATGAGATAAAGATGTGTACAATAGACCCTTGTGGTCCAGTCCTTCACCGGATCCTGTGCATAGCGGGAACTTAGTGCACCAGGCTATATATATATATATATATATATATATATATATATATTACTTACTGCATACGTACATATATACTTCACTATTCGAGAAGAGTTTGTCTTGTAGTTTCAAAAAAAGTAATGAAAAAGTAACTTATTTATGTTTTAAGATAAGGACTCATGGGATGGTGATAGGGAGCCGTGGGGTCGAATTGTAATAGTTGTATAAGTTGGTTTAAGGGTTGTTTTATGTTGTCTGGAGAACTATTGGAATTTGGTAGCTCGTTTAGAGCTTGTTAGATGTTAAAAGGTGGTTGGGTGTGGAGTATATAGCCTCGGGACTCCTTGATTGCTTGACGATAGTGTTGGTATAGTTTTAGTATATTGTTTGGTTGTGGTTATGTTGATGTTAGCCTCGTTATAACATGTTAGACGTCTATCGAAAGAATTGACTCGTTATAGTTATTCAAACGATCAGAAGTAATGTTTTGTTAAGGCTCACTCTTTCTTTCTTTTGGCATGACCTATGAATAAACGTAACCATAATGATGTCCCTTCTAAAAGATTTCTATTCTTAAGGACAAAGCTTATGAAAATCCTTGTTTCATATTGATATATATTTTATGGTTCTTATTGCAGTTCTTTATCGGGAATATTTTTTGACTTGATAGTATCTTGGAGCTTATGATCCTTATTAATTCTTAGCCGATTGATAAAGACACAGTTACATAACGATAATCGGAGGATAACAACCTTGAGTCACTCCGATTGAATTTATAAGGCCCTTCAGAGTCATTTCTTGCATTGCTCTTATATATATGTATCTATTTTCTTACCAATACGCATTATACCGGGTACAACGCGCACACTATTGCAGTTGGTTTTGAAATTATCGAGTCCCATATCTAGGTCGGGTACGACCGAGTCCTCTAAGAGGCCGGGTACGATATGATATGACATGATTTGCCCCATAGAGTGGCTTGGTTTATATATATATATATATATATATCCATGATTGTGACATGGTATGCCCTTAGAGGCTATTTATGAGTTTCATGTTGACTCATATACTTTCATTTCGTATTTCATTCTTTATTTATACGTTACCTGCCTTATATATATTCAGTGCATCTTTCTTACTGATGTTCCTTTCCGGGGACACTAGATTTCATGCCCGCAAGTATATATAGAGATACAGGTGATCCCTCATAGTAGGTGACTCGATTCAGCAAAAGGTTGTCTTGATCCCTTCTTCCGGAGTTGTTCAGTGTGTTGTTAGGTATGATGGTTGTGTATATGTATATAATTGAGTATGGCAGGGCCCTGTTCCGACCAGATGTTATCAATATACTCTTTAGAGGCTTGTAGACATTCATTTTGTGTAAAGTGATCTTGTGTGGCCTTGTCAGCCCTTTCAATAGACTCGTTATTTTAGATCAACCTTGTCGGCCTTGTTATATATATATATATATATATAGAGAGAGAGAGAGATGTTGAGACTTTTCTGCATGCAGGTGATTTTGTCTTGATTAGTAATCATTTATTAAAGGCCTTGTCGGCCGAGGTCATGTCGAAACATGTTACATCTATTAGGATTGGTACGCTCGGGCCTTAGGGTGCCGAGTGCCGACCACACCCCCTAGGTTAGGGTGTGACAAATTTGGTATTAGAGCAAGTCTGTCCTAGGGAATCTACAAGCCGTGTCTAGTAGAGTCTTATTTATGAGTGTGTTGTGCACCACACTTATAAATAGGAGGCTACGGGGCATTTATGGTGGTTGCCTTTCCTTCTTGATCTAGAATCGTGCTATAGAGCTGAGTCATACGAGTTTGAGTCCAATTCGTGCGTGTGAGCCCTAGGTTGCAGATGTTCATTTATCTCATATAGAGGGAGGATTGTGAAAATATCTAACAGTGATACATGAAGTTCGAACAAGAAAGGGCCGTAATGAAGGAAATGCGAGGTATTTAGGAAAAGACAATTGTAAGTAGAGTGTATCTTAAGCCCTAAAATAGAATTAGAAGTACTGTGTTAGAAAATGATTATATGGGTAAATTTGAGTGACAACTACAAGTCATGGTTTTCGTAAGGAGTTGTTATTATAGAATGATAGGGGGGAGGTTGTTAACAAATATTATAAACGAGCAAATGCATGTATCTATTTAGAGGTCCTATCAGATGTCCCTCTTCTGTTAGAATTCCTAGAAATGAAATATCGTGACCCACTTATCTATGCTCAGATGTTCCTTTGACGTGATATCAGTTGTGCGACAACGATTCACTTATGGTTAGCATTCAGATGATCTTTAGGAGGTTATGGAGCATACCGTAAGATGAATTAGGTCGTAAGTATCCAAATTACCATTATTGGGGTATAGAGCTTCATCTAAGATAAACCGCATTGACACGGGCAATCATAGTCCTCCTAGAGTAGGATGGTCCGCAAGAATGACTCGTTTGTATCACAATTAAGATCATAGAATGGTAGATATGTTCTTCATAAATTCATTAACATAATGTTAAGGTCCCATTATTTGTTCCTCCACTATAAGAGTTCTACAGAATGAGATGTTGCGGGCCACCCATTTAGATATGGATACTTCTTCGATATGACACTGTTTTGAACTGAGCTAGCCTTCATAAGATTATACAGGACTCTCCTAGTGGGTAAGGAGGTTAGATTCCGTTACCTGAGCAATATATACATCATATGAGTGTTTAATGAATTAGTCAAAACGTAAACGACCACCCCCGTGATTTGTTAGGGAGCCTAGAGTCACAAGAGTATATTAGCTCCATGTCATATGTCTTATACACTGGATAAGAGTGTGTCATGTGTCTCGATATCAATATTTCATTAAGACAACCTTCTTCTAAAGTCGAGTTTTTCAAACATCGTCAAAAGGAGTTATAAGATAGGTTTTAATTAAAGAATGTCGAGAATTCCTAGGGTATCTTTAAATGGACGATGGGGTGTATGTAAAGCTATTTTCTTTGTTCGCCACTACGGCACAACGTATGTCCATTGAGTCTCCACATGAGTAAGGAAGTAGCATACTGACTTTATGTTTAGTGTTCTATAGGTCAAATAAGAGTTATGGCATGTGCTTAGGTGTAGGTAACCCGTCTAGCTGTTCTGCTCGAAGCTTTAGACACCTAGAGTATGGTGGTGATGTCATAGTGCTTTTTGAAAGGTGCAATATCAGTAGCCTTAGAGGATGAATCATTGATGAGTTATAGTACCCGATTAAGGTGAATGATATAAGCAATTGTTAAAGGATTTTTTTTTGTGGGATGTAGTTGCTACTTAAGGTCAATTATGTAAATAACTTTAGGGGTTCTTGACAAATTTTAGATTCTATTGAGATTTAGTAAATGGATGTATTCCAGGATATCATTACCAAAATTTAGATTGATACCTAAAGTAAATAATATCGAAGGCTCAAGTACTTACTATGGATCTATAGTTGTCAACCTAAGATGAACAATGTTTGTGTGTTGTTATCAGCGGAACATAGTATGCTAATATGTTGAACCCTGTGTAAAAGCTATCCTATAATCCTTTCTTTTAGGGACAAGTTCAAGTGTTGTTATCAGCAGAACATAGTATGCTAATATGCTGAACCCTGCGTAAAAGCTATCCTATAATCCTTTCTTTTAGGGACAAGTTCATTCGAGGAATGGAATGTTGTCAGATGTCGTAGACCTTTCACTCTTAAGCAGATTGTTTTCCTTTCGTCGTTAAGTCTGAATGAGGTGAAGGCTAGCATCCCCGGACCATGAGTTTCATAAGTCGGATTAGAGCTATGCTATATGTGTATGAGTTAGTATTCCTATACGATTTCTTAGTTATTAGAGCCAAGTTCATAATATGGCATTGGGGGATTAGTGTATCCGATTAAGATGAACTACATTGTTAATTCCGAAAGGGTGACAAGAATGATGGGAGGATACCTTATGGGGGCTAGTATTCAAGTAATTGAAACAGGATTATAGGAGTTCAATAAGCCATATAAGGGACATATTATACGTCTATAAAGTGATTGTTATTTGAGCGTGTCAGTCTTAAGGATGAGTTGGCAAATAATCATTGTGGGTTTAGCATTCGCTTTAGATGTGGCCATAATGTCAACAATTCTTATAAGAATTAGAATGAGGGGTATAGAAATATGCTTAAGATGGATAATGATGGTAATTTTATGGGATTATTATCGAGGTACAAAGAGGTATTCGAACTAGATTATGTTGATGACCCAGAAAGTTGCTAGCCGATGGTGGAAGAATACTTGAGGCGGATTAGGCGGATGATATAGTGAATTATAAATAGGTTAAACTACCTAGACTTGATAGCTTTAACGACTATTATAGGGTCATAACTTAGTCAAAATACAATCATATTGATATCATCTTAATTACAATAGTTGGTGAACCGTTATTGATAGGGTGCAAATTGTTACTAGAGAATGATTCACTGAGAATTCTAGATATTCATTAGCGAGCGATAAGTAATAACTTGTGCTATTTATGTAGATTATTGTAGATACATCTAAATCCCTTCCTAGGGTAAATTGGGACAACTATTGTTGAGATACATCGTGTCACGACCCAAATCACCTAGTCGTGCGGGCACCTACCATTTTCCGCCTCGGTAGGTGAACCCGTCCCTTACAGATTCATCCAATAACATAAATAAATAATAAGAATAATAGAAGTCTAAAAACAATAGATATATGAAAATGTGGAATACAACACTACCAAATGAATCTAGTCTGAATAATACAAGAGCTTCTAAGTATACAACTTGAATAAAAGGTACATCCACAACATGAATACAAATTCTGCTTAGAAAGCGAATTAAACAGACAATCTATATGAACTCCATGAGATCCTTGAAGGCTAATCGAACCTCACTAAAATTTCTGCAACAACTCTACACCCCGAAAATTCCCAAAAAGGATGTAGCAAGAGTAGTATCAGTACAAACACTATGTACTGGTAGGTATCATAGGTCGACAATAGTTAGCTAATATATATGAAGGAAGAAACTGAAGAATAGACATGCTCACAATCAAGTACAAACACTATCACAGTACAAGAGTAAACAATCCAAGTATAGAGTATCCAGTCAGAATCCAAGAAATCTGAGAATGAACTAATCATTAAGCACATCCACGTAAGACTTGCAGTAATGTGAATTACACTAGATCTCAGTACTCTATAGTCATAGCCTAGGCGAAATTTCTAGTCCTCGAATCCATCAAGTTTCTAAGTAAGAGGCTAAGAAGCATACAACATCTCAAATGAATCAACAATCAAGGAAGCAAGGCTGAAATACATTATGCAATATAATGAATACACCAACTAGAATAAGAGATAAGAGTGGATGTAATATGAATGTATATGTGATGCAATGTAATGCACTAGACAACTGTTTCATATCGTACATACATGCTCCGGGCGGAATATCTCTATGTCCCGACAGTTATGACCCATGGGAGACCTGCAAAGTCCATGTACCACTCTCACGATCCTGGCAAAGAACTCAGGCATTGGATACTCTCACGATCCCAACAAAGACCTCGGGCATCGGACACTCTCACTATCCCGGCAAAGACCTCGGGCTTTCAGACACTTATCTCTCTTTTACGCTCTCTGGAAAAGACCTCGGAGGCTACACTCTCTCAGTTATCATCATTTCCAATCACAGTTTATAACAAATCATCATATGAAATAAGAATATATGCCATGTATGATATCAATTATACTTGTCATAAAGTACACTTCACAATTTCAAGTTATTGTCATTTTCTTTCCATTTTCGATGACAAGTGAGATATCAAGATAGAGATGAATGCAAATACAAGTCACAAACATAGAAAATATGGCAACAAGCCCACATAACACCTTATGATGTTTCACTTTCCCTCTTATCATTATTAATATCAAATCACAGTTCACAATAAGGAATCATGTAGAAGGTGTATGAATGATATGCATGTATCAATCTCAAGTGTAAATCATAGTTAAATCCCAATCGTGCCACACATGGTCACATATCACAATATCAATATCAAGTCAAGTCATTTCCTTCATCAATTATAGTGTCAAAATAAGTGAGAGATAACCGTATCATAATCACAACAGGGCAACCAAGTACAAGTCCAATATCACGCACATAGCAACAACCAATAAATCACAAAGAGGCAACCATCCACAAATCGATCAATAATACCAAGCCTAAATAATCCATCCCAACTTCATACCTGAAGGCGTACATGCTTTCTCTGACAATAACTAACTCTACATATGCTTCGCTAACTGAAGTCCAGCCAGAAGGTAAGTCGTAACCTACTTGAAAGGCCGAACAAGGCCATAAACTATCCAACTTGATCTTTCTTCTTTCGAAACGTCTCAGAATAAGCAAAGTCTAACAATTATGAATTTTACGTTAAAACAAGATTCGGAGGTTACCCATAATAGTCTTAGAAGAAATTCGGGTAGAAAAGTTAGTTCGAAAACCCATTCCCCACCTCGAAGGGCAAACTAGTAATTTCATTGAAATATACAGTTCAATAAGGTCATAATATTATTTTAGGAAGTCATACAAATCCAATGATACCCATATTAGCATGCTTTAAATCCAAATCTAAAAAGTCATCCAAAAAGTGATTCCGAGCCTAAAGGGGAAAAATAGGAAATTTGTTCTAAAATTAGTTTACCCATGATTTATAGAGTCTATATACCAAAAATGAATGAAATTGATCCTCAAATTCATGTTTAATTGAAGAAAGTCTAAGTTCAAGTCTAGGGTTTATTCCTCCTAAAAATTCTCAATCCAAATCATCATATCTAGCACAAAAATCTCCACTAATTATGAAATAATCACAAGAGGAGGATTAGAAGTTTACCCAAATAATGTATCTTGAAAATCCTCCAAAAATCCCCTTGGGCCAAACTCAGAAGTCCCAAAAATGGAGAATGAAATGTATAAAACGTTGTTGGGGTTAAAAACCCGCTAAACAATGCCTCATTCGCGTTGGCGATACCCCACTCGCGTTCGCAAAGGATTAACCCAACCGAACCCCTGAAGTACTCTTCGCGATCACATAAGAGACCTCGCGAATGCAAATCACGACAACTTGCCTCCCCCCAGACGCGTGTCCACGTGACCGCGACCTTTGCCACCGCGATCGCGAGAGCCTGGTTTCACCAAGGCCTACGATCGCGCTCCCTCCCTCGCGATAGCGAAGAAGGAAACTGGAACAACAGAACCAGTTTTTTTTATTTCTCACCAACTTCAACTCGACCCTCAGAAATTATTCGGAAGTCAAATAACACAAACCAAACATACATACATACGTAAAGACACCCTACAGACTCACTCATGGTCCTAGAATTTCCATTGGAGGTCTACTTTACCGAGTCAACCCCTAACGACCAAAAACTAATTTTCCAACCAAATACTAAAAATGCTCCCATTGGCCCACAACATAACCCAACATACCAACTCAACATTAAACCATTTAAGTCTACCCCATGACAAAATAACTCTCAAATCACTAGCTCTTGATCCCACAATATCCTTATCATTCCTCTAAATAAGAAGATCCGATGAACATACCTTTTACTGAAGGAGCAGGACTATCGTTGCCCAACATCTTAAGTCTCCACTCATCACAAGCAACATCACTTTCTAATCTAGGACCTATAACAACTTTCTTGGAAGAACCCACTACCACGTAGTCATGTCGAAGTCCAACTTAACTTTTCACGACTGAAGATGAAATCCACTTGCGTACCAATTGCAACCTTATCATATCAAACATGTCAGATACCAATTTTCCCCTTCATAATAGCGGAAATTGATCTATCCAAATCCTCTTCCTTACGTCTCCATCCTATTAACCCACAAATCACTCTTACCAAAATACCCTAAGAAATCTTACCTCACTACACGTTTCCCACAAAGTTGTCCTTATTCTCAACTACTCTTATTTATTGCTCGCGATCAGTATACTTATGCCACATCCGATGGTCCTTACCGAACTTACACTCATCCCCGCATATCGACACCAAATACCTTGCCATTGGTAAGCCCATTCCACGCAAGCCATCATAATATCTTGACGATGTTGAAACATTTTCCCAAATTGATCATATCATCGAACAAATCACTCTTAGTAAGCCGTAAATGCACTTTTTCCACTTCTGAGCAACCCAACACTGAAAACATAGAGATTAGGTGACCCTCTATACCATCTCTCCTATTTCCCAAGAAAACCCCCACAATTGAATCCTTAAGCCAACGCTAGAACTGAACTTGGTCACACGTCTGAATCAGGATAACACATCTCATACCATACCACAACACGTAATAAACAAACCATTTGCATAAGAATCTAAGGACAAGTTCCCACCTTCTGTGGGTGATTAAGAAAAGGAAATTCAGATACCAATTGAAATCGACTAGATACCAATTTGAATAAAGTAGCACGAAAGAATGAAATAATTTGAACTTTCCTAAATGTCCTATAACCTCTCACAGATAAGTACGGAGCTCATCGTACCGATCCACAAGACTCTACTAGACATGTTCTTGTACTTATAAACCGGGTAACCTAGGGCTCTAATACCAACTTGTCACGACCCAAATCACTGATCGTGCGAGAACTTACCCTTTTCCCACCTAATAGGCAAACTCGTCCCTTACAGATTCATCCAACAACATAAATAAATAATAAGAGTAATATAAATCTAAAAATATAGATATATGATAATGCAGAATACAACAACTACCCAAAGGATCTGGTCTGAATAGTACAAGAGATTCTAAGTATACAACTTGAACAAAAGTTACAACTACAACCTGAATATAATTTTGTTTAGAAAGAGAATTAATAAAAAATCTATATGAACTCCATGAGATCCTTGAGGGCTAATCGAAACTCACGAAAGTTCCTGCAGTAACTTTACACCCCGAAAAGGGTGTAGCAAGAGTAGTATCATTATAAACACTATGAACTGGTAGGTATCATATGCCGATAACAGTTAGCTAACATACACAAAGGAAGAAACTGAAGAATAAACATGCTCGCAGTCAAGTACAAACACCATTACAGTCCAAAAATAAATAACCTAACTGTAGAAAATCCAGTCAGAATTCAACAGATATGAAAATGAAGTAATTACTAAGCACACCTATGTAAGATTTTAGTAAGATGAATTACACTAGATCTCAGTAGTCTACAGTCATAGCCTAGGCGGAATCTCTAGTCCTAGAATCCATCAAGTGTCTAAGTAAGAGATTAACAAGCAAACACCATCTCAATTGAATTAACAATTTAGGAATCAAGGCTGAGCCGCTTCATACAACACAATGAAAATAATAACCAGAATCAGAGATACGCGTGGATGTAATGTGAATGTATATGTGGTGCAATGCAATGCACTGACCAACTGTCTCATATCGTACATGCTTTCTCTGACAGCCCACGAATCAGTCAGTAATACCAAAACTAAGTAATACATCCCAACTTCATACCTGAAGGCATACATGATTTCTCTGACAGTAACTAACTATGCATACGCTTTGCTAACCGAAGTCTAACTAGAAGGTAAGTCGTAGCCTACATGGAATGTCGAACAAGCGCGACTAACTATCCAACTCAAGCTTTCTTCTTTCGAAACATCTCAAAGTAAGCAAAGTATAACAATTATGAATTTATTAACAACACAAAATTCGAAGGATACCCATAATAGTCTTAGAAGAAATTCGGGTAGAAACGTTAGTTTAAAAACCCATTTCCAACCTCGAGGGGCAAAATAGTTATTTCGTAGGAAAATCGGGTTCAATAAGGTCATAATATTTTTCTAGAAATTCATACGAACCCAATGGTACTCATATTGACATAAGTTAAAACCGAACTCAAAAAGTCACCCAAAATAGGATTTTGAGCCACGAAGGGTAAAATAGGAATTTTAGTTTACCCATTACTTATGGAGTCTACATACCAAAAATAAGTAAAATTCATCCACTAATTCATGTTTAATCGAAGAAAATCCAATTTCAAGCCTAGGGTTTCAAATCTCCATTTTAATCCATTTGAAAATTCGTTTGGACAAAGAAATTGAAGTTAGAAACACTTACCCAAGTCCCCACCTATGAAATCCCTTCATAACCATTTATAAATTTAGTGGAAAATGACCATTATCAACCTAGGGTTCACTATAATTAAAAATTCATATTTCTCAAGTCCCAATCATGGAAGGAATTTTAAAATCAAAAGATGAAAACATGAAATAATACCAAGATGAAGTTTAGAAAATTACCCCGATGAACAATCTTGAATGTAGGACTTGAAATCACCAAAAGCTGAGCTCTAGAACCCCAAATATCCAAAAATGAAATGTTCCCATCGTTTTTCAAAATTTAAAAACCTTCTTCGTGAACATGAGTGGTCACTCGCGAATGCGAAGCCCCCATGACCCGGCCCACTGCTGCTTGGAAACACGACTCCCGTCACTTCCCCTCATTCTTCGCGAACACGATGCCTTCATCGCGAACGCGAAGAAGGAAACCAAAAACTCTGAACCAGAAAAATCTAGTTTTTTGCCAATTTATCCCAAAATCCCGAGACTCATCCGGAACCACCCGAATACAAACCAAATATGAAAACCCATGTAAAAACATGCTACGGACTTACCCATGCCTCGAAATTTCCAAACGGGTCCCGTTGACCAAGTCAGCCCCCTAACGGCCAAAAACATGAAAACCAATCCAAATGACAGAAATGCCTCAAGTCCTCGGGAATCGTACCGACCACTCCATCAGGATTGAAATCACCTTCCGGACCTAATAGAATCATCAAAATTCTGGTTTGGATATACAACACAAAAGTCAACTATCAATCAAATTATTTCCAATCAAAATAGACTTACGGACTTCTAATCCTCAATTTTAACCAAAAGCACGGATAAGAAGTTATCGGACGATATTTTGGGAAAGGAAAGCGAAAGACCAATAACGACAAAATGGGCCATTACAATA
Organism: Anisodus tanguticus; assembly: GCA_034509755.1. Lineage (NCBI taxonomy): Eukaryota > Viridiplantae > Streptophyta > Magnoliopsida > Solanales > Solanaceae > Anisodus > Anisodus tanguticus. Next base: position 34,163,451 of record CM067544.1, on the reverse strand, counting down.
AGTGGGCATATGAGTAGATATGAGAAACGACTAGAAGTCATAAGATAAAATATGGTAATGCGACAAGTTCGTAGCCAAGAAGAACAAAAAGGCAAGAGGAAGTAAATGTTGAGTTTGTAAGAGGAATATGTTATGAGACTAAGTCTCTACTTCTAGAATTGAATAGACAATTTCAATAAATGGTATTAACTGGATGATTTACCTCCCTAAATCAGGAAGTATTGATATTGAGAAATAATATAAGCTAAGCTGAATACGAGTTAGAAACTCGAAGAATTGCTGCAAAAAGTGGGTGTTGTGAAAATTGCATAGTAAGCGATTGAGCATGTTAGTTATAAATACATGTCATTCTATCCATGTAAATGATTCAGTAGTCCCTAGTAAGAGAGGATTATTCTAAGGCCAGTTGCAAATTATTGAAGTTCACAGAGTTGTGATTCAGAATGTAACAAAATTGTCCCTTGTGATATAGGTAAAGGAACAACAATACAAGGATCCTGAGTTAGTACCATTGAAAGAGGAAGTTCCTTGGCAAGAGAAGCCAATATTTGAGCTTAAGGGAGGCGGAGTTCTCCGATGCAGAAGATGATTATGTGGCCCAGATATAGCCTGTCTACGGGGCAAGATTCTGGCGGGGATACATTAGTCCCATTATTCTATTTGTCCTAGTTCGACAAAGATATACCATTATTGCAGGGATATACATATATTAGTAGAATGATATGTAAAGGACATTGTCGAGTTCGTGGCTAAATGTCCTAATTGTCAGCAAGTAAAGATAGAGCCTCATAAGCTCAGAGGACTAGTATTAAGTACATAGGTCCTGACTTTGAGATGGTAAAGGATTAATATAGTTTTCATTGTGGGTTTGTTAACACCTAATTTTTATCCTAAAATAATATTATTTAATTATTCAGGATTCCTAAGTTATAGACAGGGTGAAATATATTTTTTTCAAGACAAAAATGATCTTACAAATTTATTCAGGAAGTATTTTGTTATTTCATTTGAAAAATATCATCTGGTATGCTTATTGCATATCATATCTTATTTTTTACATTATTTTTGTTCATTAATTGTAATTTTCAAAATTAAAGTAAAGAAGATAATTGTGTAATTAATTGCTTAAATTCTCAATTTAAAAATGATCAATATTTTATTCCGTCAAAATTAGGAAAATTGTTTAATTAAGTAGGATAATTAATACATCTCAATTTCAAATCATTTTCATTTTTAATTTAAAGATTTGGCATGATTTAAAGATTTTAATTTCCAATTAATGTCAAATTTGGATTCAAATTGAAGCTTATGACTTAATTCAGTTATAATAAAAATGATTTTGGTCATTTGTTAATTTAAAAAATACCACATTTGCAAATCGTAACCGTTGCATTTGTTTTTAATCAAAACACGGATTTGGGCCACCTATTCCTCTTTTAAGACGATCGGGTCCGGGCCAATTGGACAGCGACCCGGCCCAATTTCCTTCTATTACGCGTAATAACCATACCCATTTCACGCGAAAACCATACGTCTTCTTCTCCACGATGCCAAAGATGGCAAATTGCAGATTACGTTTGCTTTAACCAGGTTTTGCTCGTCAAAACAGGCAAGGGAAATTAATGCCACTGCCCTTACATCGCAGAATCATCACCACCCCACCAAGGAAAGGTTGCCCCTCTTCATCGTCTTTTTCTGTGATCTCTTAATAGTTGTTGTCTCCTTTTGATTTCAAATTTTGTCATCTGATTGGTTGAGAACCTTTGGGAGGAAAATCCCCCCCCCCCCCCCCCCCCCCCCCCCAATTTGTTCTCCCACATCGAATTCAACCTAGAATTCAAGGGTTTGGAGGTTTCTATAAATTGAGACCCACCCTCTCATTTTTCAAGGTCCAGACTTCAAAATTCTAGACTTCTATATTTTAAGAGCTGTTTTTCGATCTAAACTTGGCTGATTTTGAGAATTTTTGGATTCCAAGCCCTTTGGTGGAATCTTAATCTCGAAATTAGTCCTTCAGCTTTAAACTTTTACTTTTATTGTGTGTGTGCGAGTGTTATCAAGTGTGGAGTGAAGAAATCCAACCTCAATCCAAGACTGCCTCACAAGAAGGTATTTGCTCCTCCATTCACTTTTTCTTTAAGTTCAGTCCATTTATGTGCTTTTGAGTTTGTTTATATGAATTCATATCTGTTTATAGCCAATATGTTACCTAATTAAGTCTAAAATGGCATGAAACTAGCTCTGTATGCATATTTAGGTAGTAATATTTTTTTTTGAACAGATTTATGTATGATTAGTGTTCATTAGGTTTGGTTTAGATTTAATATGGATTCAATATGAGGCTGGGATGACCTGTGACTTGCTTGTTATGATGAAAAGATTTGTTTAGTTCATATTATGTCTTTCACACATTTATCATAGTTGAATTTAGCTTAGTATGAGACTGATAGGCATGTTGGCATCTATTTTAGACCCTTTTATGTTGTATTTAATGATTTAGAGTGGTGTATTGCTGTTAACACTTTGTTACTCTCAGGGATGTATGTTGTTGTGTAAATTGCCTAGCGTAGATAAAAAATGAACTCAAAATGCTTACTTGTTTCCTAATCTATGATAATGAGCCTATAATGGTCCATTTGTGGGTATCATATGTGCATAATTGGTTAAGTTAAGTGTAGAAGAGGCTTATATGAACTGTAGTTTCATGTGGTAGTTAATTGGTGAACATTTGGGTGGACTTAGAACTAATTTAGGCCCCATATGGACCTGTTAGCATATGTAGTTTCAGATTTGTATGGATTGTGGTTTCTATGTGAGCAGTGCAGTCTGAGTAGTTGTCAATAGCTTAGTTGTTTAACTCTGTCATGCCTATACATGCTCTACTGTCATGTTTAAATCATATAGGTTTACTTTAGTGTCATATGATCTTGTCATGTCCCCATTCTCTATGTGCATAAGTTCTGATGTCATGATTTGCTTGCACTAGTATAAGATAAAAGAATGTTAAGCTGTAGAAGACCAAAAGGGTATCCATCTATACTCAACATGTCATATTGAACTAATGTCCTATCTTCTATGTGTCTACTTGAAACTGTAAAGTTTATCATCTAGTTTATTACCTGCTGCTTGATTTAATATCTGGAAATCTAAATGTTTAAAAAGAGGTACAATATGGCAAGTAAATGATTAGTTTTTGTTTAACATATATGTAGAATTGATTAGGACCAGTCCAATATGACATGTCTAGTTTTTCTACCTAAATGAAGTCTATTTCTTTAATGATGCTTGCTTAACTTTTTAAAATTATGCACATTGTCAGTCCAATTCCACGAATGAAACCTTGTTTTAACTCAACATGTACTAGATTCATTGGCATGATAGAGGTTGTTTAGTTTAAAAGTGTTGAAACCTGTCATGTATTCTTAAAAATCATGTTTTTCTTTTGGAATTAGTAAAGCATAGTTGTTGTTAGGATAAATCCTATCTAAGAACCTTGGTCTTGTCTGTATTATCCTGTCTACTTGATGTAGAAGCATGCTATAGCAATAAAAGACTAAAACGTGTACTGATGTTCATTACTTGGAATCAACTTCAACCCTTTCTCTTCTGTGATGGTACCCTACACCCCAACATGTGCCTAGTATGCCACTAAGCCCATAGGAATTATGTTAATCCCAACTCAGCCTATTTGTTGCTCTTATTTAACATATTGTTTTACTTGCTATTTGTTTTGAACAGAAAGATTGAGTCTAATTAAGAGTTGAATGATTCAAACAAGATAAGCATAGGATAGGGAAGTTACCTATGTGATTGATTTGTTTTCTTTAGCTTCCAAAGTCTGGTTGTTTTTACTTAGTCTGAAATATGGGAAAAGTTGTTTGGTCTTATTGTGTGTTAGTATGTTCAGATGCTTACTTTTTTAATATAGTTAAATCATAGATGGTTTGTGTTGCTTTTTGAATGACCCTTGTTCATTCGGTTCTGCCTTAGCCTACCCTTGTTCATTCGGTTCTGCTTGTAATAGATGTTGATTGGGCAGAGTGATTTCATAGTCTTGCTTTTCATGCACTTAGGACTCTATTTGTGCCTTGAGGTAACTTAAAATCCCAGAATACATGCTGTAAATTTGTCATTTGTCTTAGATGCTGAATGATACAGTTCTGAAGGGATAAGCATAGATATATTTTAACTTCTTTCTTCTTTTCCCCTTCTCCTCCACACGCATGGAATATGGGCCATTTGAGTCACCGTATTACCAACCCAGTTGGGCCAAAGGCCCAACCATTCTTATTTCATCGAGTCCGACGAAGTTGCTGAACATGAAGGTCCAACTATTGGTGAAAATAATTAATTGATGAGCTCAGTAAGCCCGCTAGCCTAACTCTTCCTTCTTTAATTTCCCTATTGTATTTTATTATAATGGTCTTTGTAAAACACTTGCAATATATTGAAATGCGTATGGTTATGACTAAGAATTTAGGCAAAACGATGGATCGAATAGGGACCCCAAAACATGTTTTCAAAAATTAGCTCAAAAAATAAATACTTGCATTTCTTGAATAAATGAACTGATTTTCTAAACCTTGGACTTGGATGATTTAGATATAAAATCGCACCATTTTTTATACAAAAATGGACTCTTATCTTTTTCGTACTATTTGATTAGAACCGGACTGTTTTTTAAAAGAATTCGTACTGTTGATTTTTAAAGAAGTATATAGAAACTTGTCAAACAATGGATTTTAAAGGCTAATTTTGGATTAAAAAATGCTCAAGTTATGAAACCACTTAAATGGTTATTTTTGGGTCAAGCCTAACCAAAAAGATTTCTTGAAAGAAAAATGACTTAACGACCTAAGTTAAGGCATTGGTTTGAAATGGAGTATGGGTTGACCTTAAACAATAACAAAAAAATTAAACTTGTATTTTCATTTTTAAAACCTTAGCATGTTATTCTAAAAGGGATTACACTATTTTAAAAAGACTTTCAAAATGTATGAGTAAATTACCCTTTCTATTGGACTAATTCTACTAGGATTTTACTCAATTTAAAACTTGAGTGTATCTTAATCGAAAAATGGATTGGCTAAAAATTCTTATATGAATCTTTTTTTAAATAGAATTCAACTATATGATTTTAAAACCTCTTTTTAATTTGGAATGAGAAATTAAATGACATGCTATGATTTTTTGCGAAAAATAAATACTCTTAAAGTAATTTTTAGTAATTAAACATGCTATAGAATTCGGAAGTCAGCTGTATTCTATAGATCCTTAATATTGGGGTGTTTAAAACTTTCTCCGAGGACCACCAGAACCCTTACCTCGAACTCTAGTATAAACTTAATTTTTCACATATTTTCTCCTATAAATTAGGTGGTGACTCTAAAAAATAAATATATGAATAGATTATTACCTCTTAGTAGCTTTTATGCCTCCGCGTGAAAGTGAACTATAACAGGATTTATCCCGTTCTTATCAGGAATATGACTCCATATGGGTGATACTCGAGTTGAGGAGTTATAGTGTAGGCAGAGTCGGAGATATAAATATATATGAGGTAAGTTACAAGTTGTGATGTTTATATTAGACATTGATGGTCGTGAGGAGCCAAGAGTTGTCGTTGATAGTTTATAGCCCTGTGTGGCATACATATTGTGTATTTTGGCCGCGTGATAGGGTTGGATAAAGTCTAGTATACACAAGAGACTGTCGAATTTTTGAAAGGACATTAAAGTTAGTTTCTCTCCTTTGCGCCTCTACATTCGAGGACGAATGTTCCTAAGATGAGAGGATGTTACACCCCGTATTTTCACGCTAGTCTGTGTCGTGGGTAAAATAACGTAAACCCAGAGAGGTTAAGATCCCTTATATGGATAATGATGGTTTAAAATAAGTGTTAAAGAGAATAAGTTCATCGATGTAATACCCCGTACTCTCGGGCTGTGGTTTGGACCGCTCGACATATGTAAGTAGAACTACGTCCGGGAGAATTTTGGTTATATACAAGTATGTAGATCAAAAGGTCAGTGTATAAAAAGATGAAGTCCAGAAATGATTTAGGACTTAAAAGTTTGATGATGGTGGTTGTGAATAATATTTGACGTGTGCATAAAGAGGCTATGGACTAGTGTTATACCCCATAATTATGATAATGAGTATAAGAAGTATATTAAAATAACTAATATTGAAGTAAGTGAAGATTAAAAAAAAAATTATGTGTGTAATTGATTAAGTGATGGATTAAAATGGAAATCAAACAATTGATTGAGATTATTGAAATTACAATGGATATTTCCACGTGTATTGTGAGAAAATGGGCAGCAACTACATTGTACACATGCAGTCATAAGGATGTTGTAGGTGTGATGAATATTAAAGGATTGTTCATGGGAGTGACATGTGTAAAGTTGGATAAAGAAGCATTTAACTCATTTGTCTCAATTCGCTAAAGGTGATCTAAAGGAAAAATTAGGCAACATTTAATCACTTTGATTTTAGCTACAACAACATCCCTTACTATATATAAAAACATTTCACAATTTGGTCTTAACAAAAACGTCCACCAACATCACTTAATATCTTCAGATTTTCACATTTTGATCTTACCAAAAACGTCCAGCAACATTAATTTAGACCCTTCTGCCTTAAGATAATCATATCATTTCTTAAGAAAGAAGTATCAACGTTTGTTCCCATTTGAAGTATATATCGAAGGTTACTTTGTAATGAAGTGAAGTGATTCTAGACTCGGAGGCTCGTAAAGATCGTGTACGTCTCCTCTTCTCACTTGTTGTGAGTTGGGGAGTTCTTGTAGCATTATATTAAGCTTGAAAGGGGTTGTTCTTGCTGGATCAAGATTTACATATTCGACAACTAGAGTGCGTCGTGAATTGTGTCGGTTAGACAACACGAGGTATGTTAAGGCTAATCCTTCCTTTTTTTGGCATGTTCCAAGTACATGAAACGTAAACTTAATGTATTTCATAAATAGTTCTACTCTTAGTAGTTAAGGATGTCAATGTTATTTATTCCCATGAAATGTATTTCAAAGCTTGTCTTAATATGTTCTTAAGTACCTATTAAGGCGTATGAGAAAGATGTTAATGTTCATAATGTAATCGGACAGTGAACTTCTATAGGTCACTCTGAAAGATGTTCTAATGATCTTGAAAGGCTTTTCATGCATTGTCTGTGTATAGGTAAACGAGTAATGGCGTTACATGCACATATACAGTACGTATAAGGGCATGGATATAGTATTCCTACTTTACCACTGAGCTACGACCGGTTGGACAGTTACGTATCCCTAGTTACTGCCGAGCTATGACCGGTTGGGTATACATGTATTCACCATCGAGCTACGACCGGTTGGACAGTTATGCAGTTACCATCGAGCTACGCCTTGTTGGGTAGTTACCACTAACCAATTGAGAAGTTAAAGTTTATAATATTGATATTATCCCCGAAAAGTAGTTCAGTATGAAATGATATAGCTCTGCAAAGTGGTATCACATACAAGTATAGTCATTGTGCATGGCATTGCCCTTAGAGGCAAGTACGAGTTACAAGTTGATCCTTTTTTACTCTTTTACATTGATGTCTTACTTATGATTTTATTGCCTTACATATTCAGTACATCTTTCATACTAACGTCCCTTTTATTGGGGGATGTTGTGTTTTATGCCCGCAGGTTCAGATAGACAGATTGATGACCTCACAAGTAGGTTCTTAGCTCAGTTATGGTTGGTGCACTTTTTTTGTTTTGGAGTTGCTGCTTTTGAGTCAATATGATGATATGTACATGTTACAGGTAGGTTGGGGCCCTGTCCCGATTATGTTATGTTAGTAAGATGTTCTTACAAGCTTTTGTAGATGCATGTATGATTGTGGTTAGGTTAACTTATTGGTACAATGTCTGTACATGTCGAGGCCTCGTAGGCCTATGTGGATATATATATATATTATTGGAATTTCCTACTTGCATGTGAGTAAATGCAGTAAGTTCAATGGTTTTATAAGATGGGTTACTCACTTATGTAAGGCACTAGGTACCTGTCCACCTCACCTAGATTGGGGTGTGACATAGGATCCCAATCAAAATATACTTACAAGTGCAGACTCATCATACGAACGTGTAGGAATCTTCAAACCATGAATCTAAGTTCATTTACTCAAAAATTTGATTTTGGTTAACTCTAAGCAATTTAGGGAATCTAGTTCAAGTTCAAGTGTTTGGAAATGCTCCCGAGCTCTTCGAAATTCATGTCTCTCATACCGGCAAGTCATATATCATCAAATGGACCTACAAAAAATCTCATATAGAAAAAGGTCTCTAATACTCAAAATAATCATTTGGTCGTTACATATTATTATCACTAGTTTCTTGACACGTGCATTATGTGCTGATAAAATTAACTTTTTAAATGGTATAAATAATGTTAAAATATGATTGTGATGAGTTACACCAAATTTAAAGGGGAAAATACAAGCTCAAATCGATGAATGGCGAACCATTCGACCATAAGATGATTTGATGTCGTTTAATTTTTTTTGCTAAACTGCCAAAGTGGTGGCATTTTATTCCATGAAGCAAAATATTTACAGAAGAAGTCTCATAAAGCGAAAAAGAAAAAAAATAGAAAAGAGCAAAATAATGTAAAGTGGAAAATCTAGCTATCTACTCAATCCTAATAGATATGCAAGATCAAGCAACTCCCATTCAAATGTCTTGGCTTGCATCCATCTTTCACACCTACAAGTCTCACAAGTGAAATGGATCAAGCTCACATGAAGATCGTCTTCAGGCTGAGGTGAATGGAGACGTTCTTCCTACAATGCTTGTTAACATCTTGTATCAGCTAGTACTAGGATATGTTGTTGCTCCAGAATATCTCCATTCTTTTTTTTGTTTCACTCTGAAGGCTTCTAACTTGACAGTTGCTCATGTTAAAAGCTGTTGATCTTGCATCATGCTTCTGTTAATCCCATAAGTCCTTATATTACTGTAGTGCCAACACAAGCACTTGATATAGAATAGTTCTCAACTAGAAATAACAAAGTTCTCAGCAGAATGAACCTTACTTAATACCACACACTAAAAACTAGGTTATTTCCAATTTTTAAACTATCATGTAGCTAAGTGTTTCTGGTTTATTTATGCATTGATGTTATTGTTGATCTATCTAGCATGATATATGACTCTAAAGTTTGGAGTCAATTGCTTTTCCATGTTGATCAGTATTTTACCTTGTGTTGGAATGTCTTGGAAATGATTAAATTCTATTGTACTTGTAAAATCAAAAACTAAGTTAGCAAAATAATATGCCATACAGTTCCCTTCTCTGAACACAAGCTCCACCATCACTTCCATTAGCTATCTACAGTTATATATGCTTTTAACCACTATCACTAAGCTGCAAGGTACCTCCCAAATGCTATCCAATACATTCTTCATGGTAAGTGAATCAGTCTCAACTATCAGTGGTAATAGATGATTACTGATAAAATAGTGAATTCCATCTCTACCATTATATTGGTTGTATCTAGTAATCTAGTGGCCTTAGCATATATAATAGCTCATGTATCACTCCTTTCACAAAAAGCAACTGAACTTGGTACTGGATTCCCTCTGGAAGCTCCATAAGTATTAAACTTGTAATAGCCTGCTTATGGTAATTTCCACATGACAACTTTATATGATAATGGCACTCATAACCTTCCAAAGCCTGTATTATCAGTGGCCAATGTTTTGGAAAGTTCTACAGCCAAGGAAACTTCTTTTGTGCCAACATATGCAAGTTCTTATTTATCTCATGAATCACCTTATTATATGTTACAGTACCTCCATGTCTCATTGTGTTTCTAGCCTTCCATAACTGCCACAAAATGAATGCTAGTACTGGTTGATACAATGGTTTTATCCTGCCTACAAAATGTGCATTCCACCATATCAAAATAACCTGCCTGACTTGCACAAAAGGTCCTAGAATACATGTTGCAGCTGCAACGTATTTCTAGACTTTATGTGCCAATGCACTTGTAATGAACAAATGATCTATGATTTCTGTTGATTCTGACAGCACCAACATCTTGATACTATGTTAATCCTCATCCTCATCAACACTTCATTAACTGGTAGCTTAGAAAACCATATCCTCCACTAAAAGAAAGAAACTTTGTAAGGCATCCCTTTAATCCAAAACTTTGAACAATACTGTGACTTTGGATCTTTTTGTTTGATGAATTCCCAAGCAGTTTTAATTGTGAACTTCCCAGAGCTAGTACATTGCCACCAACGTTTATCTTTATCATCTAATTTCATAAAATCTCCGAGTTCCTTCTTTATATGATCAACTACATCCTATAGGAAATACTCTTGCATCTTATTGTAATCCCATTGTGTTGTATGCATTAGTTCCTCCATATCTACTATTGAGTCATAATGTTGATACTGAACTGGAAAATAGTCATGCAAGGCCCCCAATTTTGTCCAGTTATCAAACCAGATAGAAGATGACCCATTGTGAGGCTCCCACAAAATCTTGTGTTCAACTTCATCCCTTGTTGCTAGAATCATCTTCCAAGTTTGTGAACCAACTTTCCACTGAACTTCTGTAGGCCTGAATTTCTTACAGTACTTGTTCCACATGAAGTTGAGCCACAAAGAATTGGAAGTTCTGAACTTCCACCATAACTTTGTAAAAAATGCCTTTGAAATGTCAAATAATGATCTGAAGCCTAGACCTCCTTCTTGCTTTGATAACACAAAGCCTCCCATGAAGTCCAATGCTTACTTATTCCTTCCTTTTATGACTGCCAGAAAAATATGTTAAATAACTTGTGGAAGTCATTAATAACACACTTTGGAGGAATCATGGCAGACAATAGATAAATAGGGATGCTTTGTAAAACTGAGGATATTAACACAACCTTTCCACCAAAGGATAACAATTTTCCTTTCCAAGCCTTCAGCCTATCTCTAACCTTCTTCAACATATCCTTGTAAAATAATTTATTACTTCTTGCATGAAATATAGGACATCTCAAGTATGTAAATGAGAATTCTCCTCTATTAAAACTTATTTTTTGTTGAACTTCTAGAACTAAGGTTGGTGCCACTGTCTTATGCATGAAAAAGTCACTCTTGTCTGCATTAATCTTCTGCCAGCGACACTTTCATACTCATGTATCACCTACATGATCATCCGCAAAGAGTCCTTGTCAGCAGAGACAAATATTATTATATCATCAGGATAAGCCAAATGATTCAGATTTGAACTCCACTTTAGCATCCCATAACCTCTAAACATACTATTGTCAAATAAGGAGTTTAAAGCAGAAGATAAAGCCTCAACATCTAAAATAAATAGTGCTGGAGACAATGGATCACCTTATTTGACTCCCCTTGTGGAATAAAAAAAAGCCATATAATTGCCCATTGATGAGGATAGAATACTAGTTATTAGCCATTATTCTCCAAATCTTGTCTACATAAATCTCTGCAAATCCCATCTTTTTCAATACTTGAACAAGATATCTTCAAGAAACTCTATCATATGCCTTTGTCATATCAAGTTTGATCATGACCTTTATAGGTTTGCCCCTCTTGTTGATATCAATCACCAATTCTTAAGTTAGTAACACATTTTAAGTGATATTTCTCCCTTTTACAAATCCAGACTTGTTAGGAGAGATCAAGCAAGGAAGAATGGTTTCTAGTTTATCATGCAAAATTCTAGAGATCACATTGTTTATAAAATTACTGAGATTGATAGTTCTCATATCAGAAAATGTGTTGACAGTGGCCTTCTTTGGTTGTAACACTAGATTAGTGTGTGTAACAGACTTTAGGAGAGTCTGTCCTTCATAGAAATCTTTTACCACATTATAAACATCTGCACCTATTATATTTCAACATTGCTGATAAAACATTTCTGAAAAACGATCAGGACCACAAGCAGTATCACCTGATAAAGTAAACACGACATTCTTCACCTCTTCTAAAGAAGGCATGACACATAAAATAGAATTGTGTTCATGAGTAATTCTCTCTGGAATATGATGTAGGATACTAAAATCAGATGATGTTTCTTCTTGAGTAAATTGGTTATGGAAGAAAGAAATAGCTTCAGTGGCTATTTGATTAATATTCTCTAACCAAACGCCTTCTGCATTCTGAATTATTGATAACTGAAGCCTATTCCTTCTCCCCTTTATAAGGCTATGAAAGTATCTATTATTCCTATCTCCTTCAGAGTTCCATTGTATTCCTGCGTTTTGCCTCCAGTATTCTTCTTCAAAGTGCATATACTTTTTCAATTCAGCTTGTGCCATTTGAAGCACTATTCTATTTGCCTCAGTAGGATTTTCTTCAAACAATTGCTCCTTAACTCTTACAATATCCTCTCTGATAGTAAGCTGCTTAAAAAGATCCCTAAAGGTATCTTTAAAGACAAATACCCTCTTCAAACTTAAAAGTAATAAAAGGATCACCTATATAGTCTGAGTCCTCGTTTTGCTCCACCACTTCCATAAATGTATTATGTTCAAGCCAAAACTTCAAAAATTTGAAGTGTTTATGGACTTGTTGTGTCTGATCTCCTGTTGTCAATAGCAAAGATGCATGGTCTGAACTTGACAAGTGCTCCATGTTTAGATTACCCATCCAATCTTGAAACTGTTGATTAACTAAGATTTTGTCTAATCTCTTAAAAATACAATCAGGACCAGCTCTACCATTCCACCAAGTGAAAGGACTCCCCCTAAATTCTACCTCATTCAATTCACAAGAATTCATACAAAATGCAAAATCTTCATATTCTGTTGGATATACAGGTAGACCACTTATCTTCTCCTCTTCATTCATAATGACATTAAAATCACCCCTACTAGCCAAGGCAAATTCATGTTACTGGCAAAAGAATAAATGTTATCCCACAACCTCAGTCTTTCATGTGCACTGCATTTACACAAGAGTTGTAACCATACTTTTGCCACTATCTTGCCATATCAATTGTAATGTCACTTATTGATCAGTGTCAGAAATAACTTCTACATCTATACCTTCTACCACAAAATATCATAGCTTACCATTACAGTTGAAATTTACCAAATTCATCCCCAACCTAGCTCCTTCTATATATTTGAATATGTCTTGTATCTTTAAAAGGTTCCATCAAAGCAATAAGAACAAACTTATGATGTTTATTCAACATTTGCACCATATGAAACAATTATCGTTTAAATAACTAATTTTAGTTAGATAAATACAATTGCCATACCAACTATTCAACTTGATAATTGTCTTGCCTTTTTATGTTTCAACCACATATAGTTTACATGTGATATGAGCAACGTGGTAAATAATAAGTAAGTGAAAATTTAAAAGGGAAAATACAGCTGAAATGAATGAATAGTAATCAAGAAAGATTGACAAAAAAATAAAATAAATACATGTGTAATTACAAAAAAGACAAAGAGGTGAACGGTTCTCAAGTTGATCGAATGCAATGCAATAACCGGTTCTAAGGTAATTTGAATATGTCATATCATTTCATTTTGAAAAAATTAAGCAAAACATTTAATGGATGAATAAAGTCGTATGAAGTAGCTTGATAGACCTGAGAGTTTCGTCACATATCCTCAAGACTACTGATCAAAATGCACGGAATAGTTATTCTTCACCTAACATATTTTGCGGATTTCGCACCGCACCCGCTCCAGTTGGGACGGATATGGGTATAACTTTGACGGGTAGTAGACGAGTATGAATATTGAAAATGTACCCGTCACGGATGACGGATAGGTGGTGGATTTACAGTTATACCCGCCTCATACCCGCTTCCCACGCCCTGCCTCCAACCGCCCGCCTAGCCGCCTACCCGCCTATAAGCCCAATAGCAGTCCGTAAGCCATAAGCCCTAACAAAGCACTTATACTCCAACTCTTGTGCTTCTCTCCCTTTCTCAACTATAGCATAGTTGGTGACGATCTTTCACGCGGAATTCTTCAGATCAATTCACATCATTCATTCAAAACTTCAAATCTTCTGCTGTCCTTCTCTTTTTGTTTCTCTTGATTTTCAGAATAATTTCAACAGAGAATTTTTTGTGCAGAGTCACTGATTTGCTGGAAAATTGAAGGTATAGATCTTTAGATATCTGTTTCTTTAATCAAATTTTCATATATTCAGGACAATTTCTTACTTTTTTTGTTCTCTTCACTTTTCGCCACTTCTAAATAACCCAAAAAGGCCACTAATCCAAATCTTCTTTCATATAACAAACAAATATTCACTCAAATAACCACAAAATTCGATCTCAAATATGCAAGACCAATCAATTTATTCACAAATGAAACCTAAATTTCCAGAACAAGAACACTTAAAATGTCCAAGATGTGATTCACCAAACACAAAATTCTGCTACTACAACAATTACAATCTTTCTCAGCCACCTCACTATTGCAAAAGCTGTAAAAGGTATTGGACTAAATGCGGTAGGGGTGGGAAAAAAATCCGGACAACCGAAAAAAACTGAACCGAACCGGCTGTTCGGTTCGGTTTTTATTAGTTTTTTTTTTTTGAAAAACCGAACCGAATCAGGATTTAGTGATTCGGTTCGGTTTTTAAATTTTGGATACGAATCGAAAAATCAAATTAAATATGTAATTAATTTTATTTTTTTATTTTAGGCTACTACTATCTCTTGAATGATAGCAATTGAGTCAATCTATGAAGCTTTTATGGAAGTCGAATGCGGCATGAACTTGATTAACATATCACGGAAGCATTGACATAAAATGTAGGGAGAGAAAATAGTTGTAAATTGGTAAAACTTTAATGGTCATAACTCTGCGCTCGGATGTCCGTTTTACCCGATTTTTTTTTTTGATTTTAGGTATTCATTCGAGAAGGGGACGGCGCAAAGCGCAACCAATTTTTAGAAAAACGTCAGTTTTTCCAATCAATTTGTGTTTTTCCCCAAATCGATTTCTAATTTTCCTTTTTCTTTAGTAAACATCTCACGATACACAATAGATTTCAACGTCAAAATTTCATGACAGTGTAGGTATGAATGTCAATTTCAGTTTTGAAAATTCAATTAAAAAAAAATAAAAAATTCCTCGACCCGACCCGGCCCACTAGAAAATACCGATATAATCCGATACGTTCGGCGATATAAACCGAACATATCAATTTTTTTTTTAAAAAATGATTTTTATTCGGTTCATATTTTTCAGATAGAAAATCGATATGAACCGATATTCGCCCACCCCTAAAAGGCGGTACTCTTCGGAACATTCCAATTGGTGGTGGGTCCCGTAAGAACACAAAAAGATCAAGTAAAAAAAATACCTCAACGACGTCGTCTTCTGTTTCTTCATCTTCATCAACAAATCCAAAAACAGAGCCTTTTGATATACCTACAATTCCTACTGGGCCATTTAGTTCACTATTGGCGTCAATCGAGGGGCAATTAGGGAATTTGTCCGTAGCCGTGGCGGATATCCACTTGGATGGTGGAACGGATGTGGATTTAAGAATATACCCGCCTAGACGGGTATGAATGTTGAAATTGTACCCAGGTGACGGATATAAAATTTTCTGACGGGTACGGATGCTGGGAGGGGTACCCGCCCCGCCCCGCCCAATTGACATCCCTACTCTCTTCATCACCTAGTTGTTTGACCACACACGGAAAATGAAAAGTCAGGAAAAAGTAAAATGAAATTAGAATTAGAAAAGTTAAAAAATAGAAAAGTCTAATGGTCAAGCCAAAATGAAATCCCACAAAAGGTCATTCTGAGATGAAACCTCTCTTCCATACATATATGATCATAAGGAAGAAACATTAATTAGTCAGCAAATTTAAGTTGAAAATAAATAAGCACACTAAATTTGTCTACAAAATTTGAGAAATAACAAGATGAGTAAAATCTAAAAATTACTGAAAGAAAAACATATAAAAGTTTCCTGACAAAGAATGAAAATAACAAAGAGACAAAGAGCTAAAATTTTTGTTTCCTTTCTGCAAACTCGCTTGTGTCTACGTTTCGCGCTTTAACGAAATCAGCTTTTGTTGAAGTCTTAAAAATCAATAGTGCGTAATCATCAGTAATCAATCGAGCTAAAATCGCTTGTTCATGGAATCATCAGTAATGCCTTGTTATACTTCTCATCACATTTTGAGAATTTATATACGAGCAAATCAAGCTTCTTGGTATCTCTTGTTGTCCAAAAATTTCCTGCTTTTTATTGTTATAAAACAATACAGATATCAAACATAACCTTTCATAATTTCATTTGGAATATGAACAGAATAAAGATTGATCATGAATTTACTCTAACTAGAAATTAATACAAAAAATATCAAATACATTAAATATCATATTAATTTGATATATTTACTTAAATATATATTTGCATTTTTGTACAAAAATATTATAAGAGTAATGATTGGTTGAAGGGTAAAAGGTTCGTTCAACATTTTACCGGCAATTTAGTAATTTAACTTTCAATTTAGGGTTTTCCACTTATAGAATACTATGTTTGCTTGAAGGTATTTAGAGAACCATTAATGTTCGCTTACTTTTATTCACCATATGGTAGTATTGTCACGTCCGTGTCTACAACCATAATATAGACCATAGTATTATTATATTATTTTCTCTCAAATCTTTTATATGGTATAACATTCACTTCAAGGAATGGAGCAGATTCGAAAGGAAAAGCTTCAAGTTTTTTCATCAAAAACATATTATTTTACCTCAATCATTATTATACTATCAATATGGTACACTACGACTCGAACTCAATGTCTTACTCTCATTGAGTCGTGTTTGGCCATAATATATTAGGACTCGAACTCAATATTTATCATCATCATACACAAGGACTCAACCGAATCTCTCAATACCTCTTTCAGAATATTGCTACTTTAGAAGTAAATTTGAGGCACGTAATATATATAATTCATTCTTTAATATATCTTCAATTGATCATAACAAGCCTATGAAATATTACTACTTTTGGTGGCCACATATTTTTTGTAAACTCTGTTAGAAATAAGGTGAATCTATTATTACTATCCACTTTATAATCTCTTTACGATATTGCTCTTCATGAAAAAATTGATGTCTTTAAAGCCTTATAAGCACGACTTCGAACATAAATACACACATAATAGTGCTTAGAGTATTCCAAAATTCATGAATTGTTGAAACATCACATGTACTTGTTATGGCACTATATTAAAGTGCATAGAAATCTATGATTCTGAAAATATGCATAAAAATATCAAAATAAATGTTGTATGCATTACATAACACTCAAAATAGCAAGCGTTAATTTAATATGCAATTGCATTCTTACCTCTAAGATTGTGCACTTACAGATAAACTGATGATACAAAGATTTAAACCAGGGGCAAGCAAAATGCTCAAATTACTATACAGATTTGTCCACTCATACTTTGGTGGTATCTACATTACTAATTGACTTAGAAGCACGTGATGATAGACATAATTATTCAAGATTATAAAATAACTTAAATTGAAAACATAATTAAATAATGATTGTCTTTGAGAAAACGACAGTATAGGGATTTTACCTCCTCGGAGGATTGAAATTTTATAAAACCTACTTACTATCGACAAGGAAAACTTACCACCTCAAGTATATATTGCCTTATAATGCTTGAAACAAACGCGATTTGACCATGGACAGAGGAGCAATTTGTCGCCTCACATCGGAGATGAAAACTAAAGAAGAGAATGTACTCAGTTGGTTAGAGTCTCTTACTGATAATTTGTTATAAATAACAAGTTGCAAGACAAGTAATGTAGCTAAAGAAGCTGGGGAGAGACGTTTTTTATCTTTCAAAATTTATCTTACAAAGTGAATTGAGTTAGCTTCCTATTTATTGTCACGACCCTAAATCACTAAGTCGTGCGTGCACCTATCATTTCCCACCTCGATAGGCGAACCCGTCTCTTAATCAATATTTCAACAACAGATAAATCAAGAGAACAGGATAAGCGGAAGTCTAAATCATAAATATCATAGGTGCGGAAGTACAATACTAACACAACTCCATGAAATGGTATGAAATAGTACAAGCGCCACTTATCATAAACACAAGTTTGGAAATAATACATAAGTCTCAAAGTGTGAATACCGTCTCAGAATAAAAAGAAAGACAAGTGATAAGGAAGGAGTTTCCGGATAGTGGGTCCATCAAGCAATGCTTACCCTAGAAGACTCGACAGTAGTCTCAAGATCAGTCTCGAGGAGTAGTTGTAGAACCGGTCACGTACTCTGCACTAAAAAAGAATACAACAAAGTAGTATCAATACAATACACTATGTACTGGTAGGTATCATAGGCCGACAATAGTTAGCTAACATATATACCGAAAGAAACTGAAGAATAGACATGCTCGCAATCAAGTACAAGTAATATCACGGTCCAATAATGAACAACCCAAGTATAGAGAGTCAAGTACAGAATTTAAGAAATACGTGAATGTAATGATGAGTAAATATGCAATGCAATGGCTAAATGTAATCTCAGTACACACATGCTCTAAGCGGAATATCTCTATGTCCCAACAGTCATGACCCATGGGGGACCCGTGAAGTCCATGTGCCCCCGATCCTGATAAAAGACCTTGGGCATCAGACAGTCATACAATCCTGATAAAGACCTCGGGCATCATCACTCAGACGATCCCGACAAAGCCCTCAGGCATCGGACACTCATCTTTTTTACGCTCTCCAGCAAAGACTTCGGAGGCTACACTCTCTCACGTATCATCATTTCCAATCACAATTCATAACAAATCATCATATGAATAAGAATGTATGCCATACATGATATCAATTACGTTTGTCATAAAGTACACTTCACAATTTCAAGTCATATTCATTATCCTTCCAATTTTGATGATAAGTGAGATATTAAGAGAGAGATGAATGCAAACACAAGTCATAAAACATAACAAATATGGCGACAAGCCCACAAATCAGTCAACAATACCAAAACTAAGTAATCCATCTCAACTTCATACCCGAAGGCGTAACATGCTTTCTCCGATAGTATTTAACTCTACATATGCTTCGCTAATCGAAGTCTAACCAGAAGGTAAGCCGTAACCTACCTGGATGTTGAGTGAGAGTCACAATGATCACATTTGAGCCTTGCCTTTTTGAGGATCACGGTTGTACTCAAAGTCTAAACATTATCAAAATCTAAGTTAGAGAATTACACTAATAACACCCACATCACTAGACTATCCTTCGAATCCAAACAAAATAGGAGAGAAATGGGAAACTAGCCCACAAGGGTAAAACAATCATTTAGAAAGTGAAATATGCAATTTAACATTGTAGGAGTTCAATCCTACTAATTAATTACTTAGATAACTCAAGACTAGGTCAATTTCATCAAATAATACAAAAACCCCTAATTTGGGTATGAACCCTAATTTTCCAACATTTAATTTCATCAACATTAATGGGAGAATTCAAGCCCATAGTTGTATATTAAGGAGATTGTGTGACTTCTTGACGAATAATGTCACTATTTCATATAGAAGAGCTCTGTTTATAGTAAACTTCTAGGTATCCTTCCAGAGAGGTTTGAGAATATGAGAGAACCCTGGTGTAGTTTTCAGCCCAGATAGATATCCAAAAGATTTAGACGCTCGAAGATACGCTGGAATGTATACTAGATTTCAAAGAGAATTGGTATGATCATTTACCCCTCAATGAGTTTTCATATATCAGCAGTTATCATTCTAGTATCAAGATAGTCCTTATAAGGACTTGTATGGCCAGGAGTGCAGATCTCCTATAGATTAATTCAACGTAAGAGGATCATAGTTACTTAGACCTATTTTGGTCCACCAGGCTGTAGAAAAATTCAACCTAGAGTCGCTAGACTTCACTTATGGATGTGCGACGCCAAGATCTAGAGTTTGTGTAAATGATTGGGTATTCTCGAGGATGTCGTCAATAATGAGATTTTATAAGGAAGGCAAGCTTAGCCCAAAGGTACATTGGGCCGTATAGAATTATTCGAGAAATAGGCCAAGTGGGCTATGAGTTAGAGTTCCTCCGATGGAGTCTATGCATCCAGTCTTTCATGTATCTATATTACGAAAGTGTTTTATAATTAAAGGATATTCGAGTTCAAAAATTCCAGCATAAATCAGAGATATTGACGTATGTATAGGATGTAAGCTACAACTTCGTGATGTTTTAATATAGTTTATGGTTGTGTGGAGCCAAAAGTTGTTGTTGATTGATTTTGGCCCTATGAGGTATATATATTGTATTTTCTGGGCTGCGTGCAGGTTTGGGATAGTTAGTATTACAGATGAGACTCTGTCGAAATTCTCAGAAAAGTTGATAAAAGTTAGTTCCCTCATGTATACCCCTACATTCGAGGACAAATGTTTCTAAGGGGAGAGGATGTTACATCCCGTAATTTACATGCTAAGTTGCGTCATGAGTAAGTTTAGATAAGCTCAGAAATGAGATAATCTTTGAAATTATAAATGAGGTAAGGTGAATATCACTCTGAGATGTTAGGATACCTCTACAAGGTTAAGGAAGGTTTTAAAACAAGTGTTAAGTAAGTCTCATAAGAATTCAGGGCTAAACGAATCGAAGAAATTAAGTTCGTCCAAACTCGGGAAAAAGTAGGCAGAATTCTGGATAGGATTTTGGCCCAACTTTCTAGGTGTATATATTCTCGTGTATAAGGATTTATAGGGCTCATAATCTATGTATATTCAAGTTCAGTGAGTCTACTTTTACGGGATCAGGCCTAAACGCGGACCCGTAGAATTTTCTGGATCATATGTAGCATACCTTGCGGGTAATGGATGCCACCGATACTGAGTCGGTAAAGTTTGCTTTTTTTAGATTGCGGGATGTCGCGGTGACCTGGTATGAGACGTGAGAGCATTCTAGGGGACCTCGTGTCCCAACAGTGGGATGGAGAGAGTTTTCGGAGGCTTTCTTACAACATTTTCTACTGGTTGAGCTCCGATGGGTCAGACAAGATAGATTTTTACGTCTTGAGCAAGGTAATATAAGTGGTCGGGAATATAGCTTGCAGTTTAATTCGTTGGACAGATATGCTCTTACGTTATCGCTGAGATGAGTGATCGGGTACATAGGTTTGTTAATGTCTTGGGGCCGCACTTGGTTAATGAGTGTACTACGACTTCTCTGAATCCGATATGGATATTGCTCACATTCAGGCTTATGCACAGAATCTGAAGGATTGTAAGAGACAATAACGGGTAGATCGCGAGCCTGATAGGGGCCAACACAAGAGGGTCCGGTCTGTAGGTGACATAAGAGAGTTTAGAGGTGGGTCTAGGACACAGTTTTATAGGCGCCCATCCAACCCGACAGTTAGTGCACCATCACAGTTTTTGAGATCGAGGGTTGATCGGTTTGCTCAATCTGGACCAGGTCAGAGTTAACGAGCATAATAGTCCTATTATAGAGGGAATTCTAGTCAGATGAGGTCGCATTTGACTCGATGTGAGCAGTGTGGTAAGGCCATCCGGGGTCGTGCCAATGAGGATCAGATGTGTGTTATTCTTGTGGTTATCTCGATCATATTATGTGAGAGTGTCCGACAAGAGGTGGAGGTGTTAGGGCCTAGCCGACCGGATCTGTAGTAGCTTCATCATCTTCAGCACGCCCGTTAGAGAAAGGTCATCAGACATCAGTCAGTCGAGGCAGAGGTAGGGGTGGAACAACTAGCTTCGATAGTAGCCAGAACCGCATTTACACATTGATGGGTCGACATGATTGGGAGTCTTCACCTGATGTTATTACAAGTATATTATCAGTCTTTTCACATAATGTATATGCGTTGTAAGATCCAGACTCCAATATATCATAAGTCACCATTTTCATTACCTGTAAGTTTGGTATGGAGCCTGAGTTTATAAGAGAGCCATTTGCGGTATTTACACCAGTTGGTGAGTCGGTAGTTGCTAGCCGGGTCTATCAGAATTGTGCAGTGTTAATTTATAGCCATCAGACCCTAGCGAATCTGGTAGAGTCAGAAATAGTTGACTTTGATATTATTATGGGCATGGATTGGCTGGTGTCGTGCTACACTAATGTTGATTGTTGAACAAAGATTGTTAGATTTCAATTTCTAAGAGAGCCAGTCCTTGAACGTAAAGGTAATACTGCGACGCCAAAGGGAAGGTTTATTTCATACCTTAAAGCAAGAAAGATGATTTCCAGAGGTTGTATATACTAGCTTGTTCGGGCCAAATATGGTGTTACTGAACCATCTACTCTTCAATCAATTCCGATGGTTAATGAGTTTCTTGATGTATTTCCAGATGAACTTCCAGGCCTTCCTCCCAAAAGGGAGATTGAGTTTGGAATAAATGTGTTGCTAGACACTCAACCAATATCTATCCATCCATATAGAATGGCCCCAGCTAAATTGAAAGAATTAAAGGAGTAATTAAAGGATCTGATTGAGAAAGGCTTCATTAGGCCCAGCATGTCCCCTTCGGGTGCGCTGGTATTATTTGTACGAAAGAAAGATGGCTCGTTGCGAATGTGTATTAACTATCGGTAGCTGAATAAAGTCACTATTAAGAACAAGTACACTCTTCCCAGAATTGATGACTTGTTTGATCAGTTACAGGGTGCAAAAAATTTCTCAAAGATCGACCTAAGGTCAGGGTACCATCAGCTAAGGGTCAAGGAGAAGGTCATTCCGAAAATGGATTTCGTAATAAGGTATGGGTACTTCGAGTTCTTAGTAATGTCATTCGGGTTTACAAACGCGCCAGCAACATTTATGGATCTGATGAACATCGTGTTTCACCCATTTCTGGATGTATTTGTGATAGTATTTATAGATGATATTCTGGTTTATTTTCACTCAGAGCGGAGCATGCAGATCACTTGCGGGTAGTACTACAGATTCTCCAGGATTGTAAGTTGTATGAAAAGCTCTCCAAGTGTGAATTTTGGTTGAATTAAGTGGCTTTCCTTGGTCATATAATATCATATGAAGGTATAAGAGTTGACACTCAAAAGGTAGAAGTGGTGAAGAATTGGCGAGGCCTATGAATCCATCAAAGGTTCGTAGCTTTTTAGGCTTAGCTGGCTATTATAGGAGGTTTGTAGCAGGATTTTCTACCATATCAGTACCATTGACAAGGTAGACACAAAAGGCCATAAAGTTCCAATGGTCCAATGCCTGTGAGCAAAGTTTCCAGGAGTTAAGGGATAGACTAACATCGGCACCAGTTCTTACTCTCCCAAAAGGTCTAGAAGGCTATGATGTGTATTGTGATGCCTCGGGAACAGGTTTAGGTTGCGTGTTGATGCAACATGGTAAGGTGATTTCCTATGCTTCAAGGCAATTGAGGAAACATGAGAAGAACTATCCGACACATGATTTGGAGTTAGCTGCGGTGGTCTATGCATGGAAAATTTGGCGGCACTACTTGTATGGTGCTCATGTAGACATTTTCATGGATCATAAGAGTCTGCAGTATATATTTAACTAGAAAGAGTTGAACTTGAGACAAAGAAGGTGGCTTAAATTGTTGAAGGATTATTATGTGGGCATCTTATACCATCTCGGTAAAGCTAATATTGTAGCGGACGCACTTAGTCGCAAGTCTATGGTCAGCTCGATGCCTGTGCGGGCCGAGAGGAAAGAGTTGATAAGAGATCTCCATCAGTTAGCTAGGTTGGGAGTCCGATTAATGGGTTCGAAAGATGGTGGCTTTGTGATTTGGGATACATCAGAGTCGTCCCTCATAGAGGAAGTTAAGAAACGTCAGTGGGAAGACCCCATTTTAGAAAAAATCAGAGTGGGTATTCAACAAAACAAGACCACAACCTTTGAGATTGATGAAAATGGGGTTCTCAAGCACCAGGACCATTTGTGTGTTCCAAATGTAGCGGGATTATGAGATAGGATTATGATGGAGATCCATTGCTCACGATATTCCATTCACCCTAGATCTACTAAGACGTATCATGATCTCAAAGGTATGTATTAGTGGAACGACATGAAGAGGATCATTGCAGAGTTTGTAGCCCAGTGTCCTAATTGTCAGTAGGTAAAAGTAGAGCACCAAAAGTCTGGCGGCTTGACTCAGAACATTGAGATCCCGATGTGGAAATGGGAAATGATTAATATGGATTTCATTACGGGTTTAACTCACTCTTATCATAAGTTTGATTCTATTTGGGTGATTGTTGATAGACTGACTAAATTAGTTCATTTTCTGGCGGTCAAAACTACCTACACAGCCGAGGACTACGTGAAGTTATACGTTAAGGAGATTGTTCGCCTTCATGGTGTGCCTATTTCAATTATATCTGACCGAGGTGAGCAGTTCACAGCTAATTTCTGGAGATTATTTCAAAATGGTTTATGCACTCAAGTTAATCTTAGCACAACTTTCCACCCTCAGACAGATGGGCAGGCCGAGCGTACGATTCAAATGCTCGAAGATATGCTACGAGCTTGTGTATTGGACTTCAAGGGAAGTTGGGATAATCATCTACCCCTTATTGAATTTGCGTACAATAACAGTTATCATGCTAGTATCAAAATGGCTCCATATGAGTCTTTGTATGGAAGAAAATGTAGATCCCCTATCGGATGGTTCGAAGTAGGTGAATCAGAATTATTTGGGCCTGACCTAGTGCACTAAGCCATAGAGAAGGTGAAGCTTATCCAAGAACGATTGTTAACCGCTTAGAGTCGTATTCAGATATGCGACGGCGGGAATTATAGTTCCAAG
This sequence comes from Anisodus tanguticus, assembly GCA_034509755.1. Lineage (NCBI taxonomy): Eukaryota > Viridiplantae > Streptophyta > Magnoliopsida > Solanales > Solanaceae > Anisodus > Anisodus tanguticus. The sequence goes on along the minus strand of CM067544.1, from coordinate 34,138,630 downwards.
TAGATGATTGGGTCTTCTTGAAGATTTCTCCTATGAAGGGTGTAATGAGATTTGGGAAAAAGGGAAAGCTCAGCCCAAGGTACATTGGGCCATATCGCATAATTCGATGAATAGTCCAAGTAGCTTAAGAATTGGACATGCCTCCTGAGTTAGAGTTTGTTCATCCGGTCTTCCATTTTCTATGTTGAGAGTGTGTGTTGGGGATCTTTCCCGAATTGTACTGATTGGTGATGTGAAAGTTACAGAGGACTTATCATATGAAGAGGTTCATATTGCTATCTTAGATCGACAAGTCCCCAAGCTAAGGACTAAGGAAGTAGCCTCCGTAAAGGTTTTATGACGAAATAAGAATGTAGAAGAGATGACATGGGACGAGGAATATGAGATAAAGTATAAGTATCCTCACTTATTTCAGACTAAAGCCGATGTTCCGAGTGAAGCATAGTCTGACCAAGAGCTGACGTATGCATACATGAGGTGAGTTCCCACTTCAGATAGTTATGTTTGATATTTGACGACCACATGAGGCTGGTGATATGTATATGTTGTTGTATGGCCGTATGAGACAAGTTTAGATATCTTCTACTTGTGACAAGGTTCATATAGTCCCATTTATAGGGGAGATTCAGTAAAATTTTTTTAGAAAACCTTGGGGATTAATTGTTCCCTTATATATATTCCGATTCGAGGACGAATATTTCTAAGGGGGAAGGATGTTACACCTCGTAGTTTTGTATGTTGAGATTCGTCATATGTTAGTCCTCCTAGTCTTGGACATCAGGATTATCTTCGAGGTTATACGATATTAGACATGCCTATTGTTACATCCCATATTTTCATTCAACATATACATGACTAAGTTGAGGTTGACAAATACACTTAAATGTGGAAAATGAGATTTAAGGCAAATAAATTGATCTACTTACTTACACGTCCTGCTAGTTTGAGCTACTTAACACATGTCGTGATTATTAAACGGGAACAAGACACGTGTCTAAGTGAACAAGGTTAGCATGTGACACCTATTAATTAACCAAGCAAGTGACAAGTAGGTGTGTCACCTACTTGCTAAAAGGAAAGGCCCAAATTAGTCCACCTAAATGAACATGTGTAGGTCAGTCAAGAGGGCCCTTTTAGGGGCTGAATCAAGACCTCTCTCCTCATAATATCCGAGTAGTAGAAACGTAAAAGAGAGCCACAAAATTCTCTCCCAAATTGTTCTACTCCAAACCCTTAAGAGGCTGCCAATAATCTTCTTCTTCTTTCAATTCAAGTTAAAGGGTAATCTCCAATCTTGAAGGATCTGAAGTGAAGCAAGTTGATGGTCATCAAGGTAAAAATACTACCATTATTTCATCCCTACAAGATCTGATATAGGTAAGGAAATCCTCCCTTCTTCATGTATTTGAGTTATCTAAGTTCTAGCTAGGTTGTTTGGTGAAGAACTTGTGAAGTAGGGGCTGGAAATTGAGTGGAAGTTTTTGTGGTGTTATGGGTTTTTTGGAGTAGTGTCATGTTATTATATGGTTGTCACATGTGAGTATCGGCTTGGATATGTTGTGGTAAAGCTTATTGGTGCCTTAACTAAGTTGTGGAAGTAAGAATTGATGAAGAAATAATCTGAAAATTAGTTTTGAGTTGCTGAACTTGTGGGACTGTTATGGGGTCGTTTTAAGTGGTATTGTGGCTGAAAATCAGTAGGGATAATTGAATATGTTGTGGTTATTGTTATTGATAAATTCTTGAAGGAAGAAGGGGTTTAAAACTATAGTTGTTTAATCACAAACCGAGCTTGCCGCTCGTTATACTATTATTTTAATTGTCGGAATTTTTCTTACGTTGTTGAGGGGCTGAATGGATGGGATTGGTTATTGATATTATTAATATCATTGTTTGGTCTTGTTTTGAATTTGGGAAAGTGAGGAAATGTAGGGGAAGTGTTGCCCGATTTTCCGTAAAAGAGCTACTAGCTTAGAAATGTGTTTTGAGCCCTTCCATGGCATTAACCATAGTTCTAATACCTTGATGTAGGTTGAAGTACTACAAGCAGTATGTGGAGTCGTTAGCAACAAAGGTATGTTAAGGCTACTCTTCCTTATTTTGGCATGATCAAAATGAACGAAAGTAAATGAACAATATCCATAACGACTCCACTTTTAGATATGTTTGAGGCTCATGTTCTTGACTTCTATATAATGATAGTGATCTTATCTTATGGCTTGTTGATTTTTCAAAGTAAGTTATGTTGATGATGTTAGTTCCATAATGTTAATCGGAGGTGCAACGATCTTATGTCACTCCGATAGACTCAGAGTGTCTTAGTATTATTCATGCATTATATACATGTATATATCATGACCTCACAAGTGTTATATACACGTATGCTATATGATATGTATATAGGGTATGGGAAAGGTTATGGCGTTATATACGCACCACCACCTGATCAACTGGTATATGATGATGATTATGCCCACAAAGGTCGATATGATATGATGGGATGCCCATAGAGGTTTGATGGTGTTATATACACATATGTATATGTATGACCAGCATTATGTACGCACATGTACGATACATAGGCATATTATGGCCCTTAGAGGCATTCTGTACAGGTTGATTGTTTCTTGTCTTAGGTTTCCGTCATGCCTTTATTATGCTATTTTTCATGCCTTACATACTCGATACATTAGTCGTACTAACGTTTTTTTTGTTGGGGGATGTTGCATTTCATGCCCGTAGGCTCAGGTAGACATGGCGACGATCCGCACCAGTAGGTTGCATGTTCAGTTGATATTGGAGCACTCTACTCGTCCCGGAGTTGCGGTCTAATCTTGGTATGTTATTTTTGATATGCATATGGGTATGGCGGGGCCATGTCCCGACCTTATGATGTCACGTACTCCAATAGAGGCTTGTAGGAGTTATGACGCAATCCGATGTTATGTGGCCTCCTCGACCTATGTTTTTGTTGTATAGTCATCTATGGTAGCCTTGTCGGCTCGTACGGTCATGTCCGGCATCTATGTATATACATATATACCTTGTCGGTCTTGCACCTTTTTAGCTTATTATTTACTATGAGTCAGCAGATTACCTCGGGACAGCCCTCGTGGCCTATACTTATTTACGATTATATGGTGAATGTATGTCTAGTGGTGCTCAGCAAGTAAGGTCCGGGTGCCTGTCATGGCCCTCTGGTTTGGTCGTGACATCTAATCATTACACTAGCCTATCCCAAGAAAGGATCCACTATCAAGTCAACACCGGGGTCAACTACAAAGGTATTCCCCACACTATTTTGCTCACATTCCCCATCCAGGCCCAACATGAACTCAAGTAATAACACTAGGAAAGAATCACATGAATGATTATAAGTGCTACTACTATACTCATCACACAAAGAAGTTACCTCCATGGCTTTAGAAGGTCCAAGAATAAGCATGAGCCACGAGTACATACCATTCGTGAAGGAAGTACATAATGTGACGTCATACCAAGTTGTTGTCCAATGAGGTTCCCTCCAAAACTCCCCTTCAAGTCTCCTCCTTTGATGAAGCTTCACAAACAAGTTAATCACATAATCAAGTTCATCAAGAGAATGAGTTTTACCTTTAAGCTCATCGATCCTATGCCAATCTTTGAGTAGCATATCCTCATCCTTTAGGTTAGAAGATCTAGCATAGTCCTTCCAAAAAGTATGCTCTTTTCCTTTCAAATGTCTCCCTTCTTTAAAGAGCAATCTTCACTTTCGGAAGCCTTTTCCAAATTCGACATTGGTCCATCAAGTGGGTTACAAACCCTCAAGAAGGACATTCTGTCATCGGGGGAGGGCATCATCCTCCCATGGTGGATTGCCAAATACTTTGTAGCCTCCAAAGGTGGATACATGTTCATCATCACAACACATACCACCATGCATTTCACTTTCAATAGTCATGTCATTATCAATTAAGACATTATCCTCAAAGAGAGAACAATCAATAAACGATGAGGGTTCTAAACATGTAAGTTCACTCTCATAAAGATAATTGTCATTTTTCAAAGCAATTTCCTTTTCATGACTATCTATAAGATCAATCACACCAACATCATCACTAAGTTGAGGTTCATTAAGCACATCACCAATTTCCTCAATTAGTGGACTATCATAGCAAACAAATTTATCAACACAAGTACCCACACTAGTTAGACGCGAATCGATCTTGCTAGAATAATCAATTCGGTCATCGCTAGGATAAACTAGTGTGTGAGATATCATATCATTGGATAATGTACTAACATACAATTCACAAGTGTCAACACTAGGTGGACACAAATCGATCTCACAAGAAGAATCAACTTGGTCATCAATAGGATCAACTAGTGTGGAATCACCCATTTCAACAACATTGTCAACAATCTTTAAAACACTAAGCTCATCACATGGTAAAAATTCATTAAGTTCAACTAAGGACAAGCTATCATTCACACTCAAGTCAACAACATGAACATTCACATTAATTGGAGAGTCGAGATTAGCTGTTTACCTTGAAGTTCACACAAAGTATCTTCTTGACCATGGTTTTCAATGGTGGAGCATATTTTCTCCTTTGGGAAGCCTTCAACTACCTCATGAACTTTCAAAGTTTGAGGTTCATCTTTCGATTTTCTTCCAAGAATACCTGCATCATTATCAAGACAACTATAAAAGAAGGAAAAGTTACATGAGTTATAATTGGTGAGTTGTGACAACCCTCTCACATCACTCCACACAACCTCTCATTTTTCCTCACTAGAGTTGTCACTTTCCTCTCCCTTATTCCACTTAATCTTTTCTCTCACAATTTCATGGGAGTTGGGGCAAGTGCTAAGAATCTCTTGTGAAGGATTTGGTGAACCCTTCACTTCTTCTTTCCCTTTGGCTTCACTTGGAGTAGCTTTCTCTTCTTGTAGTGGTTCTTTCCTTTTCGGAATGTGCTTGGTTCTCTCCTTCTTTCCATGTGGATTGAAAAAGTGACACCTCCAAAATTCCTTCAAGGCACTCCAAGTCTCAATTGGTGCCTTTTTACCTTCTTCATGCTCCCAATGTTGAATAAGTGCTCCTCTTAGGATGCTAGAAGCTAGCTCCACTTTCTTCTCTTCCAAGTAGTTATAACATTTAAAGATCTCATCCAACTTGTGTTTCCATTCGAAGTACTTCTTCACTAGATTTTGTACACAAAGTTGGCCACTCTATGTTTAAAATATTGTTTACTTGCATTTGCCTCGGGATTAGGATGCATGGGTGCAAATAGAAATTTTCCTCTAGCATCCACTATGCACTTGTACCACTCTTCCTCATATAGAGTCCTATGTTCTTGGGACCATGGATTTCCTAAACATATGTGACAAGTATCCATGGGAAACAAATCACACCAAACCTCCTAAGGTACTCACTATGTGTAATGAATACCTTCACGCTCCTATCAACCAAGTACCCTCTTTGATCATAGTAAAAGTTTCGTCTCATCACATAAGGTATCTTCAATCATTTAACCGATTGAGGTGTAATGTAGTTGCCATGACTACTATCATCAAGCACAAGATAGTAACCCTCACAACGAAAGGCACTAACCTTCATTTTAAGCATCCGCCTCTTTGGGTCATTTCCTCCTTGAAACATGGTATTTCCTCTACTTCCATTGCCTATCGATGCTCTCATCATACCTTCAACATCATAGTCATAATTGGAACATGGCACACTTATTCTAGGATAAAAAGCATCATTCATTATATTTCTCAAAGTAGGAAATGTATATTTTCCCTTATGACTCCTCTTCTTGTACCTACAAAACGAGCAAACAAGTTAGTAGTAAAAGCTCTTCAGTTCACTCGTATTTTCACTCAATTCTTACCACACTCTAGTGTCCTTCCAAAGTTGGCAATGAGCCTCTTATCCAAATCAATTCACGAGGTTGCTAATTCTTTGTAGAAGAATAGATTCTTGTTAATTGAAAGACGGACAACTCGATTAAACTAACGGACTTGAGCCAAAGAAGTTCCAACGAATTCAAAATGATAAAAGCTTGAAAGAATTGATACGAAAAGAAATGAGACTCAAGAACTAATTAATCAACCAAGTAGGAACACTTACTAGTTGTTAATTAGCTTAGAAAATCAAGGAAATGAGATAAGAAGTAGACAAACCTTGGCCAAACACTTAGAAAAAATTGAGAAGTTTTTGACCAACAGTTAGAAAATTGGGAGCTACTTGCAGCGTCTTTTTAAAATGCACGTAAACTTTCTTACAGAGCTCCAATTGACAAAGGACGTTTTGATTTGAAAAGTAAACTTGCTGAACTTGAATTTAGATATATTATGCGCCCGGTAACTCCTTATACACACGAAGCTATACCCTCCTAAAGTCGAGCCAAAATCTGCCAACACTTGGGGAAAAATATTCAAATTGTTGAAGACTTCACTTCTCTGAGACTGGGCCCCACGCTCCTGCAGGAGCGCATTAGATTGCTGACATCAGTGCTGACGTGGAAATTTCCTTTTTTCAAAATTTTGGGCTGAATTTATTTTTCCCTAATTTTTTGGAGACTTGTCTTGGGCCCACAAAAACACTTTTCAACCCTTTGACTTGAAGACTTTTCGATCAAACACTCCTTTTTGCCTTCTTCTTCAAGATCTCTATGAACACCAAGAACACCCAAAATCAATTCTATGCCAAAATCAACTTGTTTTTCTCTCAAATTTCGGATCTAAGTCCTCTTTGACTAGGAGAACAAAACCCAATAAAAATTTTCTCAAATAAACTCCAAATCACTAAACCCATTTTGTGTTCTTCAAGCTTTGAAGATCCTTCAATGGTGAATTTTTCAATATATGTCCAAATGACTTCTAATTTCTACCAAATTTTAAATCCAAACTCTCTTGATAAGTAGAACAAAATCCACCAACTTTTGAAGCCAATATCACATTCCTTTATCAAAACTCATTTTTAAGTTTCAAACCTTCAAGGTCCTTCAATGGTAGAATCTTCAATACAACTCCAAATTCCATGAAATTTGAAATCTAAGGGTTTTTTTTATCAAGGAACTCAAATTTAGCCTCAAATCCACCAAAATAATAGCAAATTTTTGATTTTTTTGGAATTTTCAATTTTTCAATTTTTTTTGGGAATCAAATATGAAGAACCTAGGACTGAGGATTGTAGAAACACCACTCTATCCTAAGCTCTGGTACTAAATGATACGATCCGGCTTGTGGAAGACACGGATTCAAACAACAAAAATGCAGAAACTAAAATAACAAGAAATTGGAGATGAGAATTGAAGAAATTGGGATGAGAATAGAGGAATAAAAGCAAGACCCAGAAAGTAATGATTCTATGGGAAAATATAGGTATATGAAACCTAAGTCCTCCCAATTGGAATCAACCCTAAGAACCTATACTATTTGATCTCCAACAAAGAGTAATCCAAATGAATCCATAAATGAACAACTCAATATGAAAATCAATGGAAAGGGTTTCAATAGCCAACAATAGAATCCACCATAATCAACTATCACTAATACTAATCTGTAAATTAGCACTACACTAAGCTACCATATTAACTATCACTCTTTAAGAGTATTCATCTCATTATCATCAAAGCTTAGTAATGAAATGACAAGTGTAGTATTTATACTACTAGGCTAAAGAAGATAAAGCTACCTATTATAAAAATGTTCTTAATAAAAGATGGCTTTGTCTTTAAAGAATGGCCTCTTTGCATAAATAAACACTTTCGGTCTTTGACTACCCAAGCTTGCAATTGTAGCCACACATCAACATTCGGGCTTCTTTAAGAGGCAAGCTTTGGGCTCTTGTAATCGTCCTCCATGATATCTCCCATAGCTTGAAGGCCATCCAATGGATCTCTTCAAATGCTTCCATGGCTTCATTCTCCATGAATATTGCTCTTAAAGCTTGGAAGTCCTTGGCTTGGATTCTAGTGCAATGCCTTGGAGAAGATTGAGCGATTGAGCCCCCCGATATCGTATCATCAATGATACGATCTGGCTTGTGGAAAACACGGATTCAAACAACAAATACGTGGAATTCAAAATAACAAGAAATCAATAGGCAAGAAGAGAAGAAAAGAGAATGAGAATAGAAGCAAGACCCAATTGGTAGTGAATTTATGGGCAAACATGGATATATAAAATTCAAACCCTTCCAATTGAATTCAACTAATAGAACCTATACTAGTTGAAATCAAACAAGAGACTCAATTGAACCCACAAATGAGCAACTCTCATATGAAATCAAGGGATAAAGGTTTCAATAACCAACAATGGAATCCTCCATAGTTAACTATCTCTAACACTACACTCTATAGCTATCTAACTAAACAACTATCACTCTCAAAGGAGTATCTCAATTTGTCAAATCTAAACTATGAAATAACAAAGGTAGTATTTATACTATTTAAGATAAGAACACTACTAAGCTATTACAATTATATCCTTAATGAAGTAAGGGCCTTGTTTGGTGGTCTTCTCAAGGAATGATGGCTTTGTCTTTAAAGAATGACCTCTTTGCATAAATAACCACCTTCCGATCTTGACATCTTCATCCGATCCCATGCTTCTCTTCTTTAACTAAGTTGAGTCCCTCAAGGATCTCCAATCTCTCCTTGCATGAACACGACTCGTATGGCTTGGAGCTCCTCGGCATAGTCTCGGGTGAAGGAACTTGAGTGAGTTGTGTTTTGTTCCTTCCACGCTATTTCCATAGCTTGATCATCTTCACACATAGATCTTCAATGGACTCAAAGTCTCATACTTCATCATCAAGGGGTGTGAGGTGTGAAGATACTCATTTGAGGTCCCTTGATGCAATTCAAATGTGGTGAATGTGCTATATAGATCATCATTAGCTTGAAGCCGAGCTCCACCATGAATCCTAGCTCTCATAATCACCCTCGCGTCATTCTGTATCATATCATCCTCCCCTTCTTGAAAAGGATTTGTCCTCGAATCCGAACTTTGTAAAAACCAAGTAAAAATATACAAAAGCATGGTCCTCAAAGCATGATGGTTAGTACAAAAGGCAATTATCATGTCACTCCAAGGATGGATAAACTTGTGGTACAACCACACATCAACAATTATCATGAAAAAAATTCTCACATATGAGGTATCAAGAAGTTGATTCCTCCAAATATCATAAGATGGGGATAAAGTAAAGGAACCAATAGATTCAAATTATGAAATATGCAATGCTACTTTGGTTCTAGAAGACATGAAACACATTTGGTCCTTATTTTTCAAACAAGAACACTTCCGAGGTAGTGCCATGACTAAGTCACACAAAGCTTTCCCAGGGATAAAAGAGAAGAATATCCACACATCTTGCTCAAGAATACTACTATCTACCCCATAAGAACCCTATCAACATATGATGCACCTAAAACACTAACATGAGCATCATCATATGCAAATAGATAGTAAAGAAAGGTGTCACGCAAAATAACTTCATCTACGGTGTCCTCACTTGTAGCCTCACTATTAGGTTCAATGACAAGATCAAGCATGCTACTATGATTTTGAACACACAAGGAAGAAGTAGCAATTTGTAAATGAGTAGTACCTTCCTATTCAAAACACTCCTTCCCCCCAAGTATTAATTTGGTTCTCGGGGCAAGGGTCTAGGGTTAATGCCAATCAATAAAAAAATTAGAACAACTTCATAAATATATCTTCGGTATGGAAATCGAAAGAATCCAATTCGAGCAAGTTTCCAATTCAAAACTTTCTCGATAAACATATATACATACATATTGAATACTATATCAAATGATTAATGACAACTGAATCCGTATTTTTTCTATAAAAATAGAAGAATTGGTGTGAATCGATTCTACATTGAAGAAAGAATCGAATATTCATTGATCAAATCATTCACTCCATAGTATGATAGATCTTTTGAAAAACAGATTAATCGGATGAGAATAAAAATAGAGTCCCATTCTACAAGTCAATACCAGCAACAATGAATTTATAGTACGAGGAAAATCCACCGACTTTAAAAATCGTGAGGGTTCAAGTCTCTCTATCCCCAAAAAGACTATTTAACTCCGCAACTATTTATCCGACACCCTTTCCTTAGCGGCTCCAAACTCCTTATCTTTCTCATTCACTCTATTCTTTAAGAAATTATCACTCCCTAAGGAAAGATTTTCATCATAGGGAGGAGCGTCATCATCCCATAGTGGATTTTCAAATACTATATAGTCCCCAAAAGTGGCTACACTTTCAACATCACAACACATACTACTAGGTACCTCATTTTCACTAGTCATGTCATTATCAAATAAAATATTATATTTAAAGAAAGGACAATCTGTCACGACCCAAACCGGAGGGCCATGACGGGCACTCGGACCCTACCTGCCAGACACCATTAATCACATATTTACCAACTAACTGTAATTAAACATGTCCACTAGGGCCGTCATGAGGTACCTGCTGACATATGGGGATAATAAACTGGAAAGGTACTATGTAAACTCTTGCAAACGGAAGAACCCAACCTATGCATATATATATACTAAGCCCGACAAGGTCATACATGACTACTATACATAAGACAACTATCTACAAGACTCTAAAGAGTACGTGACATCATAAGGTCGGGACAGGGCCCCACCATACCCCTACGCATATCAAAGATATCGTACCACGGCTAGACTGCAACTTTGGAACAAGTAGAGTGCTCCAATATTAGCTGAACTAGCAACCTACTAGTGCGAATCGTCACCATCTTTACCTGAGCCTGCGGGCATGAAACGCAGCGTCCCCCGACAAAAGGGACGTCAGTACGACTGATGTACCGAGTATGTCAGGCATGAAGAATAGCGTAATAGAGACCTGAAAGTAACATGAGACAAGAAACAACCAACCAGTAGAGGATGCCTCGGAGGGCCATAATGTGCCAAAGTGTCATACCTGTGTAGAATGCCTCTGAGGGCCATAATATGCCTAAATGTCATGCACAATGCGATCATACATATACATATGCGTATATAATGCCATCAAGCCTTTGTGGGCATCCCATCATTACATATCGGCCTCTGTGGACATAATCATCATCATATATATACCAGCTGCAGGTGGTGGTGCATATATAACGCCTTCCCTTTTCCCATCCCATACTTATATAATGCATACATATAGTAGCGTATATAACGCCTTTGAGGTCAAGGTATGTACATAATGATCCACGAATGGATTGTGGGGACTACATCCCATTCCTCCACTTAAGTATCAAATTCGTATTAAGATGCCACCACCACAAAATAAGTGATTAGTCACTTAGCTAGCTGCATTATTCTCTATGGACCACGTGGAAGTGGTTTAATCCCATGCTTATCCATTATATTACTAACTAATTCCACTAAATCTTAACAATTAATAAATTGCACTAAAAATTAATTCTTAATCTCAAATTCACTTAAATATTAATCACTTTTAACACCCTTTATATACTCGTTATCATGGTCGTGTGATATAACACTAGTCCATAACCTCTTTTGGGGCATACAAAATATTATTATTAATCCTATCGTCACACTTGTTAAATCCTAAATTGTTTTGGGACATCGCCCATTTATACACTAAGCCCTTGATCCTATGACCAAAATTCTCTGGGGCTCGGGTCTACTTACATATGTCCAGCTGCTCAAACCATCGCCCGAAAGTAAAGGGTGTTACATCCTTTCCCCCTTAGAAACATTTGTCCTCGAATGTTGGGGTTTCCACGTCTAGCTTTCTCATGATCACACTTGTCCTCACACAAACACCCTTTACCTACGGACCAACCAATGGCTACTACTTCCGTACAGATATTCAATTCTTTGATTTAAGCCTAGGTAATTCATGCTAGTCTCACTTAATATCTATAAATCGGGCTCCTTCTTGGTTATCAATGCAAAATTTATCTCTTGTCATTTCATATGCCCTTAATCTTTAACTTACACTGTACCAACCACTCTAGATTGCCGGATGTCTTTGTCTCCGTTGCGATTACACAAAGTATTATTATAGCTTCTCTCGTAAGAGTTAAACAACATATCTAACCTACCCTCAACCAGTTAACTCCGCATAAAGGTGAGTCCGGGTTTTCTGAATTCAAGGTCACAAGGGTTCGAATCACGTATTAATCATCCATCGGTGAAATCACATATCTTATTAGTCTGCTAGAACAGTGTTGTGGTCCTGTTACTTTTACTATGGTCTCTTCTTTAAAATATCAACCCATTGCTACTAGAATATCATTCGTTCCCTTATAACAAATAATAAGTTGGTTAAGGATATTTGTGCTTCATCTCCTCTTCTGCCTCCCATGTCATCTCTCATACATTCTTATTCTGCCATAGAACTTATACAAAGGCTACTTATTTAGTCCTCAACTTACGGACTTACCGATCTATGATAGCAATAAGCACATCTTCATATGATAAGTCCACTATAACCTTCACATCGTCAATTGGCACAATTTGGGAAGGATCTCCAACACACGCTCTTAACATAGAAATATGGAAAACTGGATGAACAAACTCTAATTCTAAAGACAAGTCCAATTCGTAAGCCACTTGGTCGATTCGTCGAATTATGACATCTAGCCCAATGTACCTTGGATTGAGCTGTCCCTTTCTCCCAAACCTCGTTACACCCATCATAGGAGAGATCTTCAAAAATACCCAATCATCCACTTGGAACTCTAAGTCTCGATGCCGCACATCTAAATACGACTTCTAACGACTTTGAACAGTTAACAACAATTCTTGGATAAGCTTTACATTTTCTATGGCTTGGTACACTAGGTCAAGCCCAAATAATTCTGATTCACCTACTTCAAACTATCCGATAGGAGATCGATATTTTCATCCGTACAAAGTCTCGTATGGAGCCATTTTAATGCTAGGATGATAACTGTTATTGTACGCAAATTCAATAAAGGGTAAATGACCATCCCAACTTCCTTTGAAGTCCAATACACAAGCTCGTAGCATGTCTTCGAGCGTTTGAATCGTACGCTTAGCCTACCCGTCTGTTTGAGGGTGGAAAGTTGTGCTAAGATTAACTTGGGTGCCTAAACCTTTTTGAAATAATTTCAAGAAGTTAGCGGTGAATTGCGCACCTCGGTCAAATATAATAGATATATGCACACCATGAAAGCGTACAACTTTGTGTAGTACTTGGCTGTGTAGGTAGTTTTGACCGCCAGGAATTGAGATGATTTGGTCAGTTTATCAACAATCACCCAAATAGGATCAGACTTATGATAAGAACGAGGTAAACATGTAATGAAATCCATATTAATCATTTCCTATTTCCATATCGGGACCTCAATGTTCTGAGTCATGCCACCGGGATTTTGGTGCTCTACTTTTACTTGCTGACAATTAAGACACTGAGCTACAAACTCCGTAATGTTCCTCTTCATGTCATCCCACCAATACATACCTTTGAGATCATGATACCTCTTAGTAGATCCAGTGTGAATGGAATATCACGTGCAATGGACCTCCGTCATAATCTTATCTCGTAATCCTGCTACATTAGAAATACACAAATGGACCTTCCACCTGGGGTCCCTCTCTCATTATGGTCGAAGGTTGCGGTTCTCTTTTGTTTTATTTCTTTCCCGATCTTCTCTAAAAATGGAATCTTTATCATGACGTTCATTTTCTTCCAGTATAAGGGACGACTCTGTTGTATTCTGAGTCATAGGGCTATCACTATCTGAATCCTCCAATCGCACTCCCACTTAGCTAACTAATGTGTTCCCTCAGGTCAACTTCTCTCCTTCGTCCTCAAATTAGTCAAGCCGCTTGTGGGTGAATGATTCTATTGTCAACTTAGCTTTGTTTACGCTGAAAACTCTTATATTTATAGTATCTCAACCATGAACACTTTATGGACAATGTCATCGAATCTGAAGTGCGCATATCATCATAGTTAACTCTCATTCATGGTCTGAAAGGAATTTGTACTTTCTCACTGCTCATAATTATAAACAACTTCCTTTCTTACTTCGTTTGACACTTGTTCACTCATTTTCTTACTTGTCATACTCGTCTTAATTCTAAAATATTCTGGTATACATACGTAATCTCCAATAGTGCTCCTGATTCCAATCCTTGGCGTTACTACCCCTTAAAGGATGAGTTGTTAACTTATTCCCTTATTCAGTACGTAGAAGATTCTGAAGAATTGCATTACATGACGTTGACCTACCATATCCAAACCTGGTCATTATACTTAGATTCAAATTCCTTTACTTGTCTCATCGCTAATTCTTTTTGTCAATGGTGTTTTGGGAAAAGATTTCCTTGATCTCGTTAAGCTGTACACCCATTACTTTATCTATCTCGTAGAACCTTTGGCCAGTTCAATAATGCTCATAGACATATGTATTTTCCTGACATTTTATCTTCATTGTAATGTCATTATCTCTTGACATATATCTTTAATGTCTACCTTATATCCATAGGCATTATTGGCCCCTTTTCACCTGTTTGGGTGCTAATCTCGAACTTTACTCACTGTTACTTCCATTTACATACTTTCTGAGAGGTATGACTGCATATGTTATGGAACCGATGCTTCATATGTTTAGATCTAATTCATGGTGTTACAAAATCCAATGACTTGTCAAGCTTTCTTGTCTAATCATTATTAGATCTCCCATTGATGAGTGCTCATTCGTCTTACCTTTACATTTCCATTTCAAGTTGTCTTGGGGGGAATCTCTTATCTCAAAGTAATTCTCATACTCTCTTCCTGAACATCATAGGTTCGTCACCTTTGGCCGAAGAGTTCTTACTGTCCCTCATCTACCGTTGGTCTTTACGCTGTTCTGGAGTAATCATACCTTTGTGAAACCTGCATAACTATAATCTTATTCACATTTATCCTTCTTGTCGTAATCCTTCCTTCTACTCTTCATTAAATGAAAAAAATTCTACCTTGATACTTGATCATACCATTCCATTCATACTTATTAATTGTTTCCATATTTGTTACAACCATTCTTCGATTGTTCCATTGTTCTAGTCCTCACTTGCCCCTAACAAGCTATTATTATCTAGAGGTTATTTAGAATTATAACATGCTGCACAATGAGCCCGAAGACCTTACCAGTCCAATACCTATAGCATGCCTTAGCTTACTAAGATTGATACATGTAATTCTTAATAATATGTGGTATGACTCTTGACGCACGGACAAAAGGCTTATGTCCCTTTCCACTATCGTGGATAACTCGATCCTTATATATGACTTGGGCTCACCATTCTGGGTACGTCACTTTACGTGATCTTCTTAAATTTACTAATGGTCACTCCTCACACTATTCGATTATGGCAATCCATTCTCGTTAATGATATCCTTGGACAATTCCCAATCTATTCTAGGTAAGACATTACAATTTAGGTCGCACGTACATAACATATTCACTTATTTTAATTCGCAAAAGTCACTGTAAAACATGTAGATTTTCATAACTTATTAAACCTTCCAATGATGTCTTCTGCTTTTCATCTATACAACTCATAATCATCTTATCCTTACCTTTGCGCATCAACTTAAGACACTTCGAAATGTTGTGGCCATAGTTTCCACACTAAACTAACCAACCCCCTGTACCTTTGCGGCATAATCAAACATGTGTTCGACCACAGTGACTACAAGATGATCGGGGCGATCTCATTCGACCTTTACAACTTTGACCCTAAGATATTGGCATATTTGAACCCTTTAAATATCGGCGATCCCTGACTAATAAACTCCCTAGGTTATAACCCCCTTTACCCCTCAAGGGGCCTATTTCTATCATATGCTCTAGGCTGAAGTCGTGCCTGGGAAAATAACTTACTCATATTATCTGACGGATCTGTCTCAATAGAGAGCATACTACTCGCATTTACACTCAATCTAACCTCAATCTCCCTATTAATCATAGCCCTACTGGAAGAAGGAATTGCTGAAATCATAAATACGATAAGGTTCACTGAGAGAATTCTTACAACTCAGCTCTAAAGCACTATTCTAGATCAAGAAGGAAGGTAACCATCATCCTTAGCCCTGTAGCCTCATGTCTATAAGTGTGGTGCACAAAATACCCATAAACAAGACTCTACTAGACACGGCTTGCAGACTCTCTAGGACAAACCTGCTCTGATACCAAGTTTGTCACGACCCAAACCAGAGGGCCATGATGGGCACCCGGACCCTACCTACCGGGCACCACTAATCACATATTTACCATCTAACTGTAATTAAGAATGGCCACTAGGGCCGTCATGAGGTAACCCGCTGACACATGGGGATAA
The DNA here is from genome assembly GCA_034509755.1 of Anisodus tanguticus. Classification (NCBI taxonomy): domain Eukaryota; kingdom Viridiplantae; phylum Streptophyta; class Magnoliopsida; order Solanales; family Solanaceae; genus Anisodus; species Anisodus tanguticus. Next base: position 34,122,278 of record CM067544.1, on the reverse strand, counting down.
TAAATTGGAAAGGTATTGTGTAAACTCTTGCAAACGAAAGAACCCAACCTATGCATATATACATACTAAGACTGACAAGGTCATACATGACTACTATACATAAGACAACTATCTACAAGACTCTAAAGAGTACGTGACATCATAAGGTCGGGACAGGGCCCCGCCATATCCCTACGCATATCAAAGATATCGTATCACGGCTAGATTGCAACTTTGGAACAAGTAGAGTGCTCCAATATTAGCTGAACTAGCAACCTACTAGTGCGAATCGTCACCCTCTTTACCTGAGCCGGCGGGCATGAAACGCAGCGTCCCCCGACAAAAGGGACGTCAGTACGACTGATGTACCGTGTATGTCAGGCTTGAAGAATAGAATAATAGAGACCTGAAAGTAACATGAGATAAGAAACAACCAACCAGTAGAGGATGCCTTAGAGGGCCATAATGTGCCTAATTGTCATACATGTGCAGAATGCCTCTGAGGGCCATAATATGCCTAAATGTCATGCACAATGCAGTCATACATATACATATGCGCATATAACGCCATCAAGCCTCTGTGGGCATAATCATCATCATATATATACCAGCTGCAGGTGGTAGTGCATATATAACGCCTTCCCTTTTCCCATCCCCATACATATATAATGCATACATATAGTAGCGTATATAACGCCTTTGAGGTCAGGGTATCTACATGAATATAATGCATGAATGATATGATAATAAGACACTATATGTTTGTCGGAGTGATGTAATGTCGCTTCAACTCCGATTAATATTATGAATACTAACATCTTTTCCATATACCTCAATAAGGATTTAGGAACATATTTAGACATGCTTTGAACATAGGAATGAATGACATGAACATCCTTAACCACTAAGAGTAGAATCATTTATGGGACAATATTACGTTTACGTTTCGTTACATGAAACATGCCAAAAGAAAGAAGGATTTGCCTTAACATACCTTGGTTTACGACCTCAGAAACAATTATGACGCATCAACCACTCTTTAGAGTTTTATCTTAAATCAAGAAAAAACAAGCCAAGTCTATCCTAAGCTTACAATAACCAAGTAACTTGAACGAAATTGGGTATGAAGTTGGTGCCCAGCTATGTTTCGTTGCTGCATACATTGAGCTATATTCATTCTAAATCATCATGTTTTTTGTCACTCACGTTCTTAGGTGTATTAGGATAGATGATCTGCCCTCCCAACCTTCTCTTCCATATAATTACACTAAGGATCAACTAGTTAAATAAAATAAAATATAAGTTATAAAAGAGGTTTTTTAGGTAATGATCCACGAATTGATTGTGGGGACTACATCCCATTCCTCCACTTAAGTATCTAATTCGTATTAAGATGCCGCCACCACCACAAAATAAGTGATTAGTCACTTAGCTAGCTACATTATTCTCCATGGACCACGTGGAAGTGGTTTAATTCCATGCTTATCCATTATATTACTAACTAATTCCACTAAATCTTAACAATTAATTAATTGCACTAAAAATTAATTCTTAATCTCAAATTCACTTAAATATTAATTACTTTTAACACCTTCATATACTCGTTATCATGATCGTGTGATATAGCACTAGTCCATAACCTCTTTTGGGGCATACAAAATATTATTATTAATCTCCATCGTCACACTTGTTAAATCCTAAATTGTTTTGGGACTTCGCCCATTTATACACTGAGCTACCAAAATTCTCCGGGGCTCGGGTCTACTTCCATATGTCTAGCTGCTCAAACAATCGCCCGAAAGTGCGGGGTGTTACACAATCAATGAATGATGAGGATTGAAACCATGTAATTTCACTCTCATAAAGACAAACGTCATTTTTTGAAGCACTTTTCATTTTATGACTATCCACATGATCAATTTCCCCCCAGACCCCCACGTTGTGGGATTTCACTGGGTAGGTTGTTGTTGTTGCCACATGATCAATTTCATCAATATTATCACCAATTTGATGTTTATTAAGCACATCACAAAAATTCTCAATTAGTGGACTACCATCACAAACAAGTTGACCAAAATAATTATCCACACTAGTTGGATGTAAATCGATAGTTTGGCACCTCGATGTCGGCTCTTCGCCACCTGGGGCTGTAGTATGTTCCAAGGGTTGGGTTGTTCGCCCATTAAAGTGGTACGTGAGCAATCGGCTGAAATGATTGGAAGATTGAATCATTCCTTCATTCTATTCCGGCTATTCCTTTCCAGCGGGTCTCACTAGAAAATTCAATTCGGTCATCAATAGGATCAACTAGTGTGTAAGTTATCTCATCACGTGACAATGCACAAACATTTGTATAACAAGTGTCAACACTAGGTGTACACAAATTAAACTTGCAAGAAGAATCAATCCAGTCATCAAAAGGATCAACAAGTGTTGGAACACCCACATCAATAACATTTTCAACCATCATTAAAGAACTAAGCTCAACACACGGAATTAAAGCATGCTTTACTGATATTAAAGCATCTTGTAAAAGGAATAGATTTATAAACAATGAAAACACATCCATCGTTTATTAAAATTAATTTGTTATATAAAATGTTATGGAAATGTTATGAGATGAAACAACTTTTAATAAACTTTAGGAAAGAAAATGAGATTATAATGGGTTTTCAAGATGAGATGTTAGCAACAAAACAAAGAAATGATATAACTTATGAAAAAGAAATAGAAAAATATTTTGAAAATGAGATAGAAGAAATTAAAACACGCATAGAAGATGTTGTAGCAACATATAGAAAGGATAATAGAGATAAATACAAGAATAAATGAACAAAACATTATGATATTAGATTTAGAAGCAGATCTACGAATGGAAATAGAATACTATGGATGAAAAAAGACTAATGGAACAATAAAATAATTTAAGAGAACTTAGAATGATAGCAGATAGACCTCTTACATTTAATAGAGATATAAACCAACATATAGTAAGTTACAGAATAAGTATAGATCTAATAGAAGAAAAAGATCAACGTTTACAAGAAAATTCTAAACAAATATATGAACAGGAAGAAACTATTAAAGAATTAAAAATAGAATAGCATTAAAAGATGAATTGTTGAGACAAAAGGAAGAAGAAAATTTGAAACTGCTGGAGGAAAAATTAAGAGAAATAACCAGAAAAGATAACGAATTAAAATATCTAAATGATATTATGGAAGAACAAGTACATCCACTTATTAAAATATGGATAAAGGAAAAGAAATAGTAGAAGACTCTAAAGAAACATATTATCAGATGAATACATATGAAGGAGGATCAACACAAACATTAAGCTTTAAGCCAGAAACATATCAGAAGATACAAGACGAAAAAGAGGAATTATCTATTAAGAAAATATTTAAAACAAAATGGTTTGAAAGAAATAAAAAAATAAGATATATAACACACAAGCATGGAAATATAATAGATACAATGAGTGTAAATGAAAGAACAAAAATAAACTTGATAACATATGAAGTAATAAAAAGAGAGTTAGCAAAACAATCTACTAGAGAAGCTAGAAAATATAGAAACATATACTTTGGAGGAGTAGAATTTACTATAAAAGTATACTTTCAGAAAAACATAGATACACCTATACAAATATACATATTAGATGATAGGATATTAGAAAATTTACAAGATGCTTTAATATCAGTAATAAAAGAAAATTTAATATATCAAAAACTAAAATTTATGGTACAACCAGACTTTAGTATATCATTAAAAGATGAACACAAAGACTTAGCCTTAACACTATATTACAAACTAGATGGAATAACAATGCCACCAGGAAGTAAAGTCATAAGTATTTAAACAAAAATGATATATGCCCTAACCGGAAACCACCATGTAAAGAAACAACACGAAATGAATATATTAATACCAAAAATGTACCAAGAAATATTAGAAAAAATAGAACATAAAGAGAATTCCAAAATAACTATACCAGAAGAAATATATATGGATTTTAATACCAGAACCCTTACACGATAAAAAAGATTAATACAAAAAATAGAAGGATCTAGATTGAGTATTACAAGAGAACCGATAATGTCACGACAGACTAGCGTTATACAACCTAGAATATTAGATTTAATAAATATAAATACAAATAGATTGAAGATTAAGGTAATAATATTTAAAGGTATGATAACAACAGATTGTATAACTGAAAAAATACTGGAGCCATTAAATTTTTTATACATATAAGTAAGATTAATAAAAATGATTGTGATTTAATAGACCCACAAATTTATAATTATCCTGAAAATGAAAGAGAAATAATAATTACTAAAAGTATTAATTTAAGATTCAAAATCCAAGATTTAGAATATATGATAAATATAGGAGTAATAGAATATGACAGTTTCAATGAACTACTTTTAGGAAGTGACTTTTTAACCATGATAAATTATAAGATAAATAATAACGGAATTGAAATAAATGATCAAGGAAAAATAATATTCGTAAATAAAGTATGAATATACAAAGAGAAATAATAGCGAAAAAACAGAAATTAAAAGTAATAAGGACAGCTTTATCAGAAGAGATATTTTCCCAACTAAAATATTTAAAATACAAGGCAAAAGAAATAAAATTAGAAGAAAAGATAAAACAATTAGAACAACAATGTGATAAATTTGATAAAATATGGATAGATATGGGAAATGAGTGGAAAAAGAAAATAAATAATCCTGACTAACCCTAACGAAAAAATTAATGCGTTATGGGATGAAATAATAGTAAAAGAAAAAATGAAAAATACATTGATAATAATGGATGAAATAAAAGAATCAAACCCAAATACAACAAGTGATAAGAGAAGAATTGACTAACCTATGGAATGTATCTGAAATACCAACATTTAAGATAATATTAGAAAAACTTAATATGTTAATAGAAGAGAAAAACAAAGGTAAACAAGTAGCAGGAGATAATGAACCAAGTACAAGTAAAGAAAATACAATAACTAGTACTACTACTCAACGACCAAAATTAGTACCAATAGATGCGTGGAGAAGAAGTAAAGAACCTATAATGGTAGACATTAGTAAAATAAAACCAAAATTATTCACAGAAGTAGAAAAAACATTGGATAGTCTAGCGATATTAAATAAAAAAGGACAATTTTAATGGAAAAACAAGAACCTAGTGTACCCAGTGTACTTACGTTTTTAAAAAACAATGGGAAAAAGATAATAGAAAAAGAAAGATACAAGTATGAACCTATAAGGACAAGAACACCAAAAGAAGATAAAAATTCAAAAGAAGAAAACATTTACTTAAAAGAAACAGAAAAAACAACCTATGATTATTTAAACATAAAACTAGATAAACAAGAACAACAAATATGTGAGTTAAAAACAGATAATACAAAATTGAGATCACATAATAACGAAGAATGGTATGATAAGTATAAAAATATAAACACAAATTTAAAGATATGAAGAAAATATTAAAGGAAACCAAAGTAGAATTAAAACAAACAAAAGAAGAATTAAATGAGGTCAAACAAGAATTAGAAGAATTAAAAGAGATTAGTAAATCCTTATAGAACAAATAAGAAAGTTAAAAGGAAAAAAGAAAGTAAGGAAAAATACTAAAACAAGTGATGAAAGTACAACTAGTAGTAACGAAAAAGCTGATAGTGACTCAGACAAAGATAGCAATGATAAATTAACTAACCAAGAAATACAAGTAGTAGAATTTATAGAAGTAGAGAACGAAGAAAACTCAGAAATAGTAAAAGAAAACATCCAGATAATAGAATCTTTACAAAAAATGAAAAGAGTAAATGCAATCATAGAAGAACTTGAAAGTGATGTAGAAGATGAATTTAGTAGACCTATAGAAACAGAAATAGAAATAGATGATGTAATAAATGAAGATGCAAATGATTATCCTGAAGAAGAATTAGTGGACCCTAATTTAGAAATAATAGCAAGAAAACAAACTAGATTACCAAACCACATACCAGTAGGACAACAAGCCGAATTTAAAGAATTTGTAGGATCAATGGCACAAGGAGTAAACTACAATGGTTATTTTCTAGACCTAGATAATGTTTATGATGAACAAGAAATAGGAAGAAGGATAACTGATTGGAATCTTGAAATGTATATAGCACTAATGAACTCTACACAAACAGAAAACCTAGCATGTATGAATTAATATCTAAAACATTAATTGAAAGTAGCATATTGGATAGAGTCTATAGCATACCAATTAAGAGGAGAAGTACTTAGCTATGCAACATATTGGAAATCTATGTTAATAATATTTGATATTATACTAAAAAGAGATTTTTTAGGAGAAAGATGGTTAGTAGCTAGAGAAATCGTACTTGCAGAAAGAAAATTGAAATAGTTGGCAGTGATAGTGTAGTGATTCTATCCCTCCCCTACGTTTTCTTTTTCCTTCCACCCCCAAAAAGACGAAATGTTGTAAGATTAATAAATTACCAGAATATACAATTAGTTTTAGTAAGTTCTTTTATGAAGCAAGATTCTTACCACAAGAAGGTTTAATAAATCAACAACTTTATTATGACCACTTGCCAACACCTTATAACACTGAAGTATCAAAAGAATATACCCAACTAGAACCAAAAGAAAACACATCAGGAGAAAGAATAAGAGTACTAAGAGCATACTTAATGCGAAAATGCGAAGAATTTAGAATGCAACAAAAGATTAAAAAAAATAAGAAACTAGGATTAAGAGAAATATGTGGATTCACAGAAAGAAGATTAGTATTTTGATGTGATGATAAAAGAAAAGAAAGAAAATATAAGAAAAGTAATAAAAGATATCAAACAAAGAAATATAGGAGAAATAATAATTATAAAAATTATAATAACAAACCAAATTATAATAACAAACCTTATTACAAACCTTATAGGAAAAAGAGATTTAAAGGATATAAAAATACCCCTGAAACCAGGAAGAAATTTAGATACAAGAGAAAATTTAGAAAAAGAAAATATGTGAAACCCGTAGAAGCAGAAAAAGTTAAAGAATGTAAATGCAGGAATTGTAATGAAAAAGGACATTATGGTAATAAATGCCCAAAACTAAAGAAAAAATGAGTAAAATATATAAATACGACACAATTTATAATGAGTTTACAACAGATCAGAGAAGATAATGATAAATGGTATGAATACGAAGACTTTTATGTCAGCCAAACTGATGAAGAGAGTGAATCAGAATTAGAAAATATTAACTTTATTAACCAACACTCAGATAGTAAAAGTAGTTCTGAGTAAAATGAACGTACAAGAAAAAGAAAAAGAAAAATATTAGAAGAAAGAAATTATTGGATACAATGTGAACAACACGCTATAAGCTTGTTACAACTACAACTACAAGTGAAACAGGAAATAAATATTATAATGATAGATATAACAAAGTTATAAAAAACTTAGTAGAATAAGAGAAAGATTAAGTGAGATAAATTGGCAACTTATTAGAATAAGAAGGAGTATAGAAGAAATAATGGAAGATGAAAACATTCGCCAAGAGGTAATAGAATTAGAACAAGATGAAAATCTCCAACAAAGATTAAGAGAAATGGATATCAGAAAAAAATACTAATACCTAATAAAATGGTATTAATCTATATAGAAGCCCATATAGAATATAAGCCTAATAAAATGATAAAACAAAAAATCTTTATTGATAGCGGAGCAAATTTATACAACTAGAAAAGATGTATTAGAATCACATAGGTGGAAGAGAACCAGATCACATAGAGCAAGAGTATCAGGATTCAATGAACAATCAAAAGAATTAGATGTAGTAGTAGAAAACATGAGAATTGTATTAGGAAAAACAATATTCAGATTTCCAATAATATATCAATTAGATAATATGAAACAACATGTATTATTAGGAAACAACTTCTTAGATTACTTTAAGACACATGTTATAGATAGCAATACTTTTAGCTTACAAACACCTTATAATAAATTAATAGTATTAAAAAGAATATTATCAATACATACATTAAGATTATGTACTATAAAAATCGATAGGAATAATAACCTACAACTATTAAAAGAAAAATATCTTAATATACTAAAAATGAACTTTGGAGAAAATCGAATTCAACTATGGGAAAAAAGAAAAGATATATGCAGAAATTAAGGTAATAAATGAAAATGATATAATTAGATCCAAACCTATTAGATATAGTCCAACAGATCAAAAAGAATTTGAAAACCAATTAAAAGAATTACTAGAATTAAAAATGATACAAGAAAGTAAAAGCTCACATAGTGGCCCAACTTTTTTAGTAAGGAAACATAGTGAACAAAAAAGAGAAAAAACCAGAATGGTAATTGATTATAGAGAACTAAATAAAAAAGACAATATTTGATAGATATTTTCTACCATATAAAGGAAACCTTATTAACAGATTAGGAAATAAATAATGGTTTAGTAAGTTTGATTGTAAAAGTGGATTTTGGCAAATAAAACTAACAAAGGAATCAAAATCTTTAACATCCTTTAGTACCCTTTAAGGACACTATGAATGGAATATACTACCATTTGGATTAAAGAATGCACCATAAATATTTCAAAAAGAATGTACCAAGTGTTTAGAAAATTAACAGAATTTTGTATAGTATATGTTGACGACATATTAATATTTAGCGATAATCTAGACGATCATATAAAACATCTAGAAAAATTTATAGTAACTATAAAACAACACGAAATATTATTATCTGAAAGGAAATCTGAAATATTTAAAAACAATATTGAATATTTAGGATATATTATAGATAATGAAGTATTACAACTACAAGAACACATAGTAACAAAGATAAGGAATTTCAAAGAAAAGCTAGAAAGTAAAAAGAAGTACAACAATTCTTAGGAGTAATAAATTATGCTTCGGACCATATAAATGATTTACCACTCTTAAGAAAACTATTACAAGAATTAACAAAGAAAAACATAACATTTGAATGGAAAGAAGAACATACTAAAGCTATGAAAGAAATCAAGGAAAAGGTAAAACCATTACCAAAACATAGAATACCAACAGAAAAAGATCAACTAGAACTTTTTACTGACGCTAGTGATATAGGATAGGGATCAGTCCTCATAGCTTATGATAAAAGAGATATAGATAAAGAGAAACCACTAATTTGTGGATATGGAGGAGGAATATGGAAACCAAATGAGAAAAATTATCATATTAATGACAGAATTATTAGCAGTAAAATTTGGAATAAAGAGATTTCATTATCACTTATTACCAGTAAAATTTGTTGTTAGAACTGACAACACACATGTAAGAGCTTTTATTACAAACAAGATAGATCATTTACCAGAATTGAATACAAGGAGAAAATGGCAATCATTCTTTTGTTGTTATGATTTTATTGTTAAGAATATATCTGAAACTAAAAATGTTTAAGCTGATTTTCTTAGAAGATATAACAATGTCGATCAACAATGATAACCTTGAAGAATATATTACCAACGCCATAGATTCCATTATACAAACCAATGAAATCTTAATATCCAGATTACAAGCAAACACCAATCTTATAAACCAACTCAGAGAAGTCATACAAGACTTGATAACCCTAAAAAATTTACAAAATGAAACCCAATCCAAATTACCTATCACTACACCTGAAAAACCAAAAAATCCTACCACTAAAACTCTGGCACCATTTGTATCAAAACTGGCAACTATACCATCTTCAATACCATCCTCTTCATCAACAATATCAATGGCCGACAAACTGAAATATACACCTGAATATATCAGTGCTTATGAAAAGATCAATAAATTTTATGATTATAAGACTAATCCTCATATTTTACGCAGTGCTAAACTGAGCAAGTATCCCAGATTCTTTGCAGTGAACAGGCTAACCCGGAAATAGTATCAAAATTATTCACTTACAGTTTTATTGATAAACTAATAGTGGATGAGAACATGTACACCATTGCCAGATTACCAAGTATTATTGTAGAATCTACAAAACTCATGATGGAATCATTCGGAAAAGGAGTATATGGAATACAAATATTTTATGCATCAACAGACCTAACGGGAAAGCCCATTGTGATATGTCAAATATTCAAGACAGGAAAAAATAGTACTATCAGCAGAGATGATGAAAATTTGAACATGAATATACTGTGCACTTTGGAGAAATTCCAAGAGTGGCTCAGTGCAAAGAGAACATTTGGATTATTAACCTTGAAAACCAGAATAGAGGACATGTTACGAGCAAAGAAAGCATGTATTATTGGCGACTCGAAAAGAGGAGCAGTGGAAGACATTATCACCTTGTATTACAACAATGACATTATGACACAAGATACCATGAAACTAACAGAAATGCATGACATAATTATAAACCTGAAATATAAACATACAAAAGAAACGATTGACCAATACCAAAAGACAATTGGACAAAATAGAAGGCCTGTAATAAATACTAGACCTTACTAATACAATAAAAAAAGGGAATTCTGATCCTTTTGCATAAGGATGTGAGAAATTACTACTTTGATAGGGATAATGTAGCTTTGCTACTTGAAGCCCAATTTACTACTATGATAGGGAGCCTGTAGTTTTACAACTTGCAGCCCCAATTTACTACTCTTATAGGGAGCCTGTAGTTTTACTACTTGCAGCCCAATTTACTACCATGTATTACAAACCATATCATTCAAAAACAAAAAAACAATTATCAAGAGAATGATAAGGAAGACAATAGCAAGAGAATATGATGGAGATATCAACTCATGTCTAGAAGATATTATCAAGGAGGACACCTGGAAAGCAGCCGAACAAAAGGGACAAAAGAAGAAAGAGACAGCCTTGAAAAAATACTACAACAAAGATAAAAACTTTGAAAATATCATGCAATCATAGCAGACAAACTGTAGCACTTTATTACTATTTACTTTATGACTTTTGAGAAAGTGATTTTGTCATCTTATCAGCCGAGGTTATCTATATAAAGAGCCTCTTGTAACCATATCATTAATTCGAAAACTTTCTATATAAATCTTTGTTTGAAAACTTTCTATGTCTATCTAAACCTCCCTCCTTAGTCTATAATCCAGATCAATTATAATATCATAATACCAGAGATAAAACACTTTGAAAGATTATAATTAGAACCATATTAGTCTTTAAACCTGCACCTTGATAAGAATTTTAGAAGATGATCTGTTGAGAACTCCCAGACACATAGGCTAATTATCCCGCAATTTCGGTGGAAGAAGAAGGGAAGCAGGGCCAAGGGTGGGTTGAGATCTCCGGTGATCTGAAATTTTGATTAAGAGGTATGATTTCTAGACTATGTATTTTTAATTATGATTTTGATAAGTGTTAAACTCTGTAATTATGATGTTCATATTGGTTAAAGATTATAGACTTTTATTTAAAATGAATTTTGAGTTGATACTACCCGTTTCCTTACTACATGCTTATTATTTGATAAACTTAGATAAAACTTTGTTAATATACCATCTATATTCCTACCCTCTTTAGGGTTACTAGATGATGAAAAGATCCGCACAGAAATTGGTATAAGGGCAAGCTATCATTCATACTCAAGTCAACATGCTCATTCACAATATTTGGAGAGTAGAGAGTATCTATTTTACCTTGAAGTTCACACACAATATCATTTTTACTGTGATTTTTAATTGTGGAGCACATTTGCTCCTTAGGGAAGCCGTCAACTACCTCATGAACTTTCAAAGTTTGAGGTTCATCTTTCGATTTGCTTCCAAGAATACCTGCATCATTATCAAGACAACTAGAAAAGAAGGAAAAGTTATATAAGTTAGAATTGATGGGTTGTGACAACCCTCTCACATCACTCCACACAACCTCTCCTTTTTCCTGTCTAGAGTTGTCACTTTTCTCTCCTTACTCCTCTCAATCTTTTCTCTCTCAATTTCATGAGAGTTGGGGCAAGTGCTAAGAATCTTTTATGAAGGATTTGGTGAACCCTTCACTTCTTTTTTCCCTTTGGCTTCACTTGGAATAACCTTCTCTTCTAGTAGTGGTTCTTTCTTTTTCGGAATGTGCTTGGTTCTCTCCTTCTTTCCCATATGGATTGAAAAAAACGACACCTCCAAAACTCCTTCAAGGCACTCCAAGTATCAATTATGTGCCCCTTTACCTTCTCATGCTCCCAATGTTTAATAAGCTTCTCTTAGGGTGATAGAAGCTAGCTCTACTTTCTTCTCTTCCAAGTAGTTAGCATTTAAAGATCTCATCCAACTTGTGTTCTTCTTCACTAGATTTTGTGCACAAAGTCGGCCACTCTATGTTGTAATGTTGCTTACTTGCATTTACCTTGGGATTAGGATGCATGGGTGGAAATAGAAGTTTCCCTCTAGAATCCACTATGCACTTGTACCACTCTTGTTCATATCAAATCCTATGTTCTTAGAACCAAGTATTTCCCAAACACAAGTGACAATTGTTCACGGGAAGCACATCACACCAAACCTTTTCTTCATATTCACCATGGGAAAAAGTTACCTTTACGCTCTTATCAACCAAATACCCTATTTGATTATAATAAGGGTTCCGTCTCATTACACAAGGTATCCTTAACTCTTCAACCATTTGAGGTGTAATGTAGTTGCCATGACTACCATCATCAAGCATAAGAAAGCATCCCGTACTCCCAAAGACACTTACCTTCATTTCAAGAACTCGCCTCTTTCGGTCATTTCCTCTTTGAAACATTGCATTACCTCTACTTCCATTGCCTATTGATGCTCCCCTCCTACCTTCAACACCATATCCATATTGAGAACATGGCACACTTGTTCTAGGATAAGAAGCACGATTCATTATATTTCTCGAAGTGGGGAATGTATATCCCCCTTTCCTCCTAGGATGATTTCTACCTCCTCCAACCCATACACTTATACCTACCTTCTCGCTTAGTATAGGAAGTATCATAAGGGGATGCACGTGAATATCGTCTAGAAGATTCTCCACAAGGTTCATGTTCAAAACCACTATCTTCACGATCATATTCACTACAAAGCGCATAACCACAAGGTTCATGTTCATCGCAACTTCCTATTTCATAAGGGTCTTCATCAAATGACTCATAAGGCATGTGAGAAAGAACTATACCTCAAGTCATCTTCATATCCATAGTGGGTGGTATGAGAATCGTCTTAACTCTCATCTTCACCATAGGATGCTTCATCGGGCTCTTCTACTCCCTCATCTTCTTCATAAGATCCATGAGAACCATTTGTCTCATATTCACATCCGGAGTAGTACTCTTCACCACCATATTGTTCATGCTCATGTTGACCATCGACTCCATATATGATACAATATAAATTATGGAATGGAAAGAAAATAAGATAAAAGGAAGACAAAGAATTAGAATAAAAAATGACCCAAAGTATATTAAACCTTGGACCTTGATTGATTAACCAACACAAGCACCTAACCTATTAGATGGACCTCAAGGGAATTGAATTCCCAAGCAACCCAACTTTTCTAAACAAAGTTCAATCCCAAGCGATCAACACTCATGTTCTCTATGAGAAACATAAACATCAATATTCAAGATAAGCTAAGCAAATGAAATGGCTAAGTTCCCTATTTATAGTCTAGGACAAAATTATTACACAAAGGGTCCAAAAGTGACACCTTTGGATTGCAAAAATAACCAAAATGTCAGGCTGTCATGGTTTGCTCTTGACCTACGATTCGCAGATATTGTTTGTGGCATGGTTTGCGAATCGAAGGTCATGCTCTTCAGTTGTTGCTCCTTCTTCGTATGTACGGCTTGGAGGGAGATCTTTCATATCTTTCGAGATCCACCCTACAATATGGGGTAAAAAAGCCAAAATAAGTAATTTTAGCCCTTATAAAAAGAAAACTAGTTCTTGAACCCCTTTTATGCTTATGTCACGACAAGGTATTGTAGAAAAAAATAGCAAAATCTGATCCAATTTATCGTATATTCAATATGATAACGGGCAAAGCGGGTCCTATTTATCTGTGATTTAGGCATATATAGCAATCCATTCTAGAATTGTTCTCATGACAAGAGCGGCCTTGGCCTAGTCTGCGAACCGTAGACACCACTTATGGAACCATCTGCGAATAGCAGATAGTGTTTTATGAACCATTTATTGTCTTTTCACCTTCCCATGCTATCATAAACACTTAAAAGCCTCGGGATAGTGCTAGAGTGTGCTCAAGGATGTCCATCTTCATGAATAGAACTTGTAATGCTTGAAGCTCACGGGCTTGGCTCCTTGTGAATGGTCTTGATGGAACTGAGCTTGCATCATTCTCCCCCTCTTGAGAAGATTTTGTCCTCAAATTTAAGGGTTCATCATCCTTGGTGTCAAAGAGAGAAATATCACGAATGTTGAAGGTGTTGTGGACTTGATATTCCGGAGGCATGTCAATTTTGTCGGCATTGTCATTAAGCCTCTCATGTACTTCGAATATACCATCACCTCTAGGCATCAACTTTGCTTTCCTTTTGTTTGGGAATTGCTCCTTGCGAAAGTGTACCCAAACCCAATTTCTCAGTTCAAGCACAACTCGTTTCCGCCTTTTGTTTTTCCTCTTGGTCACATCTTGGTTATTCTTTTCAATTTGAAGCTTCGCCTTCTCATGCAGGTTCTTCATGGCTTCGACCCTTTTGTTTCCATCTAAACTCAAAACAACATCTTGAGACAAAGGGGTGAGATCTAGAGGGGTTAGTGGATTAAAACCATAAACAACCTCAAATGGAGATATGCCAATAGGATTATGAATGACTTTATTATATGCAAATTCAACAAAAGGCAATTGATCCTCCCAAGATTCTAGTTTCCCTTTAACCATGGCCCTAAGCATAGAACCCAAAGTCCTATTCACAACCTCGGTTTGGCCAAAAGTGACTAAGGAATTTAGAATCCATATCACTGACTATGATTTCGGGAATACCATGCAATTTGACCACATGTTCAACAAACAAAGATGCAATATGAGATGCATCATCACACTTATGACAAGCAATGAAATGAGCCATCTTCGAGAAGCGATTAACAACAACAAAAATGCTATCTTTGCCCCTTTTATTCCTTCGCAAGCCCAACACAAAGTCCATAGAAAATTCATGCCAAAGTCTTTGAGGGGTGGGGAGAGGGGTATACAATACATGGGGAAGATGTCGGGACTTAGCACCACGATATTCAACACATTGCCACAAATTTTAGCAACATCATTTCACATTTTCGGCCAATAAAATTGTTCTTCAAGGATCCCCATGGTTTTATCAATTTCAAAGTGACCCATCAAACCCCCATCATGTGCTTCCCTTACAAAAAGTTCCCTCCAGACTCGTGGGCACACATAGTCACTTGATCTTGAACCATCAAACTTAGCAAAAGGAGTAGAAGACTTATCCTTAAGCCAATTTTTCCTTTCCCAATTTTCACAATCTTGATAGATTTTTGAAAACTTGGGGTCCTCGAGATACAATGCCTCCAAACTTTCAAAACCCATTGATGCAACCCAATCCGCCTCAAGACCATTCACGAGGAGCCAAGTCCGTGAACTCCAAGTACTTCAAGGGCTATTCATGAAGAGAGGTTCTTGAGTTCATTTTGGAGCCACCCCAGGGTTTTCAAGAGTTTTGCATGGGATGACGAAGAGGCAAAGAGAGTGGTGACAGACACTATTTGCGAACCGCAAAATGGGTCTGCGCCCCGCAAACTGGGGTGGGAACCGCAGAATAACACAATGGGAGAAGGACCAGCGGACACCATCTACGAGCCACTTTGCAGGCCGCAGAATGAGACTGCGAACCGCATACGACTTCGAGGGGTTATGTTTGCAAAAATGGAAAGTGTCACTTTTGGACCTTCTTTCTAATAATTTAGCCTAAGCTATAAATAGCTAGCCTAGGCATTTCATTCCTGAGATTACCTTGACTATTGAGAGTTTTGAGAGCATGTTAAGCTTTTGGTTGAACTTTTCTTAGAAAGATAGGTTGCTTGGGATTCAATCCTCTTGAGGTTATCTCATAGGATAGGTGCTTGTCTTGTTAATCAATTAAGGTCCATTGTTTAATATACTTTGAGTTGTTTTTTATTCCAATTCCTTGTGTCTTTCTTTTTATATTATTTTCCTTTTAATTTCATAATCAATATTACATCAATTGGTATCACAACTTGATTAGATGGTTATTTCTACAATCCTTGGTTTGTTACTACAAAAAAATGTTCCATAGTCCAAAAATCCAAAAATAGTTGTTTGTTGTTGATTCTAGTGTTATATTTGAGTTTCTTAGTATTAGGACAGTCTAAATCTCAAGTTTCAAATCTTTTGAGTCAATTTTGAGTCATCCACCATTGTTGGGAATTGAAGAACTTGAAGAGCTTGAGGTGGGTCTTGAGAAGAATGGGAATTGAAGCTTAAAAACTATTGGGCTTTGTTCTCCTATTTAAGAAGAGTGGGATTCTGAAATTTTGGGTAAATTAAAGAAGAATTGAAGATCTAATTTTTTTTGAATTGATCAAGTGTTCTTGGAGACCTGCAAAGATTTCTTGAGGAAGAAGAAGCAAAAAAGTACCATTTGATCTTCCAAAACCTAATTTCAAGGTAAAAAGGTGTTTTTGGGCCAAAAGAAGTAAAATATCTGAAAAGGTGGGCCCAAATCATTGGAATAATCATAAAAAGGCCCAAAGCACGGATCCCCAGAAGAATTTGACATCATAAAAGTTGTGCCACGTTGGATTATTCTACGACCTACAATGTGGTCCGCAGATCTGGTTTGCGAGCTGCATAACTGCCCTACGGATCGCAGAAATTTCCAGTAACTTCAGTAAATTTGAGAAATTTTGCAGACCAATCTGTGACCCAAAGTGCGGGCCACATAACTGTAACGCCCCCAGTCTGAATGAGATGGACCATGCTCTACATGCATCTATTGTGATCTTGTAATAGAGTAAATGACATAACTTGTAACACAAATGAATTTTGTGAACAATATTTTTTTGTACATGAACGTGGCCACTAGCCCATGTTATGCAATTGAATATAAAATAACCCACTGACTTTGTCTATGAAGCCTCTATGATTACCTATTATTGAACGACTAATACAAGTGCTGGGACAAGGCCCTAAGCTACCCATAATCTCTAACAGTAATGCAATTACTAGACCTGACTCAACTCCAGGTAAAATTGGAGCTTGCAGATCTTCCGCTGATCATCTGAACTATCTAACAAACCAGTCTGTCAACTTGTACAATTGGACATGTAATGTGAAATATAGCAAATGCAGCGCCCCCGACAAAAGGGACGTCAGTACAAGAAGATTGCACCGAAGTGTAAGGAGAGATAGGGAATAATCAACTTGAAACTCTAAATTGCCATTAAGCGCCATGATATGCACATGTATATTTTATATGCATATATAACGATGTCATACATATATATGCGTGTATAATGCTATTGGCCTCATTGGGCATCTTCCTTACCATAACAACCTATGTGGGCATAATCATAATATAACTAGCTGATCAAGTGGTGGTGTGTATGTAACACCATAACCTTTCCCATACCCCATATACATATCATATAGCATACGCGTATATAACACTTATGAGGTCATGGTGTATACATGTATATAATGCATGAATGATATTAAGATACTTTGAGTCTATCAGAGAAGTCAAGAACATCAGCCTCTAACATAGCTAAGAGTGGAGCCGTTATGGATATTGTTCATTTACGTTCATTTCATTTTGATCATGCCAAAAGAAGGAGGCGTATCCTTAATATACTTACTGCTCTATGATGCTTTCTTTTACCTACAAACCCTGGAAACATATGAGATTCGTAATAAGAGAGTTGGATCATTGTCGAGGACTTGATATGACAAATAATATCACACAGGGGGAGCAACTTTGTAGAAGTAGAAGACTTGCGATACTTCATTCTTTGGAACTCACATTAAAGAAAGGAATCAAATAATAAGACTTTATGTCGCTGGATACAATATGAATATACCTACTGTTCTACGACCCTATTATGACACCTTCAGAAACCATTATCTAGTCTTTTGGACCATTCTAACCTTAGATAGACTATGATCGTCTACGTCAATGTACCCCAACAATGGTAATCTGGATGCCTATGACATAATTCTTCTTACGTTACATTCTATAACCCCTTAACAATCACCTGAACTCTCAATCATATAATGACTTGTTACTATACAATTAACATCACATGAAAGGAACACTTGAGCATGAACAAGAGAGTCGAATACTTTACTCCTAGGAACTCAAATAGGAAGGGAACATCTGATAGGACTTTATTTCGCGAAATACGAGATGGACATACACACTCACTTTACTATATTCCTTATTGGTGCTTCCAAAACTTGTATTCTAACTCCCTATAACATCTTATCCTCAAGAAGGCTATAACGTTTGTATTAACTTAGCTGTCATATAATTCATCTTACGTAGCAATCTATCATCCATTAGTGATACTCTGAAAGCCAACATCTAATTCATCTTAAGTAAGATACTACAATCCGATAACGGTAATTTGGATATTATCAATATGACTCATCTTAAATAACAAACTATAATCCGTTAAAGATAATCTAGAACCCATCCATATAATTCATCTTTACTAGGACCTATAATCCATCGAAAACCATCTGAAGCTAATACGTGATTCATCTTACTTTACGCTCTACACCCCATGACACTTAGTTAAACGTTAGCCATGAGATATCATCTACCTTGAGCAACATGTTATAGTCCCATGCATACAGCCCGTAGCTTGCAACATACCATACCTTAGCCTTAGATCAATAATTCCCCAACTATCATCTGAAGTTGTGTTGTAGTCTTCCTACACATCACCCATCTTAGACGACATTCTATAACCTCTTTAACTATGCTTATAAACCGTTACCATCATTAACAAGTATGGTTCTCATCTCGTTATCGACTAGCAATCATCAACAAGTAAATCCTTTTAATTTGTACTGCGGGTCACTATGACACATAACAACTATCAAACATGCAAGGTTCTCTTTTTCTCATAAACTAATAGTCGTCACGCTACGCAAATTCTTTTGAGGGTGCCACTATAGTTTGTACTTACTCTCTAGTAGAAACACATGGCTACTAATACACTTATGAAACTCAACTCGTCGGGGCAATACATTGGTAGGACATCTTTAAAGCTATTAAATATATGAGTGGAGCAACTCTTACTAACCGTCGTTATGCTATTGGGAGTCTCATGAGGGAACTGTTATGCCTCGTATACACTTTCTAAGAAGAGTACAAGACTTCAAATAGATATATGATACTCGTATTACGGAGGCGTCACCAAACAGAGAGTACATGAAACTGTTCAATGCATATGTAGAGCACCTATAGAATTCTATTTTGGAATCGTACTCTATAGGCTACTAGTGTGGTCCCACCTAAGGGGAAATTCTATCTTCTTTGCGGCATCACGTTACTTAATTTATGAGATGAATACGCTTGAGTAACGACCATGTGTGAGCACATAACATCTCTTCCATTTCACTTTGTGTGCTAGGAACTTCATTATAATTAAGGGGAATTCTAATCCCATCATAGAAACTTGGAACTCGACTCTTAGGAGTAAACACTTGAATAACAATTGATTATGGACATATATATTTTCTTAAGAGATTCATGAGACAAGAACATCGAATAACTACAATTGGAAGCTCTAAACTTTATGGTTTACATAAGAAGCAAATATCGTATGTCTTACCTGTCACGACCCAAACCAGAGGGCCATGACGGGCACCCAGACCTTACTTGTCGAGCACCACTAGACATACATTCACCACCTAATCATAAATAAGCATGGGCCATGAGGGCCGTCACGAGGTAACTTGCTGACTCATAGAAATAATAAGCTGAAAAGGTGTAAAATTGATAGGGTATATTTATATATACATAGATGATGGACATGACCGTACAAGACAACAAGGCTACCATAGATGACTATACAACAAAAACATAGGCCGAGGAGGCCACATAACATATGACTACATCATAACTGCCTACAACCTCTACTAGAGTACGTGACATCATAAGGTCAGGACAGGGCCCCACCATACCCATATGCATATCAAAAATACCGTATGAAGACTAGACCGCAACTCCAGGACAAGTAGAGTGCTCCAATATCACTTAAACAGGCAACCTACTGGTGCAGACCGTCGCCCTGTCTACCTGAGCCTGCGGGCATAAAACGCAGCGTCCCCCAACAAAAGGAACGTCAATACAAATAATGTACCAAGTATGTAAGGCATGAAAAATAGCATACTAGAGGCATGTAGGTAACCTAAGACAAGAAATAATCAACCTGTGCAGAATGCCTCTAACGACCATAATATGCCTAAGTATCGTACATTGTGTGTATATAATGCCTGGTCATACATACATATGCGTATATAACGCCATCAAGTCTCTGTGGGCATTCCATCATATCATATCGGCCTCTATGGGCATAATCATCATCATATATCAGCTGATCAGGTGGTGGTGTGTATATAATGCCATAACCTTTCCCATACCCCATATATATATCATATATCATACACGTATATAACTCTTGTGAGGTCATGGTATATACATGTATATAATGCATGAATGACATTGAGACACTCTGAGTCTATCAAAGAAAGTCAAGAACATCAGCCTCTAACATAGCTAAAAGTGGAGCCGTTATGGATATTGTTCATTTACGTTCGTTTCATTCTGATCATGCCAAAAGAAGGAAGAGTATCCTTAACATACATTTGTTGTTAATGAATCCACATACTCCCCGTAGTACTTCAACTTACATCAAGGTATTAGAACTATGGTTAATGTTATGGAAGGACTCAAAACACATTTCTAATCTAGTAGCACTCTTACGGAAATCGGACAACACTTCCCCTACATTTCCTCACTTCCCCAAATTCAAACAGCACCAAACAATGATATTAACAATATCAATAACCAATCCCATCCATTCAGCCCCTCAACAACGTAAGAAAAATTCCGACAATTCAAATAATAGTATAACGAACGACAAGCTCTGTTTGTGATTAAACAACTATAGTTTTAAACCCCTTCTTCCTTCAAGAATTTATCAACAACATTAACTACCATATATTCAATCATCCCTACTGATTATCAGCCACAATACAACTTTAAAATGACCCCAAACAGTCCCACAAATTCAGCAACTCAAAATTGATTTTCAGATAATTTCTTCATCAATTCTTACTTCCACAACCTAGTTAAGACACTAATAAGCTTAACCACAACATACTCCATCCAATCCTCACATGTGACAACTATATAATAACATGAAACTACTCCAAATTAGTCCATAACAACTCAACAACTTTTACCTGATTTTCAGCCCTATTTCATAAGTTCTTCACCACAACACTAGCTAGAACTTAGACAAGCTTAAATACATGAAGGAAAGAGGTTCCGTTAACCTAATTCAAGCACTACAAGGGCAAAACACATGGAAGTAGCTTACCTTGGATGAGAATCAACTTCCTTCACTTGGATTCTTCAAGATTGGAGATAATCTTTCAACTTGAATTGAAGAACAAGAAGAGGATTACTTAAGATTCTTAAGGATTTGGGGCTTTAAGGATGATTACCTTTCCTTGTTGTTTTAGATCGTGCAGTAGAGATAAGTTAACAGCATTCCACTCCTAATCCGTCTTGTGTTTATGGTTTCAGCAATGCCTATAGCAAGAAAGAAGTCCCAGAGTAAGAGGGCGCTGAATACAGCTACGGATGAGGGTACCAGCCGAGTGCCACCCGCTAGTGAGGGCCAGAGTGAGGCCCACAGTGTGACTCCTCCGCATGATTCTCGGACTCCACCAGGAGCTTAATGGGGCTATAGTACCCCCAGTTCCTCCACTTGATACTCCGGATAAGGATATTGATATGCAAAGTATTGTATAGTTATTGACTCGATTGGTGGCCACTCAGGCCCATCATTAGACTACCGGTCCTACTGATAGAGCAGTTAGTGTGAGAGCTCGAGATTTCATCAACTTGGACCCTCCGGTATTCATAGGATCAGACCTGAACACGGACCCATAAAATTTCTTGGATCAGATACAGCGTACCTTGCGGGTAATGGATACCACCGATACTGAGTTGGTAAAGTTTGCTTCTTATAGATTATGGGATGTCGTGGTGACCTGGTATGAGACATGGGAGCATTCTATGGGACCTCGTACCCCACCAGTAGGATGGAGAGAGTTTTCAGAGGCTTTCTTACAACAATTTCTGCCAATCGAGCTCCAACGGGCCAGGTAGGATAGATTTTTACATATTGAACAGGGTAATATGAGTGTTTTTGAGAATATAGCTTGCAATTTAATTCATTGGCCAGATATGCTCATATGATCATAGCTGAGATGAGCGATCGGGTATCTTTATCATCTTCAGCACGCCTATCAGGGCAAGGTCATCAGACATCAGCCAGTCGAGGCAGAGGTAGGGGTGGAGCAACTAGCTTCAGTGGTAGCCAGAACCGCATTTACGCATTGATGGGTCGACAGGATCAGGAGTCTTCACCTGATGTTATTATATGTATATTATCAGTCTTTTCACATAATGTATATGCATTGTTAGATCCAGGCTCCAATTTATCATATGTCACCCCTTTCATTGCCTGTAAGTTTGGTATGGAGCATGAGTTAATGAGAGCCATTTGCGGTATCTACACTAGTTGGTGAGTTAGTAGTTGCTAGTCGGGTCTATTGAATTGTGCAGTGTTAATTTGTACCCATCGAACCCTAGCAGATCTGGTAGAGTTAGAAATGGTTGATTTGATATTATTATGGGCATGGATTGACTGGCGTCGTGCTACACTAATGTTGATTGTCGAACAAAGAATGTTAGATTTCATTTCCAGGTGAGCTAGTCCTTGAATGGAAGGGTAATACTGTGATGCCAAAGGGTAGGTTTATTTCATACCTTAAGGCAAGAAAGATGATTTCCAGAGGCTGTATATACCATCTCGTTCGGGCCAGAGATGCCGATGCTGAACCACCTACTCTTCAATCAATTCCGGTGGTTAATAAGTTTCTTGATGTATTTCTAGACGAACTTCCAGGCCTTCCTCTCAAAAGGGAGATTGAGTTTGGTATAATGTATTGCCAGACACTCAGCCGATATATATCCCTCCTTATAGAATGGCTCCAGCTGAATTGAAAGAATTAAAGGAGCAATTAAAGGATCTGCTTGAGAAAGGCTACATTAGGCCTAGCATGTCCCCTTGGGGTGCACCAGTATTGTTTGTATGAAAGAAAGATGGCTCATTGCGAATGTGTATTGACTATCGACAGCTGAATAAAGTCACTATTAAGAACAAGTTCCCTCTTCCCAGAATTGATGACTTGTTTGATCAGTTATAGGGTGCAAAATATTTCTCAAAGATCGACCTAAGGTCAGGGTACCATCAACTAAGGGTCAAGCAGAAGGACATTCCTAAAATGACTTTCAGAACAAGGTATGGGCACTTCGAGTTCTTAGTAATGTCATTCGGGCTCACAAACGCGCCAGCAACATTTATGGATCTAATTAACAGCGTGTTTCACCCATTTCTCGATGTATTTGTGATAGTATTTATATATGATATTCTAGTTTATTCTCACTCGGAGGCGGAGCATGCGGATCACTTGCGGATAGTACTACAGACGCTCCAGGATTGTAAGTTATATGTGAAGCTCTCCAAGTGTGAGTTTTGATTGAATTCAGTGGCCTTGGTCATATAGTGTTAGATGAAGGTATAAGAGTTGACACTCAGAAGGTAGAAGTAGTGAAGAATTAGCTAAGGCCCACGACTCCATCAGAGATTTGTAGCTTTTTAGGGTTAGCCGACTATTATACCATATCAGCACCATTGACAAGGTTGACATAAAAGGCCATAAAGTTCCAATGGTCCGATGCCTGTGAGCAGAGATTCCAGGAGTTAAAGGACAGACTAACATCGGCACCAATTCTTACTCTCCTAGAAGGTCCAGAAGACTATGATGTGTATTGTGATGCCTCAGGAACGGGTTTAGGATGTATGTTGATGCAACATGGTAAGGTGATTGCCTATGCTTCAAGACAATTGAGGAAACATGAGAAGAGTTATCCGACACACGATTTGGAGTTAGCCGCGATGGTCTATGCACTGAAAATTTGGCGGCACTACTTGTATGGTGTTCATGTAGACATTTTCACAGATCATAAGAGTCTGCAGTATATATTTAAGTAGAAAGAGTTGAACTTGAGACAAAGAATGTGGCTTGAATTATTGAAGGATTATGATGTTTATTATACCATCTCGGTAAAGCTAATATTGTAGCAGATGCGCTTAGTGGCAAGTCTATGGTCATCTCGATGCCGATGCAGGCCGAGAGGAAAGAGTTGATAAGAGAGCTCCATCAATTAGCTAGGTTGGGAGTCCGATTAATGGTTACAGAAGATGGTGGCTTTGTGATTCGGGATACATTTGAGTCGTCCCTCGTATCGGAAGTTAAGGAACGTTAGTGGGAAGACCCCATTTTAAGAAAAACCAGAGAGGGTATTCAATAAAAGAAGACCACAACCTTTGAGATTGATGGGAATGGGGTTCTCAAGCACTAGGGCCGTTTGTGTTCCAAATGTAGTGGGATTACGAGAAAAGATTATGATGGAGGTTCATTGCTCACGATATTCCATTCATCTTGGATCTACTAAGATGTATCATGATCTCAAAGGTATGTATAGGTGGAACGACATGAAGAGGAATATTGCGGAGTTTGTAGCTCGGTGTCCTAATTGTCAGCAAGTAAAAGTAGAGCACCAAAAGCTCGACGGCTTGACTCAGAACATTGAGATCCCGATGTGGAAATGGGAAATGATTAATATGGATTTCATTACAGGTTTACCTCGCTCTTATCATAAGTTTGATTCTATTTGGGTGATTGTTGATAGACTGACCAAATCAACTTATTTCATGGTGGTCAAAACTACCTACACAGCTGAGAATTATGTGAAGTTGTACGTTAAGGAGATTGTTCGCCTTCACGGTGTGCCTATTTCTATTATATCTAACTGAGGTGCGAAGTTCACAACTAATTTTTGGAGGTCATTTCAAAAAGGTTTGGGCACTTAAGTTAATCTTAGCACAACTTTCCACCTCAGACAGACAGGCATGCCGAGCATACAATTCAAACGCTCGAAGACATGCTACGAGCTTGTGTATTGGACTTCAAGGGAAGTTGGGATGATCATCTACCCTTTATTGAATTTGTGTACATTAATAGTTATTATGCTAGTATCAAAATGGCTCCATATGGGGCTTTGTATGGACGGAAATGTAGATCCCCTATCGAATGGTTCAAAGTAGGCAAATCAGAATTATTTTGGCCTGACCTAGTGCACCAAGCCATAGAGAAGGTGAAGCTTATCCAAGAACGGCTGCTAACTACTCAGAGTCGTCTGAAGTCATATTCAGATGTGCGACGGCGGGACTTAGAGTTCCAAGTGGATAATTGAGTCTTCTTGAAGATTTATCCTATAAAGGGTGTAATGAGATTTAGGAAAAAGGGAAAGCTCAGCCCAAGGTACATTGGGCCATATCTCATAATTCGGTGAATAGGCCAAGTTGTTTACGAATTGGACATGCATCCCGAGTTAGAGTTTGTTCATCCGGTCTTCCATATTTCTATGTTGAGAGCGTGTGTTGGGGATCTTTCCCGGATTATATCGATTGATGATATGAAGGTTACAGAGGACTTATCATCAAGAGTTCCTATTGCTATCTTAGATCGACAAGTCTGCAAGCTAAGGACTAAGGAAGTAGCCTCTGTAAAAGGTTCTATGGCAAAATAAGAATGTAGAAGAGATGATGTGGGAGGCGGAAGAGGAGATGAAGTATAAGTATCCTCACTTATTTCAGACTAAAGCCGATGTTCTGAGAGAAGCATAGCCTGACCAAGAGCTAAAGTATGCATACATGAGGGTTCAGATAGTCCCATTCATAGGGGAGATGCGGTAAAAAAAAATTGGAAAACCTTGAGGATTAATTGATCCCTTATGTGTACTTCACATTCGAGGACGAATGTTTCTAAGGGGGGAAGGATGTTACACCTCGTAGTTTTGTATGTTGAGATTCGTCGTATGTTAGTCCTCCTAGTCTTGGATATCAGGATTATCTTTGAGGTTATACGTTATTAGACATCCCTATTGTTACATCATGTATTGTTACATCATGTACTTCCATTCAACATATACACGACTAATTTGAGGTTGACGAATGCACTTAAATGTGAGGAATGAGATTTCAGGCAAATAAAATGGATTTGCTTGCTTACCAATCCTACTTGCTTGAGTTGCTTGCTTATACCTCCTGCTAGCTTGAGCTACTTAACACATGTCGTGATTATTAAATGGGAAAAAGACACGTGTCTAAGTGAACAAGGCCAACATGTGACACCTATTAATTAACCAAACAAGTGACAAGTAGGTGTGTCACCTACTTGCTAAAAGGAAAGGCCCAAATTAGTCCACCTAAATAGAAATGTGTAGGTCAGCCAAGAAGGCCCTTTTAAGGGCTAAATCAAGACCTCTCTTTTTATAATATCCAAGTAGTAGTAACATAAAAGAGAGCCACGGAATTCTCTCCCAAATTATTCTACTCCAAACCCTTAAGAAGCTGCCAATAATCTTCTTCTTTCAGTTCAAGTTAAATGGTAATCTCCAATCTCGAAGGATCTGAAGTGAAGCAAGTTGATTGTCATCAAAGGGAAGATACTACCATTGTTTCATCCCTACAAGATCAGATATAGGTAAGGAAATCCTCCATTCTACATGTATTTGAGTTTATCTAAGTTCTAGCTAGGTTGTTTGGTGAAGAACTTGTGAAGTAGGGGCTGGAAATTGAGTGGAAGTTGTTGTGTTGTTATGGACTATTTTGGAGTAGTTTCATGTTATTATATGGTTGTCACATGTGAGTATCAGCTTGGATATGTTGTGGTAAAGCTTATTGGTGCCTTAACTAAGTTGTGGAAGTAGGAATTGATGAAGAAATAATCTGAAAAATCAGTTTTGATTTGCTGAACTTGTGGGACTATTATGGGATCGTTTTAAAGTGGTATTATGGCTGAAAATCAGTAGGGATAATTGAATATATTGTGGTTAATGTTGTTGATAAATTCAGGAAAGAAGTAGGGGTTTGAAACTATAGTTGTTTAATCACAAATCAAGCTTGTCGCTCATTATACTATTGTTTGAATTATCAGAATTTTTCTTACGTTGTGGAGAGGATGAATGGATGGGATTGTTTATTGATATTGTAATATCATTGTTTTGTACTGTTTTGAATTTGGGAAAGTGAGGAAATGTAGGGGAAGTTGATATGATCCGAGCGAGCTCAAGATCATTCACTCGTGGCCAAGCAAGGGAGCTCCAAGAATTACAATCCATGTTCATGACGAGAGGAACGTTGGAAGAGCTTGATGAGAATATCTCATGAGTGTATAATATTTGGATGATAGCTTGGGAGGATATTCAAAAAGAAGAAGATACAAGAGAAGGAGTCACTTCACAAAGTGGCTAAAGAAGAACCCATGTGGGGTTATTTGTGCAAAGGTCACTTTTGGGCCTTTGTATAGGCATAACTATAAATAGTTGCCTTAGTTTATTTGATAGGGGGAGTTTTTGGATGACAATTAATACCTTTATTAGAATTCTACTTAGGCATATAATTAGTCTTAATTAGTGATATGCTTAGTTAGAGTGTAATTTCTTTGTTGTTGGAGAACATTTCCATGACTTCTCACATGAACATGTTCACTTGTGGAAATCATCTATAGTGTAGGTGCTTTAGTTGAATTTAATTGAAGGAGGTCTGGGGTTTAATATACCATTGGTTGCCTTTGATTTCAATTATTGTGTCTCACTCTTATCTTTCTTCCCTTGCAATTTTAATTCCAATTCTATCCTTGTTTTGTGTTTTGAGTTTCTTAGGTTTCCAATTGGGATCATATCATTTGGTATTAGGGGTGAGCGGGTCCTAGTACCCTAACTTTTTTGAACTACCCAGACCCTACCCAGTAAAAGATCGATTCCTAAATTTACTATCCGGAACCTACCCATAGCAATCATTACCCGGAACCGTAGATTCCCGGGTATCTTGTAAATTATCAGAACAAAATTTGCAGAAGAAAAATTTATAAGCAAGGTAATGTTCCTCCTCTGAAGCAATGAATTGAACATATATAAGAAGTTTCCATAAAAATGAACAAACTAAATTATTCACGTAGCGAAGACAAATTCAAGCAGAAGAAATACACAGCTTGTTAGTTCTAGCCATATCTTAAGAAATAAGCATATCAATTTTTAGCACTTACAGATCTGCACATGTAAGGAAACAAATGAACATGAAAATAATTTAGTGGGAACATCAGCACTGGGTTAAGCTATCTTTACGTACGAAACACAAATATGTCTTAAGCTATCTTTAGGTAATCAAAATCAATCGGGTTAAGCACTCTCTAACATAGTCTACCTACAATCGTACTTTCTATTAGGCAATTTTGCGAACACCTCTAATGCAAGTCCGGATGTAGTATCTAAATAACAAACTCAAAATTCATTGTTACTAATCTTGGAAGAGTTCAAACACATGAAATTTAAGATTAAAACGTGAGAAAGAGCAAAATAGAAACGTAACAAATATCACCAATTAGCCTACAAAGGAAGCTAAATCTTTCATCCAAAATTCAAAACATGTTCAAATTAATAATTAAGAAAAGCAAAAGGAAAATCAAGCAAAACAGAACTTACCTTATGATTGATCAAGCGATAACAATGAGTATTCATAAGGAGCAGCAACAAATAACAGTCGAGGGAAAAAACAAAGGAGACGAAGAAGAAAAGCGAAGCAGAGGAGTTTAGAAGGCGAAATCGAGGAACTTTTCGAGTGATATTAAGAACCCAAGCGGTCGTTTTCAGAGTGATATTAACAACGATTTAAAAAAAATAATGGAATTTAAAAAGTAAAAATATTTAATATTTCATAGGTTTCGGGTATCGGTTCCGGGTACCCTGTCTCTATTTGCCGAAACCAGAACCGGACCCGATATTGATCGATTCCTAATTTTACTACCTAGAACCTACCCGTTATTATAATATATCTACCCAAAACCTACCCGTTAGTGTCGGTTCCGATTGGATATCTGGGTACCCTATACCCGTGCTCACCCCTATTTGGTATCAGAGCTTAGGTTCTAGATTTGTTCCTACAAATCTGGTATTGGTTATTGTTATTACAAAATCCAAAAAAAAAATCAAAATTCGAAATCCCAAAAAAGAAAACCCCAAAAAATTGTATTTATTTTGGTGGATTTGAGGCTATATTTGAGTTCCTTGATATTAAAAAACCCTTAGCTTTCAAATTTCATGGCATTTAAAGTTGTATTGAATATTCTACCATTGAAGGACCTTGAAAGTTTGAAACTTGAAGATGGATTTTGGTGGAAGAAGGTGATTTTGGCTCAATAGTTATTAGGCTTTGTTCTACCAATCAAGAGGAGCTTAGAATTAAATTTTGGTGCAATTTGGAGTTGATTTTGAAGGTGTTAGAAATTTGGTGTTCTTGAAGAACTTCAAATCTTCATAGAGAAGAAGACCCAAAAGAGGTGTGTTTGATCCAAAAGTCTTCAAGTCAAAGATTGAAAAGTGTTTGTGGGTCCAAAGTAAAAAAAAGGGGGAAAATCAGTTCAAAATCTGATTTTCAAAAAAAGAAAAACCACGTCAGTCACGCGTCTGCAGGGCGCGTGACTGCCAACTTCAGAGGCTGTTTTGCTTTATTTTCAGCCCTGTTTTGGGCATTTTTTACCCGGTTTTTGCCCAAATCTCTTCCGTTTTGATTTCTTATCCTATTCTTAATACTTTAATACTTATAATTAATTAAAAACAACTAATTAAACATACTTGTTTGCTAATTAATTATTGAATTTCATCACTTTTTCCAAATTTTCCAATTTTTTTCTAAGTGTTGAAATTCAGTTTTTCTTCTTTCCTTCTCATTTCGTTAATTTTACAAGCTAGTTAACAATTAGTAATTTTTCTTACTTGATTGTTAACTATTTCTTGAGTCCGAGCTTTCATTTCGTGCCAATTTCTTTTGTGCTTTTACCCCCCTCTATTTTCGTTGAAACTTCATTGACTCCGTCTGTTAGATTTGATTCGTACGTCTTTCTATCTAACAAGAATCCATTCTTCCATAAGGCTTAGCATACGTGTGAGATTGGTTGGATTAGAGGTTCTTCATCAACATTGGAAGAACACTAGAGTGAAGTGAGACTTGAGTGAAAACACGAGTGACATGAGGAACTCTTGCTCTAACTTGTTTGTTGAGTTTTGTAGGTACAATGATGAATTTCGGAAGCCATTCTCATGATGGAGAGGATCCGCTATCCCATATACTTCATGAATTGAATAGGTTGAGTAGGGCGATAGGAGGGATGACAGAACGAATGTGCAAGTGTGGAAAATATGTTGGTGAATGTTGAAAATGCTAGTCGAGTGGGCACTCCCCAGTCGAACGTTGAAGTCGAATCAAGTAAAGGTCCTAACACGTCACCTACTCTTACCTCATGGCAAGTACAAGAGTTGCTCCATCCCCAAACTCACTCTGCACCTTCTCCATATATCCCCCACATACTATCCCAAACACCACCACCCGAGGTCCTATGAGACGAACCAATCCTCAAACACATCCATATTTATATCGGCCACCCCAAGAGGAACCAATACCCCGAGAGTCACTCCACAAAATATTCCCCACAGCCCAATGCATGCACCACCACAAGATTTTCACCCGGAGCCATAAATGCATTTTCAAAACCCTCTATTTGACAAAGGCGTTGAGGAGGTTGATAGGGAGAGATGGTGGAAAGATCCTAGATACGGAGGGAGACATGGGAATGATGCCTATAGGGGATGAGGGAGACGAGGAGGTATGGGTAGGCCCTATGTTCAAGAAGAGAGGGGTAGATGGCAAGGTCAAGATGACCGGGCACTATGGCAGGGCTATGATGATAGGGGAATCCAAGATCGCAATTTTAATACCATTAAAGTGGAACTTCCAAAGTTCAAGAGAGGTAGTGATCCGGAAGAATTCTTGGAATGGAGGTTACAAAGCGAGCGGATATTCCTCACCAGCAACATATCGGATGCTTTAAAGGCGAAATATGCCTTCACTCAATTTGAGGGATATGCATCCACTTGGTGGGAATCCAAGAGGCGTGAATGAGCTCAACCGTACCTATTTGGTATTCCAACTTGGTAAGAGTTGATTGAGCTCATGGAAGCAAGGTATGTAACACCCGACATTATCAAGGCGTTCTTAAGAGGGTGTACATGTTGAGACAAGGTAGTAAGAGTGTAGAAGAGACTTCGATGAGTTTGAGAACTTAAGGTTGAAATCCAAAATTGAAGAGCACTTGAACTACACGGTGACCCGATTTATAGCCAATTTGAATCATGAAATCTCCAAACCTATGAGGCTTCATCCTATACCACTCTTGAAGAAGCATTTCATGACGCAACTAAGGTTGACATGGACTTGAAAGCGGAGAAATCTTACAAGGCCAAGAATATCTCATCCTCATCATGAAGCAAAGGCAAAGATAAGTGGGAGAAGCCTAAGACCACTACTTCAACTCTCCAAGCCAAGTTAGACTACAAACCTAAGAGCGAAGACAAGGCTAGAGGAGGTAACAATGCTAAATCTAACTTTCCTCGTCCTTCTACCATTCAATATTTTAAATGCCAAGGTAGAGGACACATTGCAAGTGAATGTCCTGATAGGAGATCAATTGTGGTCATGATTGATAGTTATCGAACTGATGAAGAGGAGGAAGGTGATGAGAATGGTGGTGATGGTGAACCTAAAGGTGAGCATGAGGGAGGATTTGAATAGGAGGATGATGAGCGGCACCTAGAGGAGAATATTAATTTGGCATGTGTGTTGCGAAGGATCATGGGTGCAATAAATAGGGAGGAACTTGATCAACGGGAAAACCTATTCCATACTTGATGCAAAATCCTAGATAAGGTATGCTCCTTGATCATTGATAGCGGTAGTTGCAAAAATGTGGTGAGCACAACATTGTGGAGAATTAAGGGTCACTAAGCGGGTTGTAGTGAAATTTAGCATTGACAAGTATCAAGATGAAGTCATATGTGATGTAGTGCCAATGCAAGCTTGTCACATGTTGCTCGGGAGACCATGGAAATTTGATAGGGATGCGCAACATAATGGGAGATCTAATAAGTATTCATTTGTCTTTGAGGGAAGAAAACATATTCTCGCTCTATTGACACCCTACCAAGTAAGTGATGACTATAGAATCATAAAAGAGCTTCGGGAGAGGGGTCAAAAGGAGGAGGTTGAGAAAGAGTCTTTACTTAGCCAAGAGGGACAAGGGGTAACAAAGGGGAAAGTTAAGATGTGTACACTTACCAAACCAAGCAATTTTTTGAAAGGAGTTGATGAGGGGCATTTTATGGTGTGCCTTGTCAACAAAGATCTATTGTTACATACAAACCAAGATACTAGCACTTTGCCTAGTATTGTTTCTTCTCTTTTGCAGGAATATGATGGCTTATTTTCGGAGGAGATGCCCAAAGGATTGCCTCCATTGAGGGGTATCGAACATCAAATCGATTTTGTACCAGGTTCCCAAATCCCTAACAAACCGGCATATAGGAGCAATCTGAAAGAAACTAAAGAATTGCAAAGGCAAGTCGAAGAGCTACTTGACAAAGGGCTAGTGAAGGAAGCAGGCCCATGTGTCATGCCCGTGATACTTGTTCCCAAGAAAGATGGCACTTGGAGGATGTGTACCGATTGTAGAGTCGTTAATAAAATAACAGTGAAGTATCGACATCTTATCCCGAGACTTGATGATATGTTGGATGAGCTATGTGGTCTTAAGTGTGTTCTTTAAAATTGATCTTCGAAGTGGATACCACCAAATTCGCATGCACCCCGGTGATGAGTGGAAGACGGCCTTCAAAACCAAGTTTGGGCTATATGAGTGGCTTGTCATGCCATTTGGTCTCACCAATGCGCCTAGCACTTTTGGGAGGTTGATGAACTATGTGTTTCAGCCTTTCATCAATAAGTTTGTCATCGTTTATTTTGATGACATTCTTGTCTATAGCAAGACTATTGAGGATCATGTGTGCCATTTGAGGCAAGTTTTTGATGTCTTATTGTGTGAGAGGTTGTATGATAATCTCAAGAAGTGCTCATTTTGTGTTGACCGGGTGATATTCTTGGGTTTTGTGGTAAGTGTGAATGGCGTGGAGATTGATGAAGAGAAGGTCGAATCCATTAGAACTTGGCTCACTCCTAAAAATGCAACCGATGTAAGGAGTTTCCATGGGTTGGCAAGTTTCTATAGGAGATTTGTGAAGGGATTTAGTACCATTGCCGCTCCTTTAACCGAATTGATCAAGAAAGATATACCTTTTGTATGGAGAGATGATCAAGAGAAGGCATTTCAAGAGTTGAAGGCGAAATTGAGTACTTTCCCATGATTGCAGTTGCCGAATTTTGAGAAGATATTTGAGATTGAATGTGACGCTTCGGGTATTGGCATTGGTGGAGTCTTGATGCAAGAAGGGAAGCCATTGGCCTACTTTAGTGAAAAGTTAAAGGGGGCTTCTTTGAACTACTCTATCTATGACAAAGAGTTGAATGCACTAGTGAGGGTGTTAGCTCATTGGCAATACTATTTATGGCATAAGGAGTTTGTGATCCATTCGGATCATGAATCCTTGAGACACTTGAAGGGTCAATCTAAGATCAACAAGAGGCATGCAAAATGGGTGGAATTTATTGAGTCTTTTTCTTATGTGATCACCTACAAGCGGGGAAAGGAAAATGGTGTGGTGGATGCTTTGTCTAGGAGATTTATGTTGTTGAACGTCATGACTTCTAAAATGATGGGATTTGAAAGTTTGAAGGAGTTCTATTCCAATGACCCCGATTTCAATGTGGTTTATGAAGAGTTAGCCCAAGGAAAGAGGGTTGATCAGTTCCAATTAATTGATGGGTGCTTGTTCAAAAATGGTAGAGTATGTGTTCCCAAAAGCTCATGGAGGAAACTTTTCATGAAGGATGCACATAGTGGAGGCATGATGGGTCACTTTGGAGTTGCCAAAACTTTTGACATCCTCAAGGAGCAATTCTATTGGCCCAAGATGAGACATGACGTGGAGAGGTTTTGTGGACAATGCCTAGAGTGCAAGCAAACCAAGTCCAAGACTCACCCTCAAGGTATGTATACCCCTCTTCCTACTCCTAATAGTCCTTGGGTAAATATTTCTATGGATTTTGTTTTGGGTCTACCAAGGACCAAAAGGGATCATGATAGTATTTTTGTGGTAGTGGATAGATTTTCAAAAATGTCCCATTTCATACCATGTCACAAGTGTGATAATGTATCTCATGTGGCATCCTTGTTTGTTATTCATGTTCTTAAATTGCATGGGGTACCTCACACTATTGTTAGTGATAGGAATTCCAAATTCCTTAGTCAATTTTTGGAAGAGTCTATGGGGTGCACTTGGCACCAAGCTCATGTTCTCTACTTTTTGTCACCCTCAAACGGATGGACAAACCGAAGTAGTGAATAGGACTCTTGGGAGCATGCTTAGGTGTGTGGTTAGAGGAAGACCAACTTCATGGGAGGACCATTTACCTTTGATGGAATTTGCATATAATAGATCTCTCCACTCCTCTATTGGCATGACTCAATTTAAAGTTTGCTATGGTTTTAATCCTTTGTTTCCCTTAACCTTAACCCCTTTATCTAGTGATGTTGTTGTGAGTTAAGATGCAAAACAAAGGGCAATCGAAATGGTGAAGATTCATGCTAAAGTGAAGGAACGCATAGAGAAGATCAACAAAAGAGTGGCCAAAGACAAAACAAAGGTTGAAAGAGAGTGAACTTCCAACCGGATTATTGGGTTTGGGTTCACTCTCGAAAGGAGAGGTTTTCCACAATTGAGGAAGGGCAAGTTGTGCCCAAGAGGAGATGGGCCATTCAAAGTCCTTGAGAAGATCAATGACAATGCCTACAAGATTGACTTACCAAGTGAGTACAATGTCCATAATGTTTTCAATGTAAGTGATTTATCTTCTTGTGTTGTAGGTGAACCTTTAGATTCGAGGACGAATCCTTTTCAAGAAGGGGAGGATGTTATGACCCGAGCGAGCTCAAGACCATTCACTCGTGGTCAAGCAAGGGAGCTCCAAGAATTACAATCCATGTTCATGACTAGAGGAGCGTTGGAAGAGCTTGAAAATAATCTCTCACGAGTGTATAATGTTTGAATGATATCTTGGGAGGATATTCAAGAAGAATAAGAAGATACAAGAGAAGGAGTCACTTCACAAAGTGGCTAAAGAAGAACCCATGTGGGGTTATTTGTGCAAAGGCCACTTTTGGACCTTTGTTGTAATAGGCATAACTATAAATAAGTTGCCTTAGTTTCATTTGATAGGGGGAGTTTTTGGATGACAATTAATACCTTCATTAGAATTCTACTTAGGCATATAATTAGTGTTAATTAGTGATACGCTTAGTTAGAGTGTAATTTCTTTGTTGTTGGAGAACACTTCCATGATTTCTCAGATGATCATGTTCACTTGTGGAAATCATATATAATGTAGGTGCTTTAGTTGAATTTAATTGAAAGAGGTCTTGGGTTTAATATACCCTTGGTTGCCTTTGATTTCAATTATTGTGTCTCACTCTTATCTTTCTTTCCTTGCAATTTTAATTTCAATTCTATCCTTGTTTTGTGTTTTGAGTTTCTTAGGGTTTCCAATTAGGATCCTATCAGAAGTGCTGCCCGATTTTCTGTAAGAGAGCTACTAGCTTAGAAATGTGTTTTGAGTCCTTCCATGGCATTAACCATATTTCTAATACCTTGATGTAGGTTGAAGTACTACGGATAGTACGTGGAGTCGTTAGTAACAAAGGTACGTTAAGGCTACTCTTCCTTATTTTGGCATGATCAGAATGAAACGAACGTAAATGAACAATATCGATAACGGCTCCACTCTTCGATATGTTAGTGGCATCAGATCTTGACTTCTATATAATGACAGTGATCTTATTTTATGGATTGTTGATTCTTCAAAGTAAGTTATGTTGATGATGTTAGTTCCATAATGTTAATCAGAGGAGCAACGACCTTACGTCACTCCGATAGAGTCAGAGTGTCTTAGTATCATTTATACATTATATACATGTATACACCATGACCTCACATACGTTATATACGCTATGCTAATGATATGTATATGGGGTATGGGAAAGGTTATGGCGTTATATACGCACCACCACCTGATCAACTGGTATATGATGTTGATTATGCCAACATAGGCCGATATGATATGATGTCCGTCCACAGAGGCTTGATGGCATTATATACGCATATGTATATGTATGACCATGCATTATGTACACAAATGTACAATACTTAGGCATATTATGGCCCTCAGAGGCATTTGTACAGGTTGATTGTTTCTTGTCTTAGGTTACCTCCATGCCTTTATTATGCTATTTTTTATGCCTTACATACTCGGTATATTATTTGTATTGATGTCCCTTTTGCTTGGGGTCACTGCGTTTCATGCCCGCAGGCTCAGGTAGACAGGGCGACGGTCTGCACC
Organism: Anisodus tanguticus; assembly: GCA_034509755.1. NCBI lineage: Eukaryota > Viridiplantae > Streptophyta > Magnoliopsida > Solanales > Solanaceae > Anisodus > Anisodus tanguticus. The sequence continues at coordinate 34,085,454 of CM067544.1, read as the reverse complement.
AATAGGTTGTTTGTTAAGCTAATATTGGAGCACTCTACTTGTTCCGAAGTTGCCGTCTAGTCTTGGTATGGTATTTTGATATGCATATGGGTATGGTGAGGCCCTGCCCCGACCTTATGATGTCACGTACACCAGTAGAGGCTTGTAGACAGTTATGAAGCAGTAAGATGTTATGTGGCCTCCTTGACCTATATTTTTGTTGTATAGTCATCTATGGTAGCCTTGTTAGTCATGTCAAACATCTATGTATATACATATATACCCTATCGGTCTTGCACCTTTTTAGCTTATTATTTCTATGAGTCAACAAGTTACCTCGTGACGGCCCCCGTTTATTTACTTATTTACGATTATGTGGTGAATGTATATTTAGTGGTGCTCGGCAAGTAAGGTCCGGGTGCCCGTCATCGCCCTCCAGTTTGGGTTGTGACAATAGATGACTATACAACAAAAACATAGCCCGATGAGGCCACATAATATATGGTTGCATCATAACTGCCTACAAGCCTCTACTGGAGTATGTGACATCATAAGGTCGGGACAACGCCCCGCCATACCCATATGTAACTAAAAAATATCGTACCAAGACTAGACCACAACTCTGGGATAAGTAAAGTGCTACAATATCAGTTGAATAGGCAACCTACTGGTTCGGACCATCGCCTTGTCTACCTAAGCCTGCGGGCATGAAACGCAGCGTCCCCCAATAAAAGGGATGTTAGTACGAATAATGTACCTAGTATGTAAGGCATGAAAAATAACATAATAGAGGCATGGAGGTAACCTAAGACAAGAAATAATCAACCTGTACAGAATGCCTCTGAGGGCCATAATATGCCTAAATATTGTACATGTGCATATATAATGCCTGGTCATACATATACATATGCGTATATAATGCCATCAAGCCTCTGTGGACATCCCATCATATCATAGCCTCTGTAGGCATAATCATCGTCATATACCAGTTGATCAGGTGGTGGTGCGTATATAATGCCATAACCCCATATTCATATCATATAGCATACGCGTATATAACGCTTGTGAGGTCATGGTATATACATGTATATAATGCATGAATGATACTAAAACACTCTGAGTCTATCGGAGAAAGTCAAGAACATCATCCTCTAACATAGCTAAGAGTGGAGCCATTATGGATATTGTTCATCTACGTTCGTGTCATTCTGATCATGCCAAAAGAAGGAAAAGTATACTCAACATACCTTTGTTGCTAACGACTCCACATATTGCCTGTAGTACTTCGACCTACATCAAGGTATTAGAACTATGGTTAATGCCATGAAATGACTCAAAATACATTTCTAAGCTAGTAGCTCTCTTACAGAAAATCGGGCAGCACTTCCCCTACATTTCCTCACTTCCCCAAATTTAAACAGCACTAAATAACGATATTAACAATATCAATAACAAATCACATCCATTCAGCCCCTCAACAACGTAAGAAAAATTCCGACAATTCAAATAATCGTATAACGAGCGGCAAGCTCGGTTTGTGATTAAATAAAGTCTTAAACCCCTTCTTCCTTCAAGAATTTATCAACGACATTAACCACAACATATTCAATTATCCCTACTGATTATTGGCCACAATACAAATTTAAAATGACCTCAAATAGTCCCACAAATTCAGCAACTCAGAATTGATTATCAGATCATTTCTTCATCAATTCTTACTTCCACAACCTAGTTAAGACACTAATAAGCTTAACAACAACATACTCCATACAATCCTCACATGTGACAACCATATAATAACACGAAACAACTCCAACCAAAATAGTCCATAACAACACAACTTTTACCTGATTTTCAGCCCCTATTTCATAAGTTCTTCACCACACCACTATAACAAATAGATTCACCTAGCTCCATTCCAATCCTTGAAACTTCATAAATCAACATATAAACACATATATAAACATCTCCAGCTCCTTCATATAACAGAACAACCCAACTTTACCACCAAACACTTCCCAACACACTATATAGCACAATCAACACTTCAACCACATTATCTAGTCATTCAACTTACAACTTGTATCTTCTAGGCATATTTAAATCATCAAACTAACTTATATGAAACATGATAATACTTCCAGATCCTTCACACACCAAAACAATCCCAATATGCTATACCACACAGCTAGTAACCCAACTACATCAATCAATCTCAACTTACAAACTAGCTAATGAGCGACAAGCTCATTTTATGACAAATTGGACAACATCTCCCTTATTTCTATTACTTTCCTCCAGTTCAAAACAACAACAATAACAACAATAACAACAGTCAACAACTACATCTCCAGCACCTTTATACAATCAAATCAGCCCCAACATACTACATGACATGTCCAGTAACTCACCTGCAACATCCAACCACCAACTTGTAACAACTCTACACATCTAGAGCCTAAACTAAGTCATACACATGGGGGACGGGATTAATCTTACATTTCTGTCCAATTCCTTTGTCTCAACTCGTTGCCCTTTAACTTTTCCCAAATAACTAGAATAGGAAAGACAAATCAGCACAAACATTACGTGACAACGGGGAAGATAACCCAAGCATTACACTTGATCTTTCATACCTTAACCTTGGAGGAGAGGGTTGATTTTATGGACTGTTTGATGTAGACCATGTTTTGAGAGCTTAGGAGAGAAGATAAATCATATGGAAATCCTTTCACACCATGGCAGAGGGAATAACCTTGAAGCTTTTCTACGTAGAACCCTAAGAGAAAGAAATGGCTGGTTGTGTTGGGAGAGAGAGAGAGAGAGAGGAGTTTCTGAATGTATTTTCTTATGATGATATGGATAAATGACCAGATTTAGGTCTTAAAACACCCCTATGATCGACCTTACCTTTGCCCCTAATGGGCCTCACTTTATCATTTCAGATTGGGCCACTTTATGCACTTTAATTTGGACCTCTCGTTGCCCTTTTAATTTGGGCCTCTTATTTTCAAGTAGGTGGGTCACCTACTTGTCACTTACTTGACCAAGTAGTTTACTAATTAGCTCTAAACATGTGTGTCATCCTCATTTATTAAGTAGGACGTTAAACAAGTAGGACGTGTAAGCAAATATGACGTACAAGTAGGTAGGACGTGTGAGAAAGTAGATGAAGCACATATGACGTCTAAGAAAGTAGGTGAAACTAGTAGGTCGTCTACCTTTGCCCGACATCTTATTCATTTATGAATCTCATTTACTTTGACTAGGCTTAAAATAATACATACACTTGGATACTATAACCTCATTTTTCCATATTCAAGTAACTTCGTCGACTTCAACTTAGTCGTAGACATGATGAGAAGTACGGGGTGTTACATCATTCTCCCCTTTAGATCATTCGTCCTCGAATGAGAAGTGTGACTCAAGGAAACGTTAACTTTGGGATTCTAGCACATTACTTGCATACGTAGGAACATCTGATCTGATAGGAACTTCATGATTACTGATCGCTCTAGTCGAAATCACACGAAATAGAATGATCTCTTAAGCCATGCACGATCTAGAGTATAAAAGAAGGGTAACATCTCCTGACTGCCTCATAGCTTCCCAATTATAAGTGTGGCGCGCAACACACCTATAAGTGAGACAACTGGAGATAGTTTCATAGACTTCCTAGGACTTAACCGCTCTGATACCACTCTGTCACGCCCCAAGTATGAATGAGACAAACCATGCTCTACATGCATTTACTGTGATCTTGTAATAGAGTAAATGACATAACTTGTAACACAAATGAATTTTGTGAACAAATTTTTTTTTTACATGAACGTGGCCACTGGCCCATGGTATGCAGTTGAATATAAAATAACCCACTGACTCTGTCTATGAAGCCTCTATGAGTACCTATTATTGAACGACTAATACAAGTGCTAGGATAGGGCCCCAAGCTACCCATAATCTCTAACAGCAATGCAATTACTAGACTTGACTCGGCTTCAGGTAAAATTGGAGCTTGCAACTCTTCCGCTGATCATCTGAACTAACTAGCAAACCAGCCTGTCAACTTGTACAATTGGACCTGCAATGTGAAATATAATAAATGCAGCGCCCCCGGCAAAAGGACGTCAGTACAGAAAGATTGTCCTGAATACGTAAGGCGGACTGGAATAATCATATGAAAGAACATCAAGTGTAAGGAGAGATAGGGAATAATCATATGAAAGAACATCAAGTGTAAGGAGAGATAGAGAATAATCAACTTGAAACTTTGAATTGCCACTAAGGGCCATGATATGCACATGTATATTGTATATGCGTATATAACACCATTGGCCTCATTGGGTATCCTCCTTATCATAACAGCCTCTGTGGGTATAATTATCATATAACCAACTGATCAGGTGGTGGTGCATATAAAACGGCATAACCTTTCCCATACCCCATATACATATCATATAGCATACGCGTATATAATGCATGTGAGGTCATGATGTATAATATATATAATGCATGAATGATACTAAGACACTCTGAGTCTATCGGAGAAAGTCAAGAACATCGGCCTAGACATAGCTAAAAGTGGAGCCGCTATGGATATTGGTCATTTACGTTCGTTTCATTCTGATCATGCCAAAAGAAGGAAGAGTAGCCTTAACATACTTACTGCTCTATGATGCTTTCTTTTACCTATGAACCCTGGAAACATATGAGATTCGTAATAAGAGAGTTGGATCATTGTCGAGGACTTGATATGACACAAATAATATCACACGGGGGGAGCAACTTTGTAGAAGTAGAAGACTTGCGATACTTCATTCTTTGGAACTCACATTAAAGGAAGGAATCATTATAAGACTTTATGTCGCTGGATACGATAGGAATATACCTACTATTCTACGAATCTATTATGACACCTTCGGAAACCATTATCTAGTCTTGTGGACCATTCTACCTTGGATAGACTATAATCGTCTACGTCAATGTGTTTATCTTAAAAGAATATTTATACCCTAACAATGGTAATATGGATGCTTGTGACATAATTCTTCTTACGTTACATTCTATAACCCCTTAACAATCATCTAAACTCTTAACCATACAATGACTTGTTACTATACAATTGACATCACGTGAAAGGAACACCTGAGCATGAACAAGAGAGTCGCGATACTTTACTCCTAGGAACTCAAATAGGAAGGGAACCTTTGATAGGGCTTTATCTCTCTAAATACGAGATGGACATATTCACTCACTTTACTATATTCCTTATTTGTGCTTCCAAAACCTGTATTCTAACTCCCTATAACGTCTTATCCTCAAGAAGGCTATAATGTTTATATTAACTTAGCTGTCATATAATTCATCTTACGTAGCAATCTATCATCCATTAGTGATACTCTGAAAGCCAACACCTAATTCATCTTAAGTAAGATACTACAATCCGATAACGGTAATTTGGATATTATCGATATGACTCATCTTAAATAACAGACTATAATCCGTTAAAGATAATCTAGAACCCATCCATATAATTCATCTTCACTAGGACTTATAATCTATCGAAAACCATATGAAGCTAATACGTGATTCATTTTACTTTACGCTCTACACCCCATGACACTTAGTTAGACGTTAGCCGTGAGATATCATCTACCTTGAGCAACATGTTGTAGTCCCATGCATACAGCCCGTAGCTTGCTACATACTATACCTTAGCCTTAGATCCATAATTCCCCAACTATCATTTGAAAGTCGTCTTATAGTCTTCCTACACATCACCCATCTTAGACGACATTCTTTAACCTCTTTAATTATGCTTATAAACTGTTACCATCATTAACAAGTATGGTTCTCATCTCGTTATCCACTAGCAATCGTCAACAAGTAAATCCTTTTCACTTATACTGCAGGTCACTATAACACATAACAACTGTCAAACATGTAAGGTTCTTTTTTCCTCATAAACCAATAGTTGTCACATTACGTAAGTTCTTTTGAGGGTTCCACTATAGTTCGTACTTACTCTCTAGTAGAAACACTAGCTACTAATAAACTTATGAAACTCAGCTCGTCAGGGCAATACCTTGGTAGGACATCTAAGAAGTTATTAATCATATGAGTGGAGAAACTCTTACTAGCCGTCGTTATGCTATCGGGAGTCTCACGAAGGTACTGTTGTGCGTATACACTTTCTAAGAAGAGTACAAGACTTCTAATAGATATATGACACTCGTATTACGGAGGCATCACCAAATAGGGAGTACATGAAACTGTTAAATGCATACGTAGAGCACCTCTAGAATTCTGTTTTGGAATCGTACTCTATAGGCTACTAGTGTGGGGTAACCTAAGGGGAAATTCTATCCTCTCTGCGGCAGCACGTAAACTTAATTTATGAGACGAATACGCTTGAGTAACTACTATGTGTGAGTACATAACATCTCTTCGGCAGCACGTAAACTTAACCTTGTAGGTGGATTTCATCCTTTATAAGATCATGTTAGATATCTTATAATGACAATAACGTATGAAGTACGGGGTATAACAATAGGCATGTCTAATATCGTATAACCTCGAAGATAATCCTGATGTCCAAGACTAGGAGGACTAACATACGACGAATCTCAACATACAAACTTTATTCTATAGTCTGGGAATATGCGGCAACATTACCCGAAGAATAATAGGTACCCACACCCCAGGAAGAATTAGTGAGCCGTGTAACAAGCGACCATTTCGCACGGTTCAGGGGCCACTTGAGTCAGCCGCCGGCGCCCGACAACAGCGTCTTGACCCCTATCCAATTTTTGGGCCAATTCCCCTACAAGGTGTAATAGTGCCGTTGTGGCGAGTCAAGAAAATAGCCTTACGTACCTTTAACTTCTGCCCTTGGATACCAATGAAGAACTCATCCTCCTTTTACCATTAACTACAATAAAGAAACAAAACTACTGTTAACAACCAGTAACACAAGAACTAACCGACGAATGACAAACTAAGCTATACAAGGTTCTATAACATATATCTTCACCTAGCTCCCTTCCAATCCTTGAAACTTCATAAATCAACATATAAACACATACACAAACATCTCCAGCCCCTTCATATAACAAAACAACCCAACTTTATGGCCAAACTAGTCCCAACACACTATAGCACAATCTGTCTTCAACCACATTATCTAGTCATTCAACTTACAACTTGTATCTTCTAGACATATTTAAATCATCAAACTAACTTATATGCAACATGCTAATACTTCCAGCACCTGCACACACCAAAATAATCCCAATATGCTATATCACATTGCTAGTAACTCAACTACATCAATCAATCTCAACTTACAAACTAGCTAATGAGCGACAAGCTCGTTTTATGACAAATCGGACAACATCTCCCTTATTTCTTTTACTTTCCTCAAGCTCAAAATAACAACAACAGTTAACAACTACATCTCCAGCACCTTTATACAATCAAATCAGCCCCAACATACTACATGACATGTCCAGTAACTCACCTGCAACATCCAACCACCAACTTGTAAATAATTCAACACATCTAGAGCCTAAACTAAGTCATACACATGGGGGAAGGGAGAAACCTTACCTTTCTGTCCAATTCCTTACTTTGCCTCAACTCGCTGCCCTTTAATTTCCCTAAATAACTAGAATAGGAATGACAAATCAGCACAAACACTACGTGACAGCGGGGAAGATAACCCAAGCTTTAGACTTGATCTTCATACCTTAACCTTGGAGGAGAGGGCTGATTTTATGGACTGTTTGGTATAGAAAACGTTTTGAGAGCTTAGGAGAGAAGATAAATCACATGAAAATTCTTTCACACCATGGCAGAGGGAATAAACTTGAAGCTTTTCTACTTAAAACCCTAAGAGAAAGAAAGAAATGGCTGGTTGTGCTGGGAGAGAGAGAGAGGAGTTTTTGAATGTATTTTCTTATGAGGATATGGATAAATGACCAGATTTTGGTCTGAAAACACCCATAAGGCTGACCTTACCTTTTCCCCTAATGGGCCTCACTTTATCCTTTCAGATTGGGCCACTTATGCACTTTAATTTGGACCTCTCATTGCCCTTTTAATTTGGGCTTCTTATTTCAAGTAGGTGGGTCACCTACTAGTCACTTACTTGAGTAAGTAGTTTACTAATTACCTCTAAACACGTGTGTCGCCCTCGTTTAATTAGTAGGACGTTAAACAAGTAGGATGTGTGCAAATAGGACGTGCAAGCAAGTAGGACGTGTGAGAAAGTAGATGAAGCACATAGGACGTCTAAGAAAGTAGGTGAAACTAGTAGGTCGTCTACCTTTTTCCGACATCTTATTCATTTATGAATCTCATTTACTTTGACTAGGCTTAACATAATATATACACTTGGACACTATAACCTCATTCTTCCATATTCAAGTAACTTCGTCGACTTCAACTTAGTTGTAGACATGATGAGAAGTACGGGGTGTTACAAGAACTTGTCTGCAGGGCGCAAAAACCAATCTATGAACCGCAGATCTGCCTAACCAGGTATTGACTCAAAATTACATTTTGTCTCGATTTCCTTTCCACTTCTTTGATCATCCAAACTAGTTAACATTTGTAATTGATCTTACAAAGTGATTATCTAGTTCTCAAACGTTAATCTTCTTTGGTGCTACTTCTTTTGTTCTTTTCTCTTTTAACTTCGTCGATTTCTTCTTGAATCAAGTCCGATAGTTTGAGTAGAATCATTTCTTCATCGAGTCGAAAAAGAATCTATTCTGGCCAAGAGTAGAAATTGAACCCTTATGACCGTTGAACTAAGGTTTAATCATTAGCGAAACAATCTATGAGGCAATCAAAGGTGCGCAAAATACTTGAGGGATTTTGGAGTTAATTTTCACTAACCTAACGTGTTTGCTTGCTTTGTTGAGCGTCTTAAACAAGTACCATGTCCCATTCGGGAGAGGAATCATTGGTTCCTATCGAGGAACCAAACATAAGTCGAGTGTTGAGTGTGTTGGCCTCCATTAGCCGACAAGTGAGTGGTATTGATGTAAGATTGGGACCCGTTGAAGAGAGGACCCGAAAGTCGTCCTCCACTCCCCGAAACTAATTTCAAGGAAACATAATTGGAGTGAGACCGGAATCATCATTCACCCTATCACCCGAAGGTATTTGCCGAATGTACAACCCCACTCCACCCAACACCGTACCACCCACCCCATTACAAGATGGCAATCCCATCGCACCTCCACCAAATAACCATCAACCACCACCACATGACCCTCACCAGCCACCCAATAAATAGTATCCACCTCAACTAGTTCCAAATGCCCGCCTACAACCCCGAAATGTCTAACCCTTGGGTGATAAATTCTGAGAGAAGCTAGGAGAGTTGGAAGATCGAGATGATGATAGAATGAGAGGACAACGAATGCAATTCCAAGGACCTCATCGTGGTAGGGGAAGAAGGAATGGCCCTATCCCACAAGGGGGTAGGCACGGAGACTATCAAGATCGAGATGGTCATCAAGGCCGAGATATATACGGAGATAATCTTGGAGGAGATCACTATGAGGATCAAGGCAATTATGGAAACAATTGCGGGGGGGGGGGGGGGGGGACATGAGTCTTAACTCCATCAAAGTGTCCCTTTGGAGCTTCAAAGGGGGGAGTGATGCCGAACTATTTCTTAATTGGATCATACAATGTGATTGGATCTTCTTGACCAATGATACATCCGAGGTGAAAAAGGCATCCTATGCCATTGCTCAATTTGAAGGATTTGCCTCTACATGGTGGGAAACGCAAGTTAAAATGAGGAGGTTACATGGATTCGCTCCAGTTCCCACTTGGTAAGAGTTGAAGAACACTCTTAAGGCGTAAGTATGTCACCGAGTGATATAAGCAAGATCAACTCAAGAAGATCTACACTTTAAGGCAAGACAACAAGAGTGTAGAGGAATATTATGATGAGTTCTAACTTGTGAAAATGAGGATCGACTTTGAAGAGGATCCAATGAATAACATGACTTGGTTCCGTGCCGGGTTAGATAAAGAAATTGCTTCCCGAATGAGACTCACAACTATCAAGATATTGATTTTGAAGCATCAATTAAGATAGAGAAAGGTTTCAAAGAAGACAAAATTGACAAGTTGAGGGGATACACAAGTATGTAAAACAAGAACAAGGGAGGAGGAACTACTAACTCCAATTGGCAAAAGAATAAGGGCATTGTGCAAGAAACCAAAACGCCCTTTGTGAAGAACGCTCAAGTTGACAAACCACCTCCAAAGTTTGTCCCAAAAGAAGAAGGTACAAATACTAAACCTATCCAATGCTTCAAATGTCAAGGGTTTGGTCATAGGATGAGTGAGTGTCTCAACTGGAGAGCCTTTGTTGTGAGATATGAGGAGGCGTTTGTTGAGGAGGTTGACAGAGTGTATGAAAGGAGAGTGATGAGGGAGTTCATAAGGGTGATGATGTCGTGAATGATGGTGAGGGGCAAGATGATATTTCCATCCCTTCTGGGATGGCAAGAAAGGCCTTGTTGATTGATGATTTGCCTCAAGAAGGGGAGCTCACCGTTCCCAACTATGTAGTGAGGAGGGCTATGATAAGCAAGGCTATGGATGATCCAAGTCAAAGGGAAAACCTCTTTCATTCGAAGTGCATCATCAAGGAAAATGTATGTTCCTTGGTAATTGATAGCGGGAGTTATGCTAATGTAGAAAGTACCTCTTTGATGGAATTTCTAAACCTTCCAACCACCAAACATGCAACCCCTTACAAACTCCAATGGTTGAGTGAATATGGGGAGTTGAGAGTCCTCAAGCAAGTTGTGATCATATTCAAAATTAGAAAATACCAAAATGAGGTTCTTTGTGATGTGGTACCAATGCAAGCTTGTCATGTACTACTAGAGAGACCTTGGCAATATGATAGGTCTAGGAAACATGATGGGAGGACCAATTGATACACTCTTGAGCATGAAGGGCATACTAATGTTTTACACCCTTTGTCCCCGGTGCAAGTTAATAAGGTTTATCAAAAGATGAGGGAGTTGAGGGAGAAACACAAGGGAGGGGAAGCAAGTAAGGGAGATAGTAGTCCTTAAGCTGGGGCTGAGAAGCGAGCAGAGTCAAGAGGCAAGGATACGGTGGCCCACTTGACTAGTATTTGGGGAAATTATGGAGGAGATGGAGGAATGAAATCTGGTAGTCCTTATCATGCATAGGGACTATTATTTGCACACCAATGAACTAATATCGTCATTGCCTAGTGCTATTTCTTCTCTTTTGCAGGATTATGAGGATGTGTTCCCCGCGGAGATTCCCAAGGGATTACCACCCTTAAGGGGAATTGAGCACCAAATAAACTTTGTCCCAGGTTTCTAATTACCAAACAAACCGGCTTATCGAGCCAGCCGGATGACACCAAAGAACTCCAAAGGCAAGTAGACGAGCTCCTTGAAAAGGGACTGGTACGTGAGAATATGAGTCCATGTGCCGTGCCGGTGATCTTGGTTCCAAATAAAGATGGAACATGGTGTATGTATGTTAATTCTCGAGCTCTCAACAAAATAACGGTAATGTATCGCCATCCAATTCCTCGCCTTGATGACATGCTTGATGAATTAAATGGTTCATGCATATTTTCTTAAATAGATCTTAGGGGCGGTTACCATCAAATCCGAATGAAACTAAGAGATGAGTGGAAAATTGCATTCAAGAACAAGTTTGGTCTATATGAATGGTTGGTGATGCCTTTTGGCCTCACTAATGCTCATAGCACTTTCATGCGTTTAATGAATCACATGATGAAACCTTTCATTGGTAAATTTATGGTTGTATACTTTGATGATATCATGGTCAATAGTAAAACCATGAATGAGCATGTGATTTTGAAATGTGTGTTTGAAGTGCTTAGGCAAGAACAACTTTATGCTAATGTGGCTAAATGCTCTTTTTGTGTTGATGAAGTTGTTTTCTTGGATTTTGTTGTGAGCTCAAGGGGTGTCGAGGTTGATGAATCTTAAAATAGACGTTACTAAGAATTAGCTAACTCCTAAATCCATTAGTGATGTGAGGAGTTTTCATGGATTGGCTAGTTTTTATAGACAATTTGTTAAAGGATTTAGCACCATAGCCGCTCTCTTGACTGAGGTAATCAGAAAGGGCCATTTTCTTGAGGTGAGGAGCAAGAAAAAGCCTTTAAGGCCTTATAACAAATGCTTAGCTCTGCACCATTGTTGCAATTACCCAACTTTGATAAAAAAAAATTGAAATTGAATGTGATGCTAGCAAAGTAGGTATTGGTGTTGTTTTGATGCAAGACCAAAACCCCATTGCCTATTTTAGTGAAAAGCTCAAAGGTGCGACTTTGAGTTATTCCACCTATGATCTTGAATTGTATGCTTTAATTAGAGCTTTGGGTTAATTGGTAACATTACTTGTGGCCTAAAGAGTTTGTAATTCAGATCGATCATGAGTCCCTAAAGCATCTTAAAGACCAAGAAAAGTTGAACAAATGGCATGCCAAATGGGTTGAATTTCTTCAAACTTTCCCTTATGTAATCAAATACAAAAAGGAGAAGGATAATGTTGTGGCAGATGCCATGTCCTGCAAACATGTTTTGATTAATACGTTCTCTTCCAAATTGATGGGTTTTGAAAGCTTAAAGACAATGTATCCGAAGGACCCTTCTGTACCCAAATCTTTCAATATTGTAAAGATTGGAAAAGGGAAAGGTGGGTTAGGGATAGTGCTTTTACTCCCTACTCAAAATTTGATGGTTTCTTGTTTGAAGAACAAGTGATTATGTGTGCCCATTAGCTCTTGGAAGGAATTATTTGTGAGGGGATGGGGATTAATGGGACATTTTGTGATTGATAAAACCATGCGGATCCTTGAAGAGCAATCTTATTGGCATAAAATGTGAAATGATGTTGCAAACAATTTGTGGTCAATGTATTGAATATCGTGGAGCTAGGTCCCAACTCCTTCCCCATGGATTTTATACTCCTCTCCCCACACCTCGAAGACCTTGTTCTTGATATTTCTATGGATTTTGTGTTGGGCTTGCCAAGGACAAAAAGGGGCAAAGATAGTATTTTTGTGATTGTTGACCGAATTTTTAAGATGGCTCATTTTATTACATGTCATAAATGTGATGAAGCTTCTCATGTTGCATCATTGTTTGTTGAGAATGTGGTCAAATTGCATGAAATTCCCAAGACCATAGTGAGTGATAGGGACTCTAAGTTCCTTAGCCACTTTTAGAAAGAATTGTGGGGTAGACTTGGTACTAGATTGCTAATCTCTACATCTTGTCACCCACAAACCGATGGTCAAACCGAAGTTGTCAATAGGACCTTGGGTTCTATGATTAGGGCCATGGTTAAAGGAAAGTTAACATCTTGGAAAGAACAATTGCCTTTAGATGAATTTGCATATAATATAGTCATTCATCATACTAATGACATGTCCCCATTTGAGGTTGTTTATGGTTTCAACCCCTAACCCGTCTTGATCTAATCTCTTTGTCTCAAGATGTTGTTGTGAGTTTAGATGGGAGTAAAAGGGCGGACGCCATGAAAAAGTTGCATGAGAAGGTTCTTCACTTTGAGAAGAAAAAACAAGAGACGACCAAAAAGGCAAACAAAGGCCGTAAGAGGGTGGTGCTCGAACCGAGTGATTAGGTGTGGGTACACTTTTGCAAAGAAAGATTTCCCAATAAGAGGAAGATCAAGTTGATGCCTAGAGGAGATGGTCCATTTGAGGTGCTAGAGAGGCTCAATGACAATGCTTACAAGATTGATTTTCCTCCGGAGTATCAAGTTCACAACACCTTTAATGTGTGCAACCTTTCTCTCTTTGACATGCATGATCAAGACCCCTTAAATTTGAGGACATTCTTTTCAAGAAGGGGAGAATGATGTAACTCAAGTCACCTTAAGACCATTCACGAGGAGCCAAGCCCGTGAACTCCAAGTACATCAAGGGCTACTAATGAAGAGAGATATTCTTGAGTTCATTTTGGAGCCATTCCAGGGTTCTCAAGTATTTGAGATTGCATGGGAAGACGAAGCGACAAAGAGAGTGGTGACAGACACTATTTGCAAATCGCAAAATGGTTTTGTGCCCCTTAAATTAGGTTGGGAACCGTAGAATAACACAGTGGGACGACCGACAGATACCATCTGCGAGCCATTTTGTGGGCTGCAGAATGAGACTGCTAACCGCATACTGAGATTGCGGGCCGCAGAATGACTTCGAGGGTTATTTTTGCAAAAATGAGAAGTGTCACTTTTGGACATTCTTAGTAATAATTTAGCCTAAACTATAAATAGCTAGCCTAGGAATTTCATTCCTGGGATTATCTTGACTATTGAAAACTTATACTCTTTGAGAGTTTTGAGAACTTGTCAAGCTTTTGGTTGAACTTTGCTTGGAAAGATACGTTGCTTGTGATTCAATTCCCTTGAGGTCTATCTCATAGGATAGATTCTTGTCTTGGTTAATCAATTAAGATCCATTATTTAATATACTTTGGGTTGTTTATTATTTGAATACCTTGTGTCTTCCTTTTTATCTTATTTTCCTTTTAATTTAGTAATTAATATTACATCACCCATCAATTTGGAAGACAAAGTATTAATGAAAACATGTTTGCAGTATAAGGCATTTGCCACAACATTATCCTTCCCCTTTTTGTATTGAATTACATAAGGGAAAGTCTCAAGAAATTCAAACCATTTGGCATGTCATTTGTTTCAATTTCCTTGGGCTTTAAGATGCCTTAAGGACTCATGATCGGTCCGAATAACAAACTCTTTAGGCCAAACGTAATGTTGCCAATTACCCAAAGCTCTAATCAAAGCATATAGCTCAAGATCATAGGTTGAATAGTTCAAAGTCGCACCTTTAAGCTTTTCACTAAAATAGGCAATGGGTTTTTGGTCTTGCATCAACACGGCAACAATACCTACTTTGCTAGCGTCACATTCAACTTCAATTTTTTTGTCAAAGTCGGGTAATTGCAACAATGGTACGAAGCTAAGCTTTGTTTCAAGGTTTCAAAAGCCCTTGCTTGCTCCTCACCCCAAGAAAAAGGTTTATCCTTTCATATTACCTCGGTCAAGAACGCGGCTATGGTACTAAACCCTTTAACAAACCGCCTATAGAAACTAGCCAATTCATGAAAACTTCAAACATCACCAATGGATTTAGGAGTTGACCAATTCTTAATAGCATCTATTTTGGATTCATCCACCTCTACGCCCCTTGAACTCACAACAAAGCCCAAGAAAACAACTTCATCAACACAAAAAGAGCATTTAGCCACATTAGCATAAAGTTGTTCTTGCCTAAGAACTTCAAAAGCACATTTCAAATGATCAAGATGCTCATTTATGGTTTTACTATTGACCAAGATATCATCAAAGTATACAACCACAAATTTACCAATGAAAGGTTTCATCATGTGATTCATTAAATGCATGAAAGTGCTATGAGCATTAGTGAGACCAAAAGGCATCACCAACCACATATAGACCAAACTTGGTCTTGAATGCCGTTTTCCACTCATCTCCGAGTTTCATTCGGATTTGATGGTAACCGCTGCTAAGATCTATTTTAGAAAATATGCATGAACCATTTAATTCATCTAGAATGTCATCAAGTCTAGGTTACTTATCGTGATTTTGTTGACGGATCTACAATCTATGAACATACGCCATGATCCGTCCTTCTTGGGGACCAATGTCACTGGCACGACACATGGACTCATGCTCTCTCGCACAACTCCATTTTCAAGGAGTTCATCCATTTGCCTTTGGAGTTCTTTGGTGTCCTCCGGGTTGGATCTATAAGCTGATTTATTTGGCAATTGTGAACTCGGGACAAAGTCTATTTTGTGCCCAATTCCCCTTAAGGGAGGCAATCCCATCATCATAATCCTGCAAAAGAGAAGAAACACAACTAGGCAAAGAAGATGTTAGATCGTTAGTGTGCAAAGAGTAGTAATGCATGATAAGGACCACCGGGTGTTTCTCCTCCATCTCCTCTATAATCTCCCCTAAACTAGATAAGAGAGCCACCTTCTCCTTTCCCTAGGTTGGTGGGTTTTGTTCTACTCATCAAGGGGAGTTTGGATTTAAAATTTAGTGGAAATTGGAGGTCATTTAGATAAGTATTGAAAAATCCACCATTGAATGATCTTCAAAGCTTGAAGAACACAAAGTGGGTTTAGTGATTTGGAGTTTATTTGAGCTAATTTTTATTGGGGTTTGTTCTCCTAGTCAAGGAGGACTTAGATCCAAAATTTGAGAGAAAAACAAGTTGATTTGGGCATATAATTGATTTTGGGTGTTCTTGGTGTTCATAGAGATCTTCATATCTTCATCTTGATGAAGAAGGCAAAAGGGAGTGTTTGATCCAAAAGTCTTCACGTCAAAGGGTTGAAAAGTGTTTGTGTGGGCCCATGACAAGTCTACAAAAAAACATCAGCGGAAAAAATTCAGCCCAAAATTAAAAAAAAAAACATAAATTGCCATGTCAGCCACCACATCAGCACTGACATCAGCAGTCTGACTCGCCCCTGCAGGCGTGTGGGGCCCAGTTTCAGAGAAGTGAAGTCTTCAACACTTTGAATATTTTTTTTCTAAGTGTTGGCAGATTTTGGCCCGACTTTAGGAGGGTATATCTTCATGTGTATTAGGAGTTATGGGACGCATAATGTATGTAAATTCAAGTTGAGTGAGTCTACTTTCCAAATCAATAATCCATTCGTCAATCGGAGCTTTGTAAAAAGGTTATGTGTGTTTTAAAAAGATACTGCAAGCAGCTCCTAATTTTATTAGTGTTGTCTGTCTTTCAATTAACAATAATCTATTCTTCCACAATGAATTAGCAACCTCGTGAATTGATTTGGATAAGAGGTTCGTTGACAACTTTGGAAGGATACTAGAGTATGGTAAGAATTGAGTGCAAATATGAGTGACGTGAGGAGCTTTTACTACTAACTTATTTGCTCGTTTTGTAGGTACAAGAAGAGGAGTCATAAGGAAAAATATACATTTCCTACTTTGAGAAATACAATGAATGGTGCTTCTTAGCCTAGAACAAGTGTGTCATGTTCTCAAAGTGGCTATGATATTGAAGGTTGGGGAGCATCGATAGGCAATGTAAGTAGAGGAAATACCATCTTCCAAGGAGGAAATGACCCGAAGAGGCGGATTCTTAAAATGAAGGTTAGTGCCTTTGATTGTGAGGGTTACTATCTTGTGCTTGATGATAGTAGTCATGTCAACTACATTACACCTCAATCGGTTAAATGGTTGAAGATATCGTGTATGATGAGACGAAACTCTTACTATGATCAAAGATGGTACTTGGTTGATAGGAGCGTGAAGGTATTCATTACACATGGTGAGTACCAAGAAGAGGTTTGGTGTGATTTATTTCCCATGGATATTGTCACATATGTTTAAGAAATCCTTGGTCCCAAGAACATTTGTGCAAGAGTGGTACAAGTGCATAGTGGATGCTAGAGCAAAATTTCTATTTCCACCCATGCATCCTAATCCCGAGGCAAATGCAAGTAAGCAACATTCCAAGATAGAGTGGCAAACTTTGTGTACAAAATCTAGTGAAGAAGATTACTTCGAATGGGAACACAAGTTTGATGAGATCTTTAAATGCTACAACTACTTGGAAGAGAAGAAAGTGGAGTAGCTTCTAGCACCCTAAGAGGAGCACTTATTGTCACAATCCAGACCGGAGGGCCATGAAGGGCACCCGGGCCTTACTTGCCGAGCACCACTAGACATACATTCATCACATAATCATAAATAAGCATGGGCCACGAGGGACGTCACAAGATAACCTGCTGACTCAGTAATAATAAGCTAAAAAGATGCAAGACCGACAAGGCATATATGTACATACACAGATGTTGGACATGACCGTACAAGCCGACAAGGCTACCATAGATAGTATACAACAAAAACATAGGCCGGGAGGCCACATAATGTCTGACTGCACCATAATTGTCTACAATCCTCTACTGGAGTATGTGACATCATAAGGTCGGGACAGGGGCCCGCCATACCCATATGCATATCAAAAATATCGTACCAAGACTAGACTGCAACTTTGGAACAAGTAGAGTGGTCCAATATGAGATGAATAGGCAACCTAGTGGTGCGGTCCGTTGCCCTGTCTACCTGAACCTGTGGGCATGAAACACAGCGTCATCCAGGCAAAAGGGGCGTCAGTACGAATAATGTATCGAGTATGTAAGGCATGAAGAATAGCATAATAGAGGCATGAAGGTAACCTAAGACAAGAAATAACCAACCTGTACATAATGCCTCAGAGGGCCATAATATGCCTAAGTATCATACATATGCGTACATAATGCCTGGTCATACATATATATATGTGTATATAACCCATCAAGCCTTTGTGGGCATCCTATCATATCATATCGGCCTCTGTGGGCATACTCATTATCATATACCAGCTAATCAGGTGGTGGTGCATATATAATGCCATAACCTTTCCCATACCCCATATACATATCATATAGCGTATATAACGCTTGTGAGGTGATGGTATATACATGTATATAATGCATGAATGATACTAAGACACTCTGAGTCTATCGGAGTGACGTAAGGTAGTTGCACCTCCGATTAACATTATGGAACTAACATATAAATAGACCTTTCATTATGAGTCAATAAGACAAGATATACATGAATCAAAAAACTTCTTCAATAGAGTGAAGGACATACATTTCTAGCTTTCAAGAGTAGATTTACTTTGGACAGACATTCGTTTACGTTCGTTTACATACGAGTCATGCCAAAAGAAGGAAGAGTAGCGTTAACATACCTTTGTTGTTTATGACTCCACATACTGCCTGTAGTACTTCAACCTACATCAAGGTATTAGAACTATGGTTAATGCCATGGAAGGACTCAAAACACACTTCTAAGCTAGTAGCTCTCTTACGGAAAATCGGGCAGCACTTCCCCTAAATTCCCTTACTTCCCCAAATTCAAAACAGCACCAAACAAAGATATAAACAATATCAATAACCAATCCCATCCATTCAACCCCTCAACAACGTAAAAAAATTCAGACAATTCAAATAATAGTATAATGAGAGGTAGGCTCGGCTTACAACATCATACCACACTCCTCCCTCCTTCTAAGACATGGAACTCTATCAACAATACATGTATAAGTTCCCGCCGCTATAAATCAGTAAGGACATATCTAAAAAATCAGCTTCATACGTAGCCCAACATGGCACAACAACCAACAAGCTACAAGCTCGGTTCTAACTAAGAAACAACAAGTCTCCACCTTCTCGTTTCTTCCAAATCCAGCAACACAACATCAACAACACAAGAACAATGTTAATAACATCATACTCAAGCTACTCCATAAATTTCCAGCCAAAAATATATCTCACAAACCCCTCAAAACAGTCCATACGCCACAAGCATCTCAGCTTACAACTTTCAAACTTTATTTCACAAGTTCTTAATCAAGCAACACTTCAAAGACTTTTTTAAACTCTTATATATGAAGAAGAGGGTGAGTCTTACTTTAGATGCACGAAAAACAGCCGCCTAACCTCAATCTTATCACCACAAGAGATGAACAAGCTTCCTCTTACACTTCTATGATCTCCAAGGCATAAACCACTTTGATTTCTTGTGGAACTTTAATTAGATGATAGGGATATGTATTGGGAGTATTTGGTATATGCTTAGGATCTGAAATGGTGAGAAATGGGGTCCCAAAGACGTTCCACCGTTTTAAATACTGTCTAAGTGGGTCCCTTAGGGAGCTGGTTGCAGTGTTATCCTAAAACACACATAACTGTTTGTTCGGAGCTCCGATTGATGAACGGTTTGTTGCGTTAGAAAGTAGACTCGTTGAACTTGAATATACATAGGTTATGAGCCCCATAAATCCTTATAATATGAAGGTATACACCCAGAAAGTTGGGCCAAAATCCTGTCCAAAATTCTGCCTACTTTTCCCCGAGTTTGGACGAACTTAATTTCTTTGATTTGTTTAGCCCCGAATTCGTATGGGACTTACTTAACACTTGATTTAAAACCTTCCTTAACCTTGTAGAGGTATCTTAACACCTTAGAGTCACGTTCACCTTAACTCATTTATAATTTCAAATATGATCTCATTCCGAGCCTATGTCAACTTACTCATGACGCAACTTAGCATGTAAAATTATGGGAGCTAACACTTATTAAACATTGGGAGCATGAGAAGGTAAAAGGGAACCAATCGAGACTTGGAGTGCCTTGAAGGAATTTTGGAGTTGTCACTTTTTCAATCCACATGGAAAGAAGGAGAGAACCAAGAACATTCCGAAAAGGAAAGAACTACTACAAGAAGAGAAGGCTACTCCAAGTGAAGCCAAAGGGAAAGAAGAAGTGAAGGGTTCACCAAATCCTTCACAAGAGATTCTTAGCACTTGCCCCAACTCCCATGAAATTGAGAGGAGTAAGGGAGAGAAAAGTGACAACTCTAGTGAGGAAAAAGGAGAGGTTGTGTGGAGTGACGTGAGAGGGTTGTCACAACCCACCAATTCTAACTTATGTAACTTTTCCTTCTTTTCTAGTTGTATTGATAATGATGCAGGTATTCTTGGAAGCAAATCGAAAGATGAACCTCAAACTTTGAAAGTTCATGAGGTAGTTGAAGGCTTCCCAAAGAAGAAAATGTGCTCCACCACTGAAAACCATGGTAAAGAAGATACTTTATGTGAACTTCAAGGTAAAATAGCTAATCGCGACTCTCCAATTAATGTGAATGTTCATGTTGTTGACTTGAGTGTGAATGATAGCTTGTCCTTAGTTGAACTTAATGAATCTTTACCATGTGATGAGCTTAGTTCTTTAAAGGTTGTTGACGATGTTGTTGAAATGGGTGGTTGCACACTAGTTTATCCCATTGATGATCGAATTAATTCTTCTTGTGAGATCAATTTGTGTCCACCTAGTGTCGACACTTGTGATTTACATGTTAGTACATTGTCATGTGATATGATAGCTCACACACTAGTTGATCCTAGCAACGACTAAAATGAGTCTTCTAGCAAGATCGATTCGTGTCCAACTAGTGTGGGTACTTGTGTTAATTAATTTGTTTGCCATGATAGTCTACTAATTGAGGAAATTAATGATGTGCTTAATGAACCTCAACTTAATGATGATGTTGGTGTGATTGATCATATAGCTAGTCAAGAAAAGGAAATTGCTTTGAAAAATGACATTTGTCTTTATGAGAGTGAACTTACATGTTTAGAATCTCACAGTTTATTGATTGTTCTCTCTTTAAGGATAATGTCTTATTTGATAATGGCATGACTATTGAAAGTGAAGTGCATGGTGGTACATGTTGTAATGATGAACGTGTAGCCTATTGAAAGTGAAGTGCATGGTGGTACATGTTGTAATGATGAACGTGTAGCTACCTTTGGAGGCTACGAAGTATTTGTTAACCCACCATGGAGGATGATGTCCTCCCCGACGACAAAAAGTCATTCTTTTGGGTTTGTGGCCCACTTGATGGACCAACATCACATTTAAAAAAGGCTTCCAAAGGTAAAGATATCTCTTTAAAGAAAGGGAGTGATTTGAAAGGAAAAGAGCATTCTTTTTGGAAGGACTATGTTAGATCTTCTAACCTAAAGGGTGAGGAGATGATACTCAAAGCTTGGATGGATTGATGAGCTTAAAGGTAAAACTCTCTCTATTGATGAACTTGATTGTGTGATTAACTTATTTGTGAAGTTTCATCAAAGGAGGAGACTTGAAGATGAGTTTTGGAGGGAACCTCATTGGACAACAACTTGGTATGACATCACATCTTGTACTTCCTTCATGGACGGTATGTACTCGTGGCTCATGCTCATCATTGGGCTTTCTAAATCCATGGAGGTAACTTATTTGTATGATGAGTATAGTAGTAGCACTTATAATCATTCATGTTTAGTGTTATTACTTGAGTTCATGTTGGGCTTGCATGGAGAATGTGAGCAAAAGAGTGTGGGGGATACCTTTGTATTTGACCTCAGTGTTGACTTGAGAGTGATTCCTTTCTCGGGATAGGTTAGTGTAATGATTAGACTCTTGACTTGGGTTGGTATTGTTTGTGATGTTGCACTTAGCCGTGAGGGAGATCACTTTTTTCTTGACTTAGGGGAGATATGGACTTCTTGATTGTTTGGACCAATGAGTACTTGCATGTTTATTTTTCTAAATGCACTGGGTTTCTTAATTTACCCTTTGTTAATATGACTTGAATAGCCAAGTGTCTTGGGCATTATTGGGATACATAGTCTTTCTAGATTCTTATGATGCTTGGTTATATCATAAAAGGGAGCCATTTAGTGTGTTGATTGCATGTTTTGCTTACTTTAGGTATTATCATTTGCCTTATGATGATTACCTTATTTGTTTGCATGCGAGGATATGCACTCATACTCTGGTCTTGCAAGGTATGGATTAGAGGATGAATCCTTTTTCAAGAAGGGGAGGATGATACGATCCTGAGGAGCACACATGATTCAAATTGCTTCATTCGAGGCCGAGCCAAGGAACTTCAAGCCCTACAAGCCATGTTGAGGAGCTTCATTGCATAGTGTATGACGTATCGATGATTGCTTGGTCGCGTGGAGTGAAGATGAGATGGAGGGGAATGATGGCAATTAGCTATGCAAAGAGGTTATTTTCTAAATTCAAGCCATCATCCATAAAGAAGACTACCAAACAAGGCTCTTACTTCATTAAGGGTATTATTATAATAACTAGTCTAGTCTTCTTTAGTTTGTTTAGTATAAATACCATACTTAGTCATTTCATTAATTAGATTTTGATGATTGATGAATTGAGAGTAAATCTCTTGTTAGCTACTCCATAGTGTTAGCTTAGTGATAGCTAGATTAGTGTTAGATTATGGAGTGATATATCAATTAGGGTGGATTCCTTGGTTGTCTATTGAACTTGTTCATGATTCTCACATGAGATCACTCACTTATGGAATCATCTTTATAGTATAGGTGCTAGTTTTGATTAATCTTTAGGAGGTCTTGGTTTTATATACATTTGGTTGCCTATTGATTTGAATTCTTGTGTCTTACTTCTATCCTTTGATTGATGTTTGATTTGGTTATTCCATTGAGGTCTAAGCTTTCATATAGTTTAGGTTGCTTTGGAGATACTATTGATTGTGTCAATCTTCTATACTTTCAATTCCGCGTTGATTTCTAGAGTTTCACCTTTAGGAATCGTATCACTAAGTAAGGACTCCCTTTCAACCTCCTCCTTTTGCTTTCTTTCCCGGAGCTCCTTCATAATCCTATAATCTTCACTAACTTGATAGGGTGTCAATGAAGTAAGAGTATGCTTTTTACCTCTAAAGACAAAGGAATACTAATTAGATCTCCCACTATGTTGAGCATCCCTATCGAATTGCCAAGGCCTACCAAGCAACATATGACACGCTTGCATTGGCACCACATCACACACAACCTCATCTTGGTATTTGTCAATGCTAAAATTCACCGCCACTCGCTTGGTCACCTTCACCTCTCCACATTCATTGAACCACTGAAGCTTATAGGGGCTAGGATGTTTCTTGGTGAGAAACTTCATATGATCAACCAAAGTTGTACTAACCACGTTTGCGCAACTCCCACCATCAATTATCATAGAACACACCTTATCCAAGATTTTGCATCTAGTATGAAAAAGGTTCTTCCGTTGGTCAAGCTACTCTCTATTCATAGCACCCATGATTCTTCTCAAAACACAAACCAAATTGACACTCTCCATTAGATTCCGCTCATCATCATCATCCTCACTATCTCCCTCATGCTCACCTTTTGGGTCACCTCCCTCACTCTCACCTCCACTACCTCTTTTAGCCTTCTCTTCAACTTTGGCTTTGTAGTCGAACTTGGCTTGGGGAGTTTGAAAGTTGGTCTTGGGATTTTCCCCACTTATCTTTGCTCTTGCTCCATGATGAGGATGACACACTCTTTACCTTATATGATTTCTCTGTTTTCAAATCCGCTTCAACTTTGGTGGCGTCATGAAAGGCATCCTCAAGTGTAGCATAAGATTGGAGCCTCATAGTTCAAATTGGCTACAAACTGGATAATTGTGTAGTTCAAGTGCTCTTCAATTTTTGACTTCAGTCTCAAAGAACTAATTAACAATCAAATAGGTAATCAATTGATGTTAAATAGTTTAGGGAATCAAAGAAGTGAAAAGAAATGGAATCAGAATTAAACGAGGTTACAAAACTTAAAAAATGTGTGGTCTGACGTGCCTGAGTAGCCTTCTGTAATTCACAGACTGTGTTCGGGAGTGTTGAATTTTCTATCACAACTTGCGGTTCATTTGCGGTCCGCAAATATTATCTGCAGCGTGATCTGCGAACCACAGACTGTGTCTTACAGTCAATTCATGGATGACGTTAATTTTTCTTGGGATCCATTTGGCTGACCACTTTTTCTAAATATTCATTGTTCCTTTAACGAATTGAATCCACTTGAATCAGATTTTTGCTATTTTTGGGTTCAAAAACATTTTTTCAACTTTTTCCTTAGTGTTTTTGGATCAAACACCCCTTTTTGGTCTTCCTCCTCAAGAACTTGATGAACAATCCAAAATACCAACTAGTATCAAATCAATTCATTTTTCTCCTAAATTTCAAATCTAGACTCTCCTTGATATAGAGAACAAAGCCCAATACAAATTGATACCAATTGTCCACCAAATCAAAGAGACCCAATTGGAGTTCTTCAAGTTCTTCAAAAACATCAAATCCAACAATGGCAATTTCTCCAGAACACCTCCAATTCACTTGAATTTCGGATATGTGATAGATACAACCTCTAAGAGTTCAAGTCTATCAATAAAGGCACTCAATTCAACCAACTCAATTTTTTTGTGAATTTTCAGATTTTTGTGATTTTCAAAATAAGAAGAACCTACGATTGAAATTTGTAGAAACAAATATCTAGCTAAGCTTTGATACCAAATGATATGATTCCTAAAAGTGAAACTCTAACAAATAGAATCAAATGTAGAAATTGAAAAGAATAGGAGATAAAACACAAGAGTAGTTATTCCAAGCAACCAATGATACAAGGACATGAACTACAAAAGCACATAATCTATGAAGGGTGGATTCCACTAGTGAGTAATGCTCAAGTGTAAATCACAAATAAGGTTCAAGAAAACCTCACAATTACACTACTAACTAATGTATCCATACGTCAGCTCTTGGTCAGGCTATGCTTCACTCGGAACATTGGCTCTAGTCTGAAATAAGTGAGGTTACTTATACTTCATCTCCTCTTCCGCCTCCCACGTCATCTATTCTACATTCTTATTTCGCCATAGAACCTTCACGGAGGCTACTTTCTTAGTCCTTAGCTTGCGGACTAGTCAATCTAAGATAGCAATATGAACCTCTTCATATGATAATTCCTCTGTAACTTTCACATCGTCAATCGGTACAATCCGGGAAGGATTCCCAACACACGCTCTCAACATAGAAACATGGAAGACCGGATGAACAAACTCTAACTCGGGAGGCATGTCCAATTCGTAAGACACTTGGCCTATTCGTCGAATTATGCGATATGGCCCAATATACCTTGGCCTGAGCTTTCTCTTTTTCCCAAATCTCATTACACCCTTCATAGGAGACATCTTCAAGAAGACCCAATCATCCACTTGGGACTCTAAGTCCCACCGTCGCACATCTGAATACGACTTCTGACGACTCTGAGTGGTTAACAGCAGTTCTTGGATAAACTTCACCTTCTCTATGGCTTGGTGCACTAGGTCAGACCCAAATAATTCTGATTCGCCTACTTCAAACCATCCGATAGGAGATCTACATTTCCGTCCATACAAAGCTTCATATAGAGCCATTTTGGTACTAGCATGATAACAATTATTGTATGCAAATTCAATAAGGGATATATGATCATCCCAACTTCCCTTGAAGTCCAATACACAAGCTTGTAGCATGTCTTCGAGCGTTTGAATCGTATGCTCGGCCTTCCCGTCTGTCTAAGGGTGGAAAGCTATGTTAATATTAACTTGAGTGCCCAATCCTTTTTGGAATGATCTCCAGAAATTAGTTGTGAACTGTGCACCTCGGTCCGATATAATAGAAATAGGCACACCATGAAGGAGAATAATTTCCTTAACATACAACTTCGCGTAGTCCTTGACTGTAAAGGTAATTTTGACCGCCAGGAAATGAGCTGATTTGGTCAGTCTATCAACAATCACCCAAATAGAATCAAACTTATGATAAGAACGAGGTAAACCCGTAATGAAATACATATTAATCATCTCCCATTTTCACATCAGGAGCTCAATGTTCTGAGTCAAGCCGTCAGGCTTTTGGTGCTCTACTTTTACTTGCTGACAATTAGGACACTGAGCTACAAACTTCGCAATGTTCCTCTTCATGTCATTCCACCAATACATACCTTTGAGATCATTATACATCTTAGTAGATCCAGGGTGAATGGAATATCATGAGCAATGGACCTCCGTCATAATCTTGTCTAGTAATCCCGCTATATTTGGGACACACAAATGGCCCTGGTGCCTAAGAACCCCATTTCCATCAATCTTAAAGGTTGTGGTCTTCTTTTGTTGAATACCCTCTCTGATTTTTCCTAAAATGAGGTCTTCCCACTGACATTCCTTAACTTTCAATATGAGGGATGACTCTGATGTATTCCGAATCACAAAGCCACCATCTTCCGAAACCATTAATCAGACTCCCAACCTAGCTAACTAATGGTCTCTCTTATCAACTCTTTTGTCTTAGCGCGCACCAGCATGAAGCTGACCATAGAGTTCCGACTAAGCGCGTTCGCTACAACATTAGCTTTACCGGGATGGTATAAGATGTCCACATCATAATCCTTCAACAATTCAAGCCACCTTCTTTGTCTCAAGTTCAACTCTTTCTGCTTAAATATATACCGCAGACTCTAATGGTCCGTAAAAATGTCTACATGAACACCATAAAAATAGTGCCGCCAAATTTTCAGTGCATAGACCACCACGGCTAACTCCAAATCATGCATAAGATAGTTCTTCTCATGTTTCCTTAATTCCCTTGAAGCATAGGCAATCACCTTACCATGTTGCATCATCACGCATCCTAAATTGGTTCCCGAGGCATCACAATACAAAACATAGCCTTCTGGACCCTCTGGGAGAGTAAGAACTAGTGCCGATGTTAGTTTGTCCTTTAACTCCTAGACACTCTGCTCACAGGCATCGGACCACTGGAACTTTATGGCATGTTGTGTCAACTTTGTCAATGGTGCTGATATGTTAGAAAATCCTACTACAAACCTCCTATAATAACCGGCTAAGCCTAAAAAGCTACGAACTTCTGATGGAGTCGTGGGCCTCAGCCAATTTTTCACTGCTTCTACCTTCTGAGTGTCAACTCTTATACCTTCATCTGACACTATATGACCAAGGAAAGCCACTGAATTCAACCAAAACTCACACTTGGAGAGCTTAGCATACAACTTACAATCCGTGAGTGTCTGTAGTACTACCCAAAAGTGATCTGCATGCTCCGCCTCTGAGTGAGAATAAACCAAAATATCATCTATAAATACTATCACAAATACATCCAGAAATGGGCAAAACACGATGTTCATTAAATCCATAAATGTTGCTGGCGCGTTTCTGAGCCCGAATGATATTACTAAGAACTCGAAGTGCCCATACCTTATTCTGAAAGCATTTTTGGAATGTCCTTCTCCTTGACCCTTAGTTGATGGTACCCTAACCTTAGTCGATCTTTGAGAAATATTTTGCACCCTATAACTGATCAAACAAGTCATCAATCTTGGAAAGAGGGTACTTGTTCTTAATAGTGACTTTATTCAGCTATCGATAGTCAATACACATTCGTAACGAGCCCTCTTTCTTTCGTACAAACAATACCGGCGCACCCCAAGGGGATATGTTGCGCCTAATGAAGCATGTCTCAAGAAGATCCTTTAATTGCTCCTTTAATTCTTTCAATTCAGCTGGAGCCATTCTATAAGAAGGGATTGATATCGATTGAGTGTCTGGCAACACATCTATACCGAACTCAATCTCCCTTTTGGGAGGAAGGCCTGGAAGTTCATCTGGAAATACATCAAGAAACTTATTAACCACCGAAAATGATTGAAGAGTAGATGGTTCAACATCGGCATCTCTGGCCCTAACAAGATGGTAGATACAACCTTTGGAAATCATCTTTCTTCCCTTAAGGTATGAAATAAACCTACCCTTTGGCGTCACAATATTACCCTTCCATTCAAGGACTGGCTCGCCTAGAAACTGAAATATAATAATCTTTGTTCAACAATCAACATTAGCGTAGCACGATGCTAGCCAATCCATGCCCATAATAATATCAAAATCAACCATTTCTAACTCCACCAGATCCGCTAGGGTCTGATGGATACAAATTAACATAGTACAATTCTGATAGACCCGACTAGCAACTACTGACTCACCAACTGGTCTAGATACCGCAAATAGCTCTCGTATTAAATCAAGCTCCATACCAAACTTACAAGCAATGAAAGGGGTGACATATGACTTGTTGTGTAGATCCTTTTTATAGGTTAATCCAAAGCCACATCTCAAGAAAATTGCTTTTGATCCATATCTTGACTATGGTATATCCAATGGTGAGGTTAAGTCGTTTAGAAAAAAAAATGGTATGGTTTCTTGGTATTCATATGCTTTTTAATCTAAGTAATGGCCCTCTACTATTTAAAGAGCTTATGAATTGTGCTTTTAGTGGTTGTGTTGGTAATCACGTTTTTTGTTAGATGATGTTATTCTTGGGTATTTAAAAGGAGTGTTTGTGCATAAAAGAACTAAATGTATTAAATGGTTGCACAATCACTGTCTTGTGCTATTTTTACCAAGTGTTTGTTGCGTGTTCTTACTTATTGTGATTATCATGTTGGTTGCAGGTCATGTCAAGATTTGAGGATGAATCTTCTTTAAGAGGGGGAGAATGATAGTAACAATGGAGGCTCAACTTAAGGATGAATACCATCAATGCAAAGATTCGAGGACGTATCTTCTTTAAGAGGGGGAGAATGATAGCATCCAAGAAAGTGAAACTCCATTGCGGATCAGAGAATTTAAAGATGCTTTAATTGGCTTCAATTAAGAATAAAAACATGTCTTATGATTGAAGAAGAGCTCCGGCCCAAAGTAGATCTTTGAGGAAAAGTCTTGCAACTATTTGGAGGGCCAAATTGAAAATCAAGACGAGTTAGATTATGGCCCAAAATGTCAAGAAATGGAGCAAGTCTAGCAGCCCAATTTGGGGTTCTAGAAGCTTATTTGATGCCATGTTGACTGCATTTAAAGCTTTATTGTACAAGTGTTGGTGGTCTTCTATTCACCTTGGAACCAAGTGTTGGTGGTCTTCTATGACCCTTGGAACCAAGTGTTGGTGGTCTCCTATGCACCTTGAAAATTTTAGATTATTTAGTTTGACCACCATTAAAGGAGTGTTTTATGTTTTCATTGTAACGAAATTTGATGAATATTAATATTATTAGCCTTGTGGCTTGTGGAGACTGTGAGGTTCTCTTTTGGGTTATGCTCCTTTTATTCTACTTTGAACCATAGCTCGGATTCTTCAATGGTAAGATTCCTTATTTGAGTTCCCTCCTCCCTTTCTTCTTCTTCATAATTGATTCAACCCCTTCTTTACTATTTAAACAAGGTTTAAAGTATCAACTACTTGAACTTGTGTTCTTCTTTCGAAGAATCAATCCTTCCCTCTTTCAATCTTCTAATTCTAAAGTTGAAAGTAAAATTCACTATATTTAGTTATATTTGTTCTCTTGCTAAAGTATTTGTTCATACTTATCGTGTTCTACCGATTTTGTGGCTCTTTCTTTATTTCGTGCCAATTTGTTTTGCGTCAATTGTTCATTTGAAAAAATTGAAACCCTTCTTATTGGACGATCATGATACTTCCCAAAAATCTAAATTCTTGATCAACGGAGGAACAATATCACCATTTTTGTTCAATAAGATACCAACGTGGATTAATCGTCTCATTCCATACTATAAATAATCGCAGAAATCCTTTGATAACCCGGATTCCTATTTCTCAATGATATTCCACGATCAAGACAACAATTGGTGAATCCCGCGAAACCATCGACTTCGATTCTTGAATAATCCACATCACTTCTGCTTCTATTGGAACACAAGATTCCCCTCTTTTATTTGTTTGACATAAACTCCATTCTTGAACCAAGCTTCGGAGATTACATTGAAGTGTCTGAGTTGTTGGTTTATTGAAGAACTTTGAGGAGCAACGCTTGAGTGGTAAAAGGCAAGAGTAGTGAGATTCATTGAGGGTAAAAGCCTAATTGTGTGATACACGAGTGTTGAGATCCACACCACGTGAGTGTATGATTCATTTTTTTTTTGGTGAGGTAATTTGAATCTAACAATCTTTTGTTTGTAAGTAAGTAATTTGCAGATCTCTCGGGACACTATGGCTACATCCATGAATCCGAAAAGAAAGGAAGAAGATAAAAGATTAAAAGAAAGAGATGAAGATACCTTTCACATGGAGTTACGAAAACTCTATGAAGCGATGAAGAAAGAAAATGTTGAGTGGGATGAAAGAAAGAAAAACAACATAATTCCACAAGAACATCTTCAAACTATCCTTCATCTAATGAGGGAGAGTTGAAACACTAAGGCATATAAAAAGAAGAACCCAAGGGACACATCAAGTGGTTGTAGAAAATCAATAATCGAGTTGATGTTGACTCAGATTTGGAGTGAACATGACCTTGTTAACTATTCTTTTTTTGTGAATAATCTGCCACAATGTGATTAAAGTGAGGAACGAGATAAGTTGAGTGAACAAATGCAAGAAAAATTTGAGAGAGGATAAATTTTGTTCATATGCCGATCAACTAACTCTTTCTTGCTTTAGTCTTACACCTCCTTTCATGAAGAAAGTTGAGGATGAACCTTGTGTAAAGGATGATGACACCTCACTTGAAGAAGATAATCTCATTGATCAAGGTTTAAAAGTGTGTGATAAGCCATCGTGGGAAGATACTAAAGATGAGTTTTTAGTACATTTTTGTCCACTTTGGGATCCCAATGAAGGAAGCAAAGATGATGAAGTTCCTAATGAAGATAATGAGATACATGAATCTTTTTGCCATTAATATTGAAAAAGTTGAGCTGAATGCATAATGTAGTGTCTCAATTGTGGAGAAGGATAAGTGCTCACATGTTGCTAACTTCACAATATCTTTATCTTGTTGTGTAGATCCTTTTTTATAGGTTAATCCAAAGCCACATCTCAAGAAAATTGCTTTTGATCCATATCTTGACTATGGTATATCCAATGGTGAGGTTAAGTCGTTTAGAAAAAAAAATGGTATGGTTTCTTGGTATTCATATGCTTTTTAATCTAAGTAATGGCCCTCTACTATTTAAAGAGCTTATGAATTGTGCTTTTAGTGGTTGTGTTGGTAATCACGTTTTTCTGTTAGATGATGTTATTCTTGGGTATTTAAAAGGAGTGTTTGTGCATAAAAGAACTAAATGTATTAAATGGTTGCACAATCACTGTCTTGTGCTATTTTTACCAAGTGTTTGTTGCGTGTTCTTACTTATTGTGATTATCATGTTGGTTGCAGGTCATGTCAAGATTTGAGGATGAATCTTCTTTAAGAGGGGGAGAATGATAGTAACAATGGAGGCTCAACTTAAGGATGAATACCATCAATGCAAAGATTCGAGGACGTATCTTCTTTAAGAGAGGGGGAGAATGATAGCATCCAAGAAAGTGAAACTCCATTGCGGATCGAGAGAATTTAAAGATGCTTTAATTGGCTTCAATTAAGAATAAAAACATGTCTTATGATTGAAGAAGAGCTCCGGCCCAAAGTAGATCTTTGAGGAAAAGTCTTGCAACTATTTGGAGGGCCAAATTGAAAATCAAGACGAGTTAGATTATGGCCCAAAATCTGTCAAGAAATGGAGCAAGTCTAGCAGCCCAATTTGGGGTTCTAGAAGCTTATTTGATGCCATGTTGACTGCATTTAAAGCTTTATTGTACAAGTGTTGGTGGTCTTCTATTCACCTTGGAACCAAGTGTTGGTGGTCTTCTATGACCCTTGGAACCAAGTGTTGGTGGTCTCCTATGCACCTTGAAAATTTTAGATTATTTAGTTTGACCACCATTAAAGGAGTGTTTTATGTTTTCATTGTAACGAAATTTGATGAATATTAATATTATTAGCCTTGTGGCTTGTGGAACTGTGAGGTTCTCTTTTGGGTTATGCTCCTTTTATTCTACTTTGAACCATAGCTCGGATTCTTCAATGGTAAGATTCCTTATTTGAGTTCCCTCCTCCCTTTCTTCTTCTTCATAATTGATTCAACCCCTTCTTTACTATTTAAACAAGGTTTAAAGTATCAACTACTTGAACTTGTGTTCTTCTTTCTGAAGAATCAATCCTTCCCTCTTTCAATCTTCTAATTCTAAAGTCTTCTGTATCCGTGTTGTTATCTAGTAGTATCAGAGCTTTGGATGGTTGGGTATTCTTATACTCACTCGATCTACTGATTTGAACGCTAGCAATCCAAAAACAAATCTGAAAAAAAAAGTTACAATTACAAGAAGAACAAAAAAAAAATCTAAATTAAAATCTGCTCAATGAATAGTGCGTGAACAGTACCTTTTTGGTGTTATTCACATATTCTTGATATGTTTGTACTCAATCTTGTGATTTCATGACTTGAAGCTGTTGGGATATTCTCTCTAGTTGTTATTTTGTGAAACTCATTGGGAGTTGAAGTTGTATTCAAGTCCTCTTCATCAAAAATCCCAAAAGGGTCATAAAGAATCTCAAAAGTCATTTGGAGAAGTGCAAAGGTCATTGCAGCACTTTTGGATAAAAAGTTCATTTGATATGTTCTAGATCTTGTCTTGAAAGTAAAATTCACTATATTTAGTTATATTTGTTCTCTTGCTAAAGTATTTGTTCATACTTATCGTGTTCTACCGATTTTGTGCTCTTTCTTTATTTCGTGCCAATTTGTTTTGTGTCAATTGTTCATTTGAAAAAATTGAAACCCTTCTTATTGGACGATCATGATACTTCCCAAAAATCTAAATTCTTGATCAATGGAGGAACAATATCACCATTTTTGTTCAATAAGATACCAAAGTGGATTAATCGACTCATTCCATACTAGAAAAATAATCAGGAAATCCTTTGATAACCCGGATTCCTATTTCTCAATGATATTCCACGATCAAGAGACAATTGCTGAATCCCGCGAAACCATCGACTTCGATTCTTGAATAATCCACATCACTTCGCTTCTATTGGAACACAAGATTCCCCTCTTTTATTTGTTTGACATAAACTCCATTCTTGAACCAAGCTTTGGAGATTACATTGAAGTGTCGAGTTGTTGGTTTATTGAAGAACTTTGAGGAGCAACGCTTGAGTGGTAAAAGGCAAGAGTAGTGAGATTCATTGAGGGTAAAAGCCTAATTGTGTGATACACGAGTGTTGAGATCCACACCACGTGAGTGTATGATTCATTTTTTTTTTGGTGAGGTAATTTTGAATCTAACAATCTTTTGTTTGTAAGTAAGTAATTTGCAGATCGCTGGGACACTATGGCTACATCCATGAATCCGAAAAGAAAGGAAGAAGATAAAAGATTAAAAGAAAGAGATGAAGATACCTTTCACATGGAGTTACGAAAACTCTATGAAGCGATGAAGAAAGAAAATGTTGAGTGGGATGAAAGAAAAACAAAAGAAAAACAACATAATTCCACAAGAACATCTTCAAACTATCCTTCATCTAATGAGGGAGAGTTGAAAAACTAAGGCATATAAAAAGAAGAACCCAAGGGACACATCAAGTGCTTGTAGAAAATCAATAATCAGAGTTGATAATTTCATGTGGTATGACCTTATTGACGATCTATTTGTATCTGCAAATGAAATTGAACTTGTACCACAATTTGACTAGGTCAAATCTTTAAGTGGAGATGTGACTCAGATTTGGAGTGAACATGACCTTGTTAACTATTCTTTTTTTGTGAATAATCTGCCACAATGTGATTAAAGTGAGGAACGAGATAAGTTGAGTGAACAAATGCAAGAAAAATTTGAGAGAGGATAAATTTTGTTCATATGCCGATCAACTAACTCTTTCTTGCTTTAGTCTTACACCTCCTTTCATGAAGAAAGTTGAGGATGAACCTTGTGTAAAGGATGATGACACCTCACTTGAAGAAGATAATCTCATTGATCAAGGTTTAAAAGTGTGTGATAAGCCATCGTGGGAAGATACTAAAGATGAGTTTTTAGTACATTTTTGTCCACTTTGGGATCCCAATGAAGGAAGCAAAGATGATGAAGTTCCTAATGAAGATAATGAGATTTTTAATATTGAAAAAGTTGAGCTGAATGCATAATGTAGTGTCTCAATTGTGGAGAAGGATAAGTGCTCACATGTTGCTAACTTCACAATATCTTTATCTTGTTGTGTAGATCCTTTTTTATAGGTTAATCCAAAGCCACATCTCAAGAAAATTGCTTTTGATCCATATCTTGACTATGGTATATCCAATGGTGAGGTTAAGTCGTTAGAAAAAAAAATGGTATGGTTTCTTGGTATTCATATGCTTTTTAATCTAAGTAATGGCCCTCTACTATTTAAAGAGCTTATGAATTGTGCTTTTAGTGGTTGTGTTGGTAATCACGTTTTTCTGTTAGATGATGTTATTCTTGGGTATTTAAAAGGAGTGTGTTTGTGCATAAAAGAACTAAATGTATTAAATGGTTGCACAATCACTGTCTTGTGCTATTTTTACCAAGTGTTTGTTGCGTGTTCTTACTTATTGTGATTATCATGTTGGTTGCAGGTCATGTCAAGATTTGAGGATGAATCTTCTTTAAGAGGGGGAGAATGATAGTAACAATGGAGGCTCAACTTAAGGATGAATACCATCAATGCAAAGATTCGAGGACGTATCTTCTTTAAGAGGGGGAGAATGATAGCATCCAAGAAAGTGAAACTCCATTGCGGATCAGAGAATTTAAAGATGCTTTAATTGGCTTCAATTAAGAATAAAAACATGTCTTATGATTGAAGAAGAGCTCCGGCCCAAAGTAGATCTTTGAGGAAAAGTCTTGCAACTATTTGGAGGGCCAAATTGAAAATCAAGACGAGTTAGATTATGGCCCAAAATCTGTCAAGAAATGGAGCAAGTCTAGCAGCCCAATTTGGGGTTCTAGAAGCTTTTTGATGCCATGTTGACTGCATTTAAAGCTTTATTGTACAAGTGTTGGTGGTCTTCTATTCACCTTGGAACCAAGTGTTGGTGGTCTTCTATGACCCTTGGAACCAAGTGTTGGTGGTCTCCTATGCACCTTGAAAATTTTAGATTATTTAGTTTGACCACCATTAAAGGAGTGTTTTATGTTTTCATTGTAACGAAATTTGATGAATATTAATATTATTAGCCTTGTGGCTTGTGGAGACCTGTGAGGTTCTCTTTTGGGTTATGCTCCTTTTATTCTACTTTGAACCATAGCTCGGATTCTTCAATGGTAAGATTCCTTATTTGAGTTCCCTCCTCCCTTTCTTCTTCTTCATAATTGATTCAACCCCTTCTTTACTATTTAAACAAGGTTTAAAGTATCAACTACTTGAACTTGTGTTCTTCTTTCGAAGAATCAATCCTTCCCTCTTTCAATCTTCTAATTCTAAAGTCTTCGTATCCGTGTTGTTATCTAGTAGAAAAAGTTCATTTGATATGTAAAATCTTGTCTTGAAAGTAAAATTCACTATATTTAGTTATATTTGTTCTCTTGCTAAAGTATTTGTTCATACTTATCGTGTTCTTGATTTGATTTTGTGGCTCTTTCTTTATTTCGTGCCAATTTGTTTTGCGTCAATTGTTCATTTGAAAAAATTGAAACCCTTCTTATTGGACGATCATGATACTTCCCAAAAATCTAAATTCTTGATCAACGGAGGAACAATATCACCATTTTTGTTCAATAAGATACCAACGTGGATTAATCGTCTCATTCCATACTATAAATAATCGCAGGAAATCCTTTGATAACCCGGATTCCTATTTCTCAATGATATTCCACGATCAAGACAATTGGCTGAATCCCGCGAAACCATCGACTTCGATTCTTGAATAATCCACATCACTCTCGCTTCTATTGGAACACAAGATTCCCCTCTTTTATTTGTTTGACATAAACTCCATTCTTGAACCAAGCTTTCGGAGATTACATTGAAGTGTACGAGTTGTTGGTTTATTGAAGAACTTTGAGGAGCAACGCTTGAGTGGTAAAAGGCAAGAGTAGTGAGATTCATTGAGGGTAAAAGCCTAATTGTGTGATACACGAGTGTTGAGATCCACACCACGTGAGTGTATGATTCATTTTTTTTTGGTGAGGTAATTCTGAATCTAACAATCTTTTGTTTGTAAGTAAGTAATTTGCAGATCTCGGGACACTATGGCTACATCCATGAATCCGAAAAGAAAGGAAGAAGATAAAAGATTAAAAGAAAGAGATGAAGATACCTTTCACATGGAGTTACGAAAACTCTATGAAGCGATGAAGAAAGAAAATGTTGAGTGGGATGAAAGAAAGAAAAACAACATAATTCCACAAGAACATCTTCAAACTATCCTTCATCTAATGAGGGAGAGTTGAAACACTAAGGCATATAAAAAGAAGAACCCAAGGGACACATCAAGTGGTTGTAGAAAATCAATAATCGAGTTTCTTTTTTTGTGAATAATCTGCCACAATGTGATTAAAGTGAGGAACGAGATAAGTTGAGTGAACAAATGCAAGAAAAATTTGAGAGAGGATAAATTTTGTTCATATGCCGATCAACTAACTCTTTCTTGCTTTAGTCTTACACCTCCTTTCATGAAGAAAGTTGAGGATGAACCTTGTGTAAAGGATGATGACACCTCACTTGAAGAAGATAATCTCATTGATCAAGGTTTAAAAGTGTGTGATAAGCCATCGTGGGAAGATACTAAAGATGAGTTTTTAGTACATTTTTGTCCACTTTGGGATCCCAATGAAGGAAGCAAAGATGATGAAGTTCCTAATGAAGATAATGAAGATAATGAGATTTTTAATATTGAAAAAGTTGAGCTGAATGCATAATGTAGTGTCTCAATTGTGGAGAAGGATAAGTGCTCACATGTTGCTAACTTCACAATATCTTTATCTTGTTGTGTAGATCCTTTTTTATAGGTTAATCCAAAGCCACATCTCAAGAAAATTGCTTTTGATCCATATCTTGACTATGGTATATCCAATGGTGAGGTTAAGTCGTTTAGAAAAAAAAATGGTATGGTTTCTTGGTATTCATATGCTTTTTAATCTAAGTAATGGCCCTCTACTATTTAAAGAGCTTATGAATTGTGCTTTTAGTGGTTGTGTTGGTAATCACGTTTTTCTGTTAGATGATGTTATTCTTGGGTATTTAAAAGGAGTGTTTGTGCATAAAAGAACTAAATGTATTAAATGGTTGCACAATCACTGTCTTGTGCTATTTTTACCAAGTGTTTGTTGCGTGTTCTTACTTATTGTGATTATCATGTTGGTTGCAGGTCATGTCAAGATTTGAGGATGAATCTTCTTTAAGAGGGGGAGAATGATAGTAACAATGGAGGCTCAACTTAAGGATGAATACCATCAATGCAAAGATTCGAGGACGTATCTTCTTTAAGAGGGGGAGAATGATAGCATCCAAGAAAGTGAAACTCCATTGCGGATCAGAGAATTTAAAGATGCTTTAATTGGCTTCAATTAAGAATAAAAACATGTCTTATGATTGAAGAAGAGCTCCGGCCCAAAGTAGATCTTTGAGGAAAAGTCTTGCAACTATTTGGAGGGCCAAATTGAAAATCAAGACGAGTTAGATTATGGCCCAAAATCTGTCAAGAAATGGAGCAAGTCTAGCAGCCCAATTTGGGGTTCTAGAAGCTTATTTGATGCCATGTTGACTGCATTTAAAGCTTTATTGTACAAGTGTTGGTGGTCTTCTATTCACCTTGGAACCAAGTGTTGGTGGTCTTCTATGACCCTTGGAACCAAGTGTTGGTGGTCTCCTATGCACCTTGAAAATTTTAGATTATTTAGTTTGACCACCATTAAAGGAGTGTTTTATGTTTTCATTGTAACGAAATTTGATGAATATTAATATTATTAGCCTTGGGCTTGTGGAGACCTGTGAGGTTCTCTTTTGGGTTATGCTCCTTTTATTCTACTTTTGAAAGTAAAATTCACTATATTTAGTTATATTTGTTCTCTTGCTAAAGTATTTGTTCATACTTATCGTGTTCTATTTGTTCTCTTGCGATTTTGATTTGGCTCTTTCTTTATTTCGTGCCAATTTGTTTTGCGTCAATTGTTCATTTGAAAAAATTGAAACCCTTCTTATTGGACGATCATGATACTTCCCAAAAATCTAAATTCTTGATCAACGGAGGAACAATATCACCATTTTTGTTCAATAAGATACCAACGTGGATTAATCGTCTCATTCCATACTATAAATAATCGCAGAAATCCTTTGATAACCCGGATTCCTATTTCTCAATGATATTCCACGATCAAGACAATTGGTGAATCCCGCGAAACCATCGACTTCGATTCTTGAATAATCCACATCACTTCTGCTTCTATTGGAACACAAGATTCCCCTCTTTTATTTGTTTGACATAAACTCCATTCTTGAACCAAGCTTCGGAGATTACATTGAAGTGTCTGAGTTGTTGGTTTATTGAAGAACTTTGAGGAGCAACGCTTGAGTGGTAAAAGGCAAGAGTAGTGAGATTCATTGAGGGTAAAAGCCTAATTGTGTGATACACGAGTGTTGAGATCCACACCACGTGAGTGTATGATTCATTTTTTTTTGGTGAGGTAATTTGAATCTAACAATCTTTTTTGTAAGTAAGTAAGTAAGTAATTTGCAGATCTCGGGACACTATGGCTACATCCATGAATCCGAAAAGAAAGGAAGAAGATAAAAGATTAAAAGAAAGAGATGAAGATACCTTTCACATGGAGTTACGAAAACTCTATGAAGCGATGAAGAAAGAAAATGTTGAGTGGGATGAAAGAAAGAAAAACAACATAATTCCACAAGAACATCTTCAAACTATCCTTCATCTAATGAGGGAGAGTTGAAACACTAAGGCATATAAAAAGAAGAACCCAAGGGACACATCAAGTGGTTGTAGAAAATCAATAATCGAGTTGATTTTTGTCCACTTTGGGATCCCAATGAAGGAAGCAAAGATGATGAAGTTCCTAATGAAGATAATGAGATACATGAATCTTTTGATGCCATTAATATTGAAAAAGTTGAGCTGAATGCATAATGTAGTGTCTCAATTGTGGAGAAGGATAAGTGCTCACATGTTGCTAACTTCACAATATCTTTATCTTGTTGTGTAGATCCTTTTTTATAGGTTAATCCAAAGCCACATCTCAAGAAAATTGCTTTTGATCCATATCTTGACTATGGTATATCCAATGGTGAGGTTAAGTCGTTTAGAAAAAAAAATGGTATGGTTTCTTGGTATTCATATGCTTTTTAATCTAAGTAATGGCCCTCTACTATTTAAAGAGCTTATGAATTGTGCTTTTAGTGGTTGTGTTGGTAATCACGTTTTTCTGTTAGATGATGTTATTCTTGGGTATTTAAAAGGAGTGTTTGTGCATAAAAGAACTAAATGTATTAAATGGTTGCACAATCACTGTCTTGTGCTATTTTTACCAAGTGTTTGTTGCGTGTTCTTACTTATTGTGATTATCATGTTGGTTGCAGGTCATGTCAAGATTTGAGGATGAATCTTCTTTAAGAGGGGGAGAATGATAGTAACAATGGAGGCTCAACTTAAGGATGAATACCATCAATGCAAAGATTCGAGGACGTATCTTCTTTAAGAGGGGGAGAATGATAGCATCCAAGAAAGTGAAACTCCATTGCGGATCAGAGAATTTAAAGATGCTTTAATTGGCTTCAATTAAGAATAAAAACATGTCTTATGATTGAAGAAGAGCTCCGGCCCAAAGTAGATCTTTGAGGAAAAGTCTTGCAACTATTTGGAGGGCCAAATTGAAAATCAAGACGAGTTAGATTATGGCCCAAAATCTGTCAAGAAATGGAGCAAGTCTAGCAGCCCAATTTGGGGTTCTAGAAGCTTATTTGATGCCATGTTGACTGCATTTAAAGCTTTATTGTACAAGTGTTGGTGGTCTTCTATTCACCTTGGAACCAAGTGTTGGTGGTCTCCTATGCACCTTGAAAATTTTAGATTATTTAGTTTGACCACCATTAAAGGAGTGTTTTATGTTTTCATTGTAACGAAATTTGATGAATATTAATATTATTAGCCTTGTGGCTTGTGGAGACTGTGAGGTTCTCTTTTGGGTTATGCTCCTTTTATTCTACTTTGAACCATAGCTCGGATTCTTCAATGGTAAGATTCCTTATTTGAGTTCCCTCCTCCCTTTCTTCTTCTTCATAATTGATTCAACCCCTTCTTTACTATTTAAACAAGGTTTAAAGTATCAACTACTTGAACTTGTGTTCTTCTTTCGAAGAATCAATCCTTCCCTCTTTCAATCTTCTAATTCTAAAGTCTTCTCGTATCCGTGTTGTTATCTAGTAGTATCGAGCTTTGGATGGTTGGGTATTCTTATACTCACTCGATCTACTGATTTGAACGCTAGCAATTGATGTTAAAATCTTGTCTTGAAAGTAAAATTCACTATATTTAGTTATATTTGTTCTCTTGCTAAAGTATTTGTTCATACTTATCGTGTTCTACTGATTTTGTGGCTCTTTCTTTATTTCGTGCCAATTTGTTTTGCGTCAATTGTTCATTTGAAAAAATTGAAACCCTTCTTATTGGACGATCATGATACTTCCCAAAAATCTAAATTCTTGATCAACGGGGAACAATATCACCATTTTTGTTCAATAAGATACCAACGTGGATTAATCGTCTCATTCCATACTATAAATAATCGCAGGAAATCCTTTGATAACCCGGATTCCTATTTCTCAATGATATTCCACGATCAAGACAATTGGCTGAATCCCGCGAAACCGTCGACTTCGATTCTTGAATAATCCACATCACTTCGCTTCTATTGGAACACAAGATTCCCCTCTTTTATTTGTTTGACATAAACTCCATTCTTGAACCAAGCTTTGGAGATTACATTGAAGTGTCTGAGTTGTTGGTTTATTGAAGAACTTTGAGGAGCAACGCTTGAGTGGTAAAAGGCAAGAGTAGTGAGATTCATTGAGGGTAAAAGCCTAATTGTGTGATACACGAGTGTTGAGATCCACACCACGTGAGTGTATGATTCATTTTTTTTTGGTGAGGTAATTTTGAATCTAACAATCTTTTGTTTGTAAGTAAGTAATTTGCAGATCTCTCGGGACACTATGGCTATCCATCGAAAAGAAATGAAAAGAAAAGAAAGGAAGAAGATAAAAGATTAAAAGAAAGAGATGAAGATACCTTTCACATGGAGTTACGAAAACTCTATGAAGCGATGAAGAAAGAAAATGTTGAGTGGGATGAAAGAAAGAAAAACAACATAATTCCACAAGAACATCTTCAAACTATCCTTCATCTAATGAGGGAGAGTTGAAACACTAAGGCATATAAAAAGAAGAACCCAAGGGACACATCAAGTGGTTGTAGAAAATCAATAATCGAGTTGATAAGTCGTTTAGAAAAAAAAATGGTATGGTTTCTTGGTATTCATATGCTTTTTAATCTAAGTAATGGCCCTCTACTATTTAAAGAGCTTATGAATTGTGCTTTTAGTGGTTGTGTTGGTAATCACGTTTTTCTGTTAGATGATGTTATTCTTGGGTATTTAAAAGGAGTGTTTGTGCATAAAAGAACTAAATGTATTAAATGGTTGCACAATCACTGTCTTGTGCTATTTTTACCAAGTGTTTGTTGCGTGTTCTTACTTATTGTGATTATCATGTTGGTTGCAGGTCATGTCAAGATTTGAGGATGAATCTTCTTTAAGAGGGGGAGAATGATAGTAACAATGGAGGCTCAACTTAAGGATGAATACCATCAATGCAAAGATTCGAGGACGTATCTTCTTTAAGAGGGGGAGAATGATAGCATCCAAGAAAGTGAAACTCCATTGCGGATCAGAGAATTTAAAGATGCTTTAATTGGCTTCAATTAAGAATAAAAACATGTCTTATGATTGAAGAAGAGCTCCGGCCCAAAGTAGATCTTTGAGGAAAAGTCTTGCAACTATTTGGAGGGCCAAATTGAAAATCAAGACGAGTTAGATTATGGCCCAAAATCTGTCAAGAAATGGAGCAAGTCTAGCAGCCCAATTTGGGGTTCTAGAAGCTTATTTGATGCCATGTTGACTGCATTTAAAGCTTTATTGTACAAGTGTTGGTGGTCTTCTATTCACCTTGGAACCAAGTGTTGGTGGTCTTCTATTCACCTTGGAACCAAGTGTTGGTGGTCTTCTATGACCCTTGGAACCAAGTGTTGGTGGTCTCCTATGCACCTTGAAAATTTTAGATTATTTAGTTTGACCACCATTAAAGGAGTGTTTTATGTTTTCATTGTAACGAAATTTGATGAATATTAATATTATTAGCCTTGTGGCTTGTGGAGACTGTGAGGTTCTCTTTTGGGTTATGCTCCTTTTATTCTACTTTGAACCATAGCTCGGATTCTTCAATGGTAAGATTCCTTATTTGAGTTCCCTCCTTTTTTCTTCTTCTTCATAATTGATTCAACCCCTTCTTTACTATTTAAACAAGGTTTAAAGTATCAACTACTTGAACTTGTGTTCTTCTTTCGAAGAATCAATCCTTCCCTCTTTCAATCTTCTAATTCTAAAGTCTTCGTATCCGTGTTGTTATCTAGTAGTATCAGAGCTTTGGATGGTTGGGTATTCTTATACTCACTCGATCTACTGATTTGAACGCTAGCAATCCAAAAACAAATCTGAAAAAAAAAGTTACAATTACAAGAAGAACAAAAAAAAAATCTAAATTAAAAAATGCTCAATGAATAGTGCGTGAACAAGTACCTTTTTGGTATTATTCACATATTCTTGATATGTTTGTACTCAATCTTGTGATTTCATGACTTGAAGGTGTTGGGATATTCTCTCTAGTTGTTATTTTGTGAAACTCATTGGGAGTTGAAGTTGTATTCAAGTCCTCTTCATCAAAAATCCCAAAAGGGTCATAAAGAATCTCAAAAGTCATTTGGAGAAGTGCAAAGGTCATTGCAGCACTTTTGGATAAAAAGTTCATTTGATATGTTCTAGATCTTGTCTTGAAAGTAAAATTCACTATATTTAGTTATATTTGTTCTCTTGCTAAAGTATTTGTTCATACTTATCGTGTTCTACTGATTTCGTGCCTCTTTCTTTATTTCGTGCCAATTTGTTTTGTGTCAATTGTTCATTTGAAAAAATTGAAACCCTTCTTATTGGACGATCATGA
Organism: Anisodus tanguticus; assembly: GCA_034509755.1. Lineage (NCBI taxonomy): Eukaryota > Viridiplantae > Streptophyta > Magnoliopsida > Solanales > Solanaceae > Anisodus > Anisodus tanguticus. The sequence goes on along the minus strand of CM067544.1, from coordinate 34,041,763 downwards.
TACTTCCCAAAAATCTAAATTCTTGATCAATGGAGGAACAATATCACCATTTTTGTTCAATAAGATACCAAGTGGATTAATCGACTCATTCCATACTAGAAATAATCGCAGGAAATCCTTTGATAACCCGGATTCCTATTTCTCAATGATATTCCACGATCAAGACAATTGGCTGAATCCCGCGAAACCATCGACTTCGATTCTTGAATAATCCACATCACTTCTGCTTCTATTGGAACACAAGATTCCCCTCTTTTATTTGCTTGACATAAACTCCATTCTTGAACCAAGCTTTGGAGATTACATTGAAGTGTCTGAGTTGTTGGTTTATTGAAGAACTTTGAGGAGCAACGCTTGAGTGGTAAAAGGCAAGAGTAGTGAGATTCATTGAGGGTAAAAGCCTAATTGTGTGATACACGAGTGTTGAGATCCACACCACGTGAGTGTATGATTCATTTTTTTTGGTGAGGTAATTTTGAATCTAACAATCTTTTGTTTGTAAGTAAGTAATTTGCAGATCTCTGGGACACTATGGCTACATCCATGAATCCGAAAAGAAAGGAAGAAGATAAAAGATTAAAAGAAAGAGATGAAGATACCTTTCACATGGAGTTACGAAAACTCTATGAAGCGATGAAGAAAGAAAATGTTGAGTGGGATGAAAGAAAGAAAAACAACATAATTCCACAAGAACATCTTCAAACTATCCTTCATCTAATGAGGGAGAGTTGAAAAACTAAGGCATATAAAAAGAAGAACCCAAGGGACACATCAAGTGCTTGTAGAAAATCAATAATCAGAGTTGATAATTTCATGTGGTATGACCTTATTGACGATCTATTTGTATCTGCAAATGAAATTGAACTTGTACCACAATTTGACTAGGTCAAATCTTTAAGTGGAGATGTGACTCAGATTTGGAGTGAACATGACCTTGTTAACTATTCTTTTTTTGTGAATAATCTGCCACAATGTGATTAAAGTGAGGAACGAGATAAGTTGAGTGAACAAATGCAAGAAAAATTTGAGAGAGGATAAATTTTGTTCATATGCCGATCAACTAACTCTTTCTTGCTTTAGTCTTACACCTCCTTTTCATGAAAAGTTGAGGATGAACCTTGTGTAAAGGATGATGACACCTCACTTGAAGAAGATAATCTCATTGATCAAGGTTTAAAAGTGTGTGATAAGCCATCGTGGGAAGATACTAAAGATGAGTTTTTAGTACATTTTTGTCCACTTTGGGATCCCAATGAAGGAAGCAAAGATGATGAAGTTCCTAATGAAGATAATGAGATACAGATCTTTTTGCCATTAATATTGAAAAAGTTGAGCTGAATGCATAATGTAGTGTCTCAATTGTGGAGAAGGATAAGTGCTCACATGTTGCTAACTTCACAATATCTTTATCTTGTTGTGTAGATCCTTTTTTATAGGTTAATCCAAAGCCACATCTCAAGAAAATTGCTTTTGATCCATATCTTGACTATGGTATATCCAATGGTGAGGTTAAGTCGTTTAGAAAAAAAAAAAAAATGGTATGGTTTCTTGGTATTCATATGCTTTTTAATCTAAGTAATGGCCCTCTACTATTTAAAGAGCTTATGAATTGTGCTTTTAGTGGTTGTGTTGGTAATCACGTTTTTCTGTTAGATGATGTTATTCTTGGGTATTTAAAAGGAGTGTTTGTGCATAAAAGAACTAAATGTATTAAATGGTTGCACAATCACTGTCTTGTGCTATTTTTACCAAGTGTTTGTTGCGTGTTCTTACTTATTGTGATTATCATGTTGGTTTGCAGGTCATGTCAAGATTTGAGGATGAATCTTCTTTAAGAGGGGGAGAATGATAGTAACAATGGAGGCTCAACTTAAGGATGAATACCATCAATGCAAAGATTCGAGGACGTATCTTCTTTAAGAGGGGGAGAATGATAGCATCCAAGAAAGTGAAACTCCATTGCGGATCGAGAATTTAAAGATGCTTTAATTGGCTTCAATTAAGAATAAAAACATGTCTTATGATTGAAGAAGAGCTCCGGCCCAAAGTAGATCTTTGAGGAAAAGTCTTGCAACTATTTGGAGGGCCAAATTGAAAATCAAGACGAGTTAGATTATGGCCCAAAATCTGTCAAGAAATGGAGCAAGTCTAGCAGCCCAATTTGGGGTTCTAGAAGCTTATTTGATGCCATGTTGACTGCATTTAAAGCTTTATTGTACAAGTGTTGGTGGTCTTCTATTCACCTTGGAACCAAGTGTTGGTGGTCTCCTATGCACCTTGAAAATTTTAGATTATTTAGTTTGACCACCATTAAAGGAGTGTTTTATGTTTTCATTGTAACGAAATTTGATGAATATTAATATTATTAGCCTTGTGGCTTGTGGAGACCTGTGAGGTTCTCTTTTGGGTTATGCTCCTTTTATTCTACTTTGAACCATAGCTCGGATTCTTCAATGGTAAGATTCCTTATTTGAGTTCCCTCCTCCCTTTCTTCTTCTTCATAATTGATTCAACCCCTTCTTTACTATTTAAACAAGGTTTAAAGTATCAACTACTTGAACTTGTGTTCTTCTTTCGAAGAATCAATCCTTCCCTCTTTCAATCTTCTAATTCTAAAGTCTTCTGTATCCGTGTTGTTATCTAGTAGTATCAGAGCTTTGGATGGTTGGGTATTCTTATACTCACTCGATCTACTGATTTGAACGCTAGCAATCCAAAAACAAATCTGAAAAAAAAAGTTACAATTACAAGAAGAACAAAAAAAAAATCTAAATTAAAATCTGCTCAATGAATAGTGCGTGAACAGTACCTTTTTGGTATTATTCACATATTCTTGATATGTTTGTACTCAATCTTGTGATTTCATGACTTGAAGGTGTTGGGATATTCTCTCTAGTTGTTATTTTGTGAAACTCATTGGGAGTTGAAGTTGTATTCAAGTCCTCTTCATCAAAAATCCCAAAAGGGTCATAAAGAATCTCAAAAGTCATTTGGAGAAGTGCAAAGGTCATTGCAGCACTTTTGGATAAAAAGTTCATTTGATATGTTCTAGATCTTGTCTTGAAAGTAAAATTCACTATATTTAGTTATATTTGTTCTCTTGCTAAAGTATTTGTTCATACTTATCGTGTTCTACTGATTTTGTGCCTCTTTCTTTATTTCGTGCCAATTTGTTTTGTGTCAATTGTTCATTTGAAAAAATTGAAACCCTTCTTATTGGACGATCATGATACTTCCCAAAAATCTAAATTCTTGATCAATGGAGGAACAATATCACCATTTTTGTTCAATAAGATACCAAAGTGGATTAATCGACTCATTCCATACTAGAAATAAGCAGGAAATCCTTTGATAACCCGGATTCCTATTTCTCAATGATATTCCACGATCAAGACAATTGCTGAATCCCGCGAAACCATCGACTTCGATTCTTGAATAATCCACATCACTTCGCTTCTATTGGAACACAAGATTCCCCTCTTTTATTTGTTTGACATAAACTCCATTCTTGAACCAAGCTTTGGAGATTACATTGAAGTGTCCGAGTTGTTGGTTTATTGAAGAACTTTGAGGAGCAACGCTTGAGTGGTAAAAGGCAAGAGTAGTGAGATTCATTGAGGGTAAAAGCCTAATTGTGTGATACACGAGTGTTGAGATCCACACCACGTGAGTGTATGATTCATTTTTTTTGGTGAGGTAATTTTGAATCTAACAATCTTTTGTTTGTAAGTAAGTAATTTGCAGATCTCTGGGACACTATGGCTACATCCATGAATCCGAAAAGAAAGGAAGAAGATAAAAGATTAAAAGAAAGAGATGAAGATACCTTTCACACACATGGAGTTACGAAAACTCTATGAAGCGATGAAGAAAGAAAATGTTGAGTGGGATGAAAGAAAGAAAAACAACATAATTCCACAAGAACATCTTCAAACTATCCTTCATCTAATGAGGGAGAGTTGAAAAACTAAGGCATATAAAAAGAAGAACCCAAGGGACACATCAAGTGCTTGTAGAAAATCAATAATCAGAGTTGATAATTTCATGTGGTATGATGACCTTATTGACGATCTATTTTGTATCAACGCAAATGAAATTGAACTTGTACCACAATTTGACTAGGTCAAATCTTTAAGTGGAGATGTGACTCAGATTTGGAGTGAACATGACCTTGTTAACTATTCTTTTTTTGTGAATAATCTGCCACAATGTGATTAAAGTGAGGAACGAGATAAGTTGAGTGAACAAATGCAAGAAAAATTTGAGAGAGGATAAATTTTGTTCATATGCCGATCAACTAACTCTTTCTTGCTTTAGTCTTACACCTCCTTTCATGAAGAAAGTTGAGGATGAACCTTGTGTAAAGGATGATGACACCTCACTTGAAGAAGATAATCTCATTGATCAAGGTTTAAAAGTGTGTGATAAGCCATCGTGGGAAGATACTAAAGATGAGTTTTTAGTACATTTTTGTCCACTTTGGGATCCCAATGAAGGAAGCAAAGATGATGAAGTTCCTAATGAAGATAATGAGATACATGAATCTTTTGATGCCATTAATATTGAAAAAGTTGAGCTGAATGCATAATGTAGTGTCTCAATTGTGGAGAAGGATAAGTGCTCACATGTTGCTAACTTCACAATATCTTTATCTTGTTGTGTAGATCCTTTTTTATAGGTTAATCCAAAGCCACATCTCAAGAAAATTGCTTTTGATCCATATCTTGACTATGGTATATCCAATGGTGAGGTTAAGTCGTTTAGAAAAAAAAATGGTATGGTTTCTTGGTATTCATTGCTTTTTAATCTAAGTAATGGCCCTCTACTATTTAAAGAGCTTATGAATTGTGCTTTTAGTGGTTGTGTTGGTAATCACGTTTTTCTGTTAGATGATGTTATTCTTGGGTATTTAAAAGGAGTGTTTGTGCATAAAAGAACTAAATGTATTAAATGGTTGCACAATCACTGTCTTGTGCTATTTTTACCAAGTGTTTGTTGCGTGTTCTTACTTATTGTGATTATCATGTTGGTTGCAGGTCATGTCAAGATTTGAGGATGAATCTTCTTTAAGAGGGGGAGAATGATAGTAACAATGGAGGCTCAACTTAAGGATGAATACCATCAATGCAAAGATTCGAGGACGTATCTTCTTTAAGAGGGGGAGAATGATAGCATCCAAGAAAGTGAAACTCCATTGCGGATCGAGAATTTAAAGATGCTTTAATTGGCTTCAATTAAGAATAAAAACATGTCTTATGATTGAAGAAGAGCTCCGGCCCAAAGTAGATCTTTGAGGAAAAGTCTTGCAACTATTTGGAGGGCCAAATTGAAAATCAAGACGAGTTAGATTATGGCCCAAAATCTGTCAAGAAATGGAGCAAGTCTAGCAGCCCAATTTGGGGTTCTAGAAGCTTATTTGATGCCATGTTGACTGCATTTAAAGCTTTATTGTACAAGTGTTGGTGGTCTTCTATTCACCTTGGAACCAAGTGTTGGTGGTCTTCTATGACCCTTGGAACCAAGTGTTGGTGGTCTCCTATGCACCTTGAAAATTTTAGATTATTTAGTTTGACCACCATTAAAGGAGTGTTTTATGTTTTCATTGTAACGAAATTTGATGAATATTAATATTATTAGCCTTGTGGCTTGTGGAGACCTGTGAGGTTCTCTTTTGGGTTATGCTCCTTTTATTCTACTTTGAACCATAGCTCGGATTCTTCAATGGTAAGATTCCTTATTTGAGTTCCCTCCTCCCTTTCTTCTTCTTCATAATTGATTCAACCCCTTCTTTACTATTTAAACAAGGTTTAAAGTATCAACTACTTGAACTTGTGTTCTTCTTTCTGAAGAATCAATCCTTCCCTCTTTCAATCTTCTAATTCTAAAGTCTTCTGTATCCGTGTTGTTATCTAGTAGTATCAGAGCTTTGGATGGTTGGGTATTCTTATACTCACTCGATCTACTGATTTGAACGCTAGCAATCCAAAAACAAATCTGAAAAAAAAAAGTTACAATTACAAGAAGAACAAAAAAAAAATCTAAATTAAAATCTGCTCAATGAATAGTGCGTGAACAGTACCTTTTTGGTATTATTCACATATTCTTGATATGTTTGTACTCAATCTTGTGATTTCATGACTTGAAGGTGTTGGGATATTCTCTCTAGTTGTTATTTTGTGAAACTCATTGGGAGTTGAAGTTGTATTCAAGTCCTCTTCATCAAAAATCCCAAAAGGGTCATAAAGAATCTCAAAAGTCATTTGGAGAAGTGCAAAGGTCATTGCAGCACTTTTGGATAAAAAGTTCATTTGATATGTTCTAGATCTTGTCTTGAAAGTAAAATTCACTATATTTAGTTATATTTGTTCTCTTGCTAAAGTATTTGTTCATACTTATCGTGTTCTACTGATTTCGTGCCTCTTTCTTTATTTCGTGCCAATTTGTTTTGTGTCAATTGTTCATTTGAAAAAATTGAAACCCTTCTTATTGGACGATCATGATACTTCCCAAAAATCTAAATTCTTGATCAATGGAGGAACAATATCACCATTTTTGTTCAATAAGATACCAAAGTGGATTAATCGACTCATTCCATACTAGAAATAATCGCAGGAAATCCTTTGATAACCCGGATTCCTATTTCTCAATGATATTCCACGATCAAGACAATTGGCTGAATCCCGCGAAACCATCGACTTCGATTCTTGAATAATCCACATCACTTCTGCTTCTATTGGAACACAAGATTCCCCTCTTTTATTTGCTTGACATAAACTCCATTCTTGAACCAAGCTTTGGAGATTACATTGAAGTGTCTGAGTTGTTGGTTTATTGAAGAACTTTGAGGAGCAACGCTTGAGTGGTAAAAGGCAAGAGTAGTGAGATTCATTGAGGGTAAAAGCCTAATTGTGTGATACACGAGTGTTGAGATCCACACCACGTGAGTGTATGATTCATTTTTTTTGGTGAGGTAATTTTGAATCTAACAATCTTTTGTTTGTAAGTAAGTAATTTGCAGATCTCTGGGACACTATGGCTACATCCATGAATCCGAAAAGAAAGGAAGAAGATAAAAGATTAAAAGAAAGAGATGAAGATACCTTTCACATGGAGTTACGAAAACTCTATGAAGCGATGAAGAAGAAAATGTTGAGTGGGATGAAAGAAAGAAAAACAACATAATTCCACAAGAACATCTTCAAACTATCCTTCATCTAATGAGGGAGAGTTGAAAAACTAAGGCATATAAAAAGAAGAACCCAAGGGACACATCAAGTGCTTGTAGAAAAGAAGAACCCAAGGGACACATCAAGTGCTTGTAGAAAATCAATAATCGAGTTGATAATTTCATGTGGTATGACCTTATTGACGATCTATTTGTATCAAGTGCAAATGAAATTGAACTTGAACTTGTACCACAATTTGACCACAAGGTCAAATCTTTAAGTGGAGATGTGACTCAGATTTGGAGTGAACATGACCTTGTTAACTATTTTTTTTGTGAATAATCTGCCACAATGTGATTAAAGTGAGGAACGAGATAAGTTGAGTGAACAAATGCAAGAAAAATTTGAGAGAGGATAAATTTTGTTCATATGCCGATCAACTAACTCTTTCTTGCTTTAGTCTTACACCTCCTTTCATGAAGAAAGTTGAGGATGAACCTTGTGTAAAGGATGATGACACCTCACTTGAAGAAGATAATCTCATTGATCAAGGTTTAAAAGTGTGTGATAAGCCATCGTGGGAAGATACTAAAGATGAGTTTTTAGTACATTTTTGTCCACTTTGGGATCCCAATGAAGGAAGCAAAGATGATGAAGTTCCTAATGAAGATAATGAGATACATGAATCTTTTGATTAATATTAAAAAAAGTTGAGCTGAATGCATAATGTAGTGTCTCAATTGTGGAGAAGGATAAGTGCTCACATGTTGCTAACTTCACAATATCTTTATCTTGTTGTGTAGATCCTTTTTTATAGGTTAATCCAAAGCCACATCTCAAGAAAATTGCTTTTGATCCATATCTTGACTATGGTATATCCAATGGTGAGGTTAAGTCGTTTAGAAAAAAAAATGGTATGGTTTCTTGGTATTCATATGCTTTTTAATCTAAGTAATGGCCCTCTACTATTTAAAGAGCTTATGAATTGTGCTTTTAGTGGTTGTGTTGGTAATCACGTTTTTCTGTTAGATGATGTTATTCTTGGGTATTTAAAAGGAGTGTTTGTGCATAAAAGAACTAAATGTATTAAATGGTTGCACAATCACTGTCTTGTGCTATTTTTACCAAGTGTTTGTTGCGTGTTCTTACTTATTGTGATTATCATGTTGGTTGCAGGTCATGTCAAGATTTGAGGATGAATCTTCTTTAAGAGGGGAGAATGATAGTAACAATGGAGGCTCAACTTAAGGATGAATACCATCAATGCAAAGATTCGAGGACGTATCTTCTTTAAGAGGGGAGAATGATAGCATCCAAGAAAGTGAAACTCCATTGCGGATCAGAGAATTTAAAGATGCTTTAATTGGCTTCAATTAAGAATAAAAACATGTCTTATGATTGAAGAAGAGCTCCGGCCCAAAGTAGATCTTTGAGGAAAAGTCTTGCAACTATTTGGAGGGCCAAATTGAAAATCAAGACGAGTTAGATTATGGCCCAAAATCTGTCAAGAAATGGAGCAAGTCTAGCAGCCCAATTTGGGGTTCTAGAAGCTTATTTGATGCCATGTTGACTGCATTTAAAGCTTTATTGTACAAGTGTTGGTGGTCTTCTATTCACCTTGGAACCAAGTGTTGGTGGTCTTCTATGACCCTTGGAACCAAGTGTTGGTGGTCTCCTATGCACCTTGAAAATTTTAGATTATTTAGTTTGACCACCACCATTAAAGGAGTGTTTTATGTTTTCATTGTAACGAAATTTGATGAATATTAATATTATTAGCCTTGTGGCTTGTGGAGACCTGTGAGGTTCTCTTTTGGGTTATGCTCCTTTTATTCTACTTTGAACCATAGCTCGGATTCTTCAATGGTAAGATTCCTTATTTGAGTTCCCTCCTCCCTTTCTTCTTCTTCATAATTGATTCAACCCCTTCTTTACTATTTAAACAAGGTTTAAAGTATCAACTACTTGAACTTGTGTTCTTCTTTCGAAGAATCAATCCTTCCCTCTTTCAATCTTCTAATTCTAAAGTCTTCGTATCCGTGTTGTTATCTAGTAGTATCAGAGCTTTGGATGGTTGGGTATTCTTATACTCACTCGATCTACTGATTTGAACGCTAGCAATCCAAAAACAAATCTGAAAAAAAAAGTTACAATTACAAGAAGAACAAAAAAAAAATCTAAATTAAAATCGCTCAATGAATAGTAGTGCGTGAACAGTACCTTTTTGGTATTATTCACATATTCTTGATATGTTTGTACTCAATCTTGTGATTTCATGACTTGAAGGTGTTGGGATATTCTCTCTAGTTGTTATTTTGTGAAACTCATTGGGAGTTGAAGTTGTATTCAAGTCCTCTTCATCAAAAATCCCAAAAGGGTCATAAAGAATCTCAAAAGTCATTTGGAGAAGTGCAAAGGTCATTGCAGCACTTTTGGATAAAAAGTTCATTTGATATGTTCTAGATCTTGTCTTGAAAGTAAAATTCACTATATTTAGTTATATTTGTTCTCTTGCTAAAGTATTTGTTCATACTTATCGTGTTCTACTGATTTCGTGCCTCTTTCTTTATTTCGTGCCAATTTGTTTTGTGTCAATTGTTCATTTGAAAAAATTGAAACCCTTCTTATTGGACGATCATGATACTTCCCAAAAATCTAAATTCTTGATCAATGGAGGAACAATATCACCATTTTTGTTCAATAAGATACCAAAGTGGATTAATCGACTCATTCCATACTAGAAATAATCGCAGGAAATCCTTTGATAACCCGGATTCCTATTTCTCAATGATATTCCACGATCAAGACAATTGGCTGAATCCCGCGAAACCATCGACTTCGATTCTTGAATAATCCACATCACTTCTGCTTCTATTGGAACACAAGATTCCCCTCTTTTATTTGCTTGACATAAACTCCATTCTTGAACCAAGCTTTGGAGATTACATTGAAGTGTCTGAGTTGTTGGTTTATTGAAGAACTTTGAGGAGCAACGCTTGAGTGGTAAAAGGCAAGAGTAGTGAGATTCATTGAGGGTAAAAGCCTAATTGTGTGATACACGAGTGTTGAGATCCACACCACGTGAGTGTATGATTCATTTTTTTTGGTGAGGTAATTTTGAATCTAACAATCTTTTGTTTGTAAGTAAGTAATTTGCAGATCTCTGGGACACTATGGCTACATCCATGAATCCGAAAAGAAAGGAAGAAGATAAAAGATTAAAAGAAAGAGATGAAGATACCTTTCACATGGAGTTACGAAAACTCTATGAAGCGATGAAGAAAGAAAATGTTGAGTGGGATGAAAGAAAGAAAAAAACAACATAATTCCACAAGAACATCTTCAAACTATCCTTCATCTAATGAGGGAGAGTTGAAAAACTAAGGCATATAAAAAGAAGAACCCAAGGGACACATCAAGTGCTTGTAGAAAATCAATAATCAGAGTTGATAATTTCATGTGGTATGACCTTATTGACGATCTATTTGTATCTCGCAAATGAAATTGAACTTGTACCACAATTTGACTAGGTCAAATCTTTAAGTGGAGATGTGACTCAGATTTGGAGTGAACATGACCTTGTTAACTATTCTTTTTTTGTGAATAATCTGCCACAATGTGATTAAAGTGAGGAACGAGATAAGTTGAGTGAACAAATGCAAGAAAAATTTGAGAGAGGATAAATTTTGTTCATATGCCGATCAACTAACTCTTTCTTGCTTTAGTCTTACACCTCCTTTCATGAAGAAAGTTGAGGATGAACCTTGTGTAAAGGATGATGACACCTCACTTGAAGAAGATAATCTCATTGATCAAGGTTTAAAAGTGTGTGATAAGCCATCGTGGGAAGATACTAAAGATGAGTTTTTAGTACATTTTTGTCCACTTTGGGATCCCAATGAAGGAAGCAAAGATGATGAAGTTCCTAATGAAGATAATGAGATTTTTAATATTGAAAAAGTTGAGCTGAATGCATAATGTAGTGTCTCAATTGTGGAGAAGGATAAGTGCTCACATGTTGCTAACTTCACAATATCTTTATCTTGTTGTGTAGATCCTTTTTTATAGGTTAATCCAAAGCCACATCTCAAGAAAATTGCTTTTGATCCATATCTTGACTATGGTATATCCAATGGTGAGGTTAAGTCGTTTAGAAAAAAAAATGGTATGGTTTCTTGGTATTCATATGCTTTTTAATCTAAGTAATGGCCCTCTACTATTTAAAGAGCTTATGAATTGTGCTTTTAGTGGTTGTGTTGGTAATCACGTTTTTCTGTTAGATGATGTTATTCTTGGGTATTTAAAAGGAGTGTTTGTGCATAAAAGAACTAAATGTATTAAATGGTTGCACAATCACTGTTTGTCTTGTGCTATTTTTACCAAGTGTTTGTTGCGTGTTCTTACTTATTGTGATTATCATGTTGGTTGCAGGTCATGTCAAGATTTGAGGATGAATCTTCTTTAAGAGGGGGAGAATGATAGTAACAATGGAGGCTCAACTTAAGGATGAATACCATCAATGCAAAGATTCGAGGACGTATCTTCTTTAAGAGGGGAGAATGATAGCATCCAAGAAAGTGAAACTCCATTGCGGATCAGAGAATTTAAAGATGCTTTAATTGGCTTCAATTAAGAATAAAAACATGTCTTATGATTGAAGAAGAGCTCCGGCCCAAAGTAGATCTTTGAGGAAAAGTCTTGCAACTATTTGGAGGGCCAAATTGAAAATCAAGACGAGTTAGATTATGGCCCAAAATCTGTCAAGAAATGGAGCAAGTCTAGCAGCCCAATTTGGGGTTCTAGAAGCTTATTTGATGCCATGTTGACTGCATTTAAAGCTTTATTGTACAAGTGTTGGTGGTCTTCTATTCACCTTGGAACCAAGTGTTGGTGGTCTTCTATGACCCTTGGAACCAAGTGTTGGTGGTCTCCTATGCACCTTGAAAATTTTAGATTATTTAGTTTGACCACCATTAAAGGAGTGTTTTATGTTTTCATTGTAACGAAATTTGATGAATATTAATATTATTAGCCTTGTGGCTTGTGGAGACCTGTGAGGTTCTCTTTTGGGTTATGCTCCTTTTATTCTACTTTGAACCATAGCTCGGATTCTTCAATGGTAAGATTCCTTATTTGAGTTCCCTCCTCCCTTTCTTCTTCTTCATAATTGATTCAACCCCTTCTTTACTATTTAAACAAGGTTTAAAGTATCAACTACTTGAACTTGTGTTCTTCTTCTCGAAGAATCAATCCTTCCCTCTTTCAATCTTCTAATTCTAAAGTCTTTCGTATCCGTGTTGTTATCTAGTAGTATCGAGCTTTGGATGGTTGGGTATTCTTATACTCACTCGATCTACTGATTTGAACGCTAGCAATCCAAAAACAAATCTGAAAAAAAAAGTTACAATTACAAGAAGAACAAAAAAAAAAATCTAAATTAAAATCTGCTCAATGAATAGTGCGTGAACAGTACCTTTTTGGTGTTATTCACATATTCTTGATATGTTTGTACTCAATCTTGTGATTTCATGACTTGAAGCTGTTGGGATATTCTCTCTAGTTGTTATTTTGTGAAACTCATTGGGAGTTGAAGTTGTATTCAAGTCCTCTTCATCAAAAATCCCAAAAGGGTCATAAAGAATCTCAAAAGTCATTTGGAGAAGTGCAAAGGTCATTGCAGCACTTTTGGATAAAAAGTTCATTTGATATGTTCTAGATCTTGTCTTGAAAGTAAAATTCACTATATTTAGTTATATTTGTTCTCTTGCTAAAGTATTTGTTCATACTTATCGTGTTCTACTGATTTCGTGCCTCTTTCTTTATTTCGTGCCAATTTGTTTTGTGTCAATTGTTCATTTGAAAAAATTGAAACCCTTCTTATTGGACGATCATGATACTTCCCAAAAATCTAAATTCTTGATCAATGGAGGAACAATATCACCATTTTTGTTCAATAAGATACCAAAGTGGATTAATCGACTCATTCCATACTAGAAATAATCGCAGGAAATCCTTTGATAACCCGGATTCCTATTTCTCAATGATATTCCACGATCAAGACAATTGGCTGAATCCCCGCGAAACCATCGACTTCGATTCTTGAATAATCCACATCACTTTCGCTTCTATTGGAACACAAGATTCCCCTCTTTTATTTGCTTGACATAAACTCCATTCTTGAACCAAGCTTTGGAGATTACATTGAAGTGTACGAGTTGTTGGTTTATTGAAGAACTTTGAGGAGCAACGCTTGAGTGGTAAAAGGCAAGAGTAGTGAGATTCATTGAGGGTAAAAGCCTAATTGTGTGATACACGAGTGTTGAGATCCACACCACGTGAGTGTATGATTCATTTTTTTTGGTGAGGTAATTTTGAATCTAACAATCTTTTGTTTGTAAGTAAGTAATTTGCAGATCTCTGGGACACTATGGCTACATCCATGAATCCGAAAAGAAAGGAAGAAGATAAAAGATTAAAAGAAAGAGATGAAGATACCTTTCACATGGAGTTACGAAAACTCTATGAAGCGATGAAGAAAGAAAATGTTGAGTGGGATGAAAGAAAGAAAAACAACATAATTCCACAAGAACATCTTCAAACTATCCTTCATCTAATGAGGGAGAGTTGAAAAACTAAGGCATATAAAAAGAAGAACCCAAGGGACACATCAAGTGCTTGTAGAAAATCAATAATCAGAGTTGATAATTTCATGTGGTATGATGACCTTATTGACGATCTATTTGTATCTGCAAATGAAATTGAACTTGTACCACAATTTGACTAGGTCAAATCTTTAAGTGGAGATGTGACTCAGATTTGGAGTGAACATGACCTTGTTAACTATTCTTTTTTTTGTGAATAATCTGCCACAATGTGATTAAAGTGAGGAACGAGATAAGTTGAGTGAACAAATGCAAGAAAAATTTGAGAGAGGATAAATTTTGTTCATATGCCGATCAACTAACTCTTTCTTGCTTTAGTCTTACACCTCCTTTCATGAAGAAAGTTGAGGATGAACCTTGTGTAAAGGATGATGACACCTCACTTGAAGAAGATAATCTCATTGATCAAGGTTTAAAAGTGTGTGATAAGCCATCGTGGGAAGATACTAAAGATGAGTTTTTAGTACATTTTTGTCCACTTTGGGATCCCAATGAAGGAAGCAAAGATGATGAAGTTCCTAATGAAGATAATGAGATACATGAATCTTTTGATGCCATTAATATTGAAAAAGTTGAGCTGAATGCATAATGTAGTGTCTCAATTGTGGAGAAGGATAAGTGCTCACATGTTGCTAACTTCACAATATCTTTATCTTGTTGTGTAGATCCTTTTTTATAGGTTAATCCAAAGCCACATCTCAAGAAAATTGCTTTTGATCCATATCTTGACTATGGTATATCCAATGGTGAGGTTAAGTCGTTTAGAAAAAAAAATGGTATGGTTTCTTGGTATTCATATGCTTTTTAATCTAAGTAATGGCCCTCTACTATTTAAAGAGCTTATGAATTGTGCTTTTAGTGGTTGTGTTGGTAATCACGTTTTTCTGTTAGATGATGTTATTCTTGGGTATTTAAAAGGAGTGTTTGTGCATAAAAGAACTAAATGTATTAAATGGTTGCACAATCACTGTCTTGTGCTATTTTTACCAAGTGTTTGTTGCGTGTTCTTACTTATTGTGATTATCATGTTGGTTGCAGGTCATGTCAAGATTTGAGGATGAATCTTCTTTAAGGGGGAGAATGATAGTAACAATGGAGGCTCAACTTAAGGATGAATACCATCAATGCAAAGATTCGAGGACGTATCTTCTTTAAGAGGGGGAGAATGATAGCATCCAAGAAAGTGAAACTCCATTGCGGATCAGAGAATTTAAAGATGCTTTAATTGGCTTCAATTAAGAATAAAAACATGTCTTATGATTGAAGAAGAGCTCCGGCCCAAAGTAGATCTTTGAGGAAAAGTCTTGCAACTATTTGGAGGGCCAAATTGAAAATCAAGACGAGTTAGATTATGGCCCAAAATCTGTCAAGAAATGGAGCAAGTCTAGCAGCCCAATTTGGGGTTCTAGAAGCTTATTTGATGCCATGTTGACTGCATTTAAAGCTTTATTGTACAAGTGTTGGTGGTCTTCTATTCACCTTGGAACCAAGTGTTGGTGGTCTTCTATGACCCTTGGAACCAAGTGTTGGTGGTCTCCTATGCACCTTGAAAATTTTAGATTATTTAGTTTGACCACCATTAAAGGAGTGTTTTATGTTTTCATTGTAACGAAATTTGATGAATATTAATATTATTAGCCTTGTGGCTTGTGGAGACTGTGAGGTTCTCTTTTGGGTTATGCTCCTTTTATTCTACTTTGAACCATAGCTCGGATTCTTCAATGGTAAGATTCCTTATTTGAGTTCCCTCCTCCCTTTCTTCTTCTTCATAATTGATTCAACCCCTTCTTTACTATTTAAACAAGGTTTAAAGTATCAACTACTTGAACTTGTGTTCTTCTTTCTGAAGAATCAATCCTTCCCTCTTTCAATCTTCTAATTCTAAAGTCTTCGTATCCGTGTTGTTATCTAGTAGTATCAGAGCTTTGGATGGTTGGGTATTCTTATACTCACTCGATCTACTGATTTGAACGCTAGCAATCCAAAAACAAATCTGAAAAAAAAAGTTACAATTACAAGAAGAACAAAAAAAAAATCTAAATTAAAATCTGCTCAATGAATAGTGCGTGAACTACTTTTTGGTATTATTCACATATTCTTGATATGTTTGTACTCAATCTTGTGATTTCATGACTTGAAGGTGTTGGGATATTCTCTCTAGTTGTTATTTTGTGAAACTCATTGGGAGTTGAAGTTGTATTCAAGTCCTCTTCATCAAAAATCCCAAAAGGGTCATAAAGAATCTCAAAAGTCATTTGGAGAAGTGCAAAGGTCATTGCAGCACTTTTGGATAAAAAGTTCATTTGATATGTTCTAGATCTTGTCTTGAAAGTAAAATTCACTATATTTAGTTATATTTGTTCTCTTGCTAAAGTATTTGTTCATACTTATCGTGTTCTACTGATTTCGTGCCTCTTTCTTTATTTCGTGCCAATTTGTTTTGTGTCAATTGTTCATTTGAAAAAATTGAAACCCTTCTTATTGGACGATCATGATACTTCCCAAAAATCTAAATTCTTGATCAATGGAGGAACAATATCACCATTTTTGTTCAATAAGATACCAAAGTGGATTAATCGACTCATTCCATACTAGAAATAATCGCAGAAATCCTTTGATAACCCGGATTCCTATTTCTCAATGATATTCCACGATCAAGACAATTGCTGAATCCCGCGAAACCATCGACTTCGATTCTTGAATAATCCACATCACTTCGCTTCTATTGGAACACAAGATTCCCCTCTTTTATTTGCTTGACATAAACTCCATTCTTGAACCAAGCTTTGGAGATTACATTGAAGTGTCTGAGTTGTTGGTTTATTGAAGAACTTTGAGGAGCAACGCTTGAGTGGTAAAAGGCAAGAGTAGTGAGATTCATTGAGGGTAAAAGCCTAATTGTGTGATACACGAGTGTTGAGATCCACACCACGTGAGTGTATGATTCATTTTTTTTGGTGAGGTAATTTTGAATCTAACAATCTTTTGTTTGTAAGTAAGTAATTTGCAGATCTCTGGGACACTATGGCTACATCCATGAATCCGAAAAGAAAGGAAGAAGATAAAAGATTAAAAGAAAGAGATGAAGATACCTTTCACATGGAGTTACGAAAACTCTATGAAGCGATGAAGAAAGAAAATGTTGAGTGGGATGAAAGAAAGAAAAACAACATAATTCCACAAGAACATCTTCAAACTATCCTTCATCTAATGAGGGAGAGTTGAAAAACTAAGGCATATAAAAAGAAGAACCCAAGGGACACATCAAGTGCTTGTAGAAAATCAATAATCAGAGTTGATAATTTCATGTGGTATGATGACCTTATTGACGATCTATTTGTATCTGCAAATGAAATTGAACTTGTACCACAATTTGACTAGGTCAAATCTTTAAGTGGAGATGTGACTCAGATTTGGAGTGAACATGACCTTGTTAACTATTCTTTTTTTGTGAATAATCTGCCACAATGTGATTAAAGTGAGGAACGAGATAAGTTGAGTGAACAAATGCAAGAAAAATTTGAGAGAGGATAAATTTTGTTCATATGCCGATCAACTAACTCTTTCTTGCTTTAGTCTTACACCTCCTTTCATGAAGAAAGTTGAGGATGAACCTTGTGTAAAGGATGATGACACCTCACTTGAAGAAGATAATCTCATTGATCAAGGTTTAAAAGTGTGTGATAAGCCATCGTGGGAAGATACTAAAGATGAGTTTTTAGTACATTTTTGTCCACTTTGGGATCCCAATGAAGGAAGCAAAGATGATGAAGTTCCTAATGAAGATAATGAGATACATGAATCTTTTGATTTAATATTGAAAAAGTTGAGCTGAATGCATAATGTAGTGTCTCAATTGTGGAGAAGGATAAGTGCTCACATGTTGCTAACTTCACAATATCTTTATCTTGTTGTGTAGATCCTTTTTTATAGGTTAATCCAAAGCCACATCTCAAGAAAATTGCTTTTGATCCATATCTTGACTATGGTATATCCAATGGTGAGGTTAAGTCGTTTAGAAAAAAAAATGGTATGGTTTCTTGGTATTCATATGCTTTTTAATCTAAGTAATGGCCCTCTACTATTTAAAGAGCTTGAATTGTGCTTTTAGTGGTTGTGTTGGTAATCACGTTTTTCTGTTAGATGATGTTATTCTTGGGTATTTAAAAGGAGTGTTTGTGCATAAAAGAACTAAATGTATTAAATGGTTGCACAATCACTTTGTCTTGTGCTATTTTTACCAAGTGTTTGTTGCGTGTTCTTACTTATTGTGATTATCATGTTGGTTGCAGGTCATGTCAAGATTTGAGGATGAATCTTCTTTAAGAGGGGGAGAATGATAGTAACAATGGAGGCTCAACTTAAGGATGAATACCATCAATGCAAAGATTCGAGGACGTATCTTCTTTAAGAGGGGGAGAATGATAGCATCCAAGAAAGTGAAACTCCATTGCGGATCGAGAGAATTTAAAGATGCTTTAATTGGCTTCAATTAAGAATAAAAACATGTCTTATGATTGAAGAAGAGCTCCGGCCCAAAGTAGATCTTTGAGGAAAAGTCTTGCAACTATTTGGAGGGCCAAATTGAAAATCAAGACGAGTTAGATTATGGCCCAAAATCTGTCAAGAAATGGAGCAAGTCTAGCAGCCCAATTTGGGGTTCTAGAAGCTTATTTGATGCCATGTTGACTGCATTTAAAGCTTTATTGTACAAGTGTTGGTGGTCTTCTATTCACCTTGGAACCAAGTGTTGGTGGTCTTCTATGACCCTTGGAACCAAGTGTTGGTGGTCTCCTATGCACCTTGAAAATTTTAGATTATTTAGTTTGACCACCATTAAAGGAGTGTTTTATGTTTTCATTGTAACGAAATTTGATGAATATTAATATTATTAGCCTTGTGGCTTGTGGAGACCTGTGAGGTTCTCTTTTGGGTTATGCTCCTTTTATTCTACTTTGAACCATAGCTCGGATTCTTCAATGGTAAGATTCCTTATTTGAGTTCCCTCCTCCCTTTCTTCTTCTTCATAATTGATTCAACCCCTTCTTTACTATTTAAACAAGGTTTAAAGTATCAACTACTTGAACTTGTGTTCTTATTAAAATCTTGAATAGTAAAATTCATTCTATATTTAGATTTATATTTGTTCTCTTGCTGGGAAAGTTGTATTTGTTCATACTTATCGTGTTCATTACACTTTTGGATTTTGTGGCTCTTTCTTTATTTCGTGCCAATTTGTTTTGCGTCAATTGTTCATTTGAAAAAATTGAAACCCTTCTTATTGGACGATCATGATACTTCCCAAAAATCTAAATTCTTGATCAACGGAGGAACAATATCACCATTTTTGTTCAATAAGATACCAACGTGGATTAATCGTCTCATTCCATACTATAAATAATCGCAGGAAATCCTTTGATAACCCGGATTCCTATTTCTCAATGATATTCCACGATCAAGACAATTGGCTGAATCCCGCGAAACCATCGACTTCGATTCTTGAATAATCCACATCACTTCTGCTTCTATTGGAACACAAGATTCCCCTCTTTTATTTGTTTGACATAAACTCCATTCTTGAACCAAGCTTTGGAGATTACATTGAAGTGTCTGAGTTGTTGGTTTATTGAAGAACTTTGAGGAGCAACGCTTGAGTGGTAAAAGGCAAGAGTAGTGAGATTCATTGAGGGTAAAAGCCTAATTGTGTGATACACGAGTGTTGAGATCCACACCACGTGAGTGTATGATTCATTTTTTTTGGTGAGGTAATTCTGAATCTAACAATCTTTTGTTTGTAAGTAAGTAATTTGCAGATCTCTGGGACACTATGGCTACATCCATGAATCCGAAAAGAAAGGAAGAAGATAAAAGATTAAAAGAAAGAGATGAAGATACCTTTCACATGGAGTTACGAAAACTCTATGAAGCGATGAAGAAAGAAAATGTTGAGTGGGATGAAAGAAAGAAAAACAACATAATTCCACAAGAACATCTTCAAACTATCCTTCATCTAATGAGGGAGAGTTGAAAAAACTAAGGCATATAAAAAGAAGAACCCAAGGGACACATCAAGTGCTTGTAGAAAATCAATAATCGAGTTGATGTTGATAATTTCATGTGGTATGATGACCTTATTGACGATCTATTTGTTTGTATCTCTGCAAATGAAATTGAACTTGTTGTACCACAATTTGATTTGACTAGGTCAAATCTTTAAGTGGAGATGTGACTCAGATTTGGAGTGAACATGACCTTGTTAACTATTCTTTTTTTGTGAATAATCTGCCACAATGTGATTAAAGTGAGGAAGAGATAAGTTGAGTGAACAAATGCAAGAAAAATTTGAGAGAGGATAAATTTTGTTCATATGCCGATCAACTAACTCTTTCTTGCTTTAGTCTTACACCTCCTTTCATGAAGAAAGTTGAGGATGAACCTTGTGTAAAGGATGATGACACCTCACTTGAAGAAGATAATCTCATTGATCAAGGTTTAAAAGTGTGTGATAAGCCATCGTGGGAAGATACTAAAGATGAGTTTTTAGTACATTTTTGTCCACTTTGGGATCCCAATGAAGGAAGCAAAGATGATGAAGTTCCTAATGAAGATGAGATAATGAATCTTTTGATGCCATTAATATTGAAAAAGTTGAGCTGAATGCATAATGTAGTGTCAATTGTGGAGAAGGATAAGTGCTCACATGTTGCTAACTTCACAATATCTTTATCTTGTTGTGTAGATCCTTTTTTATAGGTTAATCCAAAGCCACATCTCAAGAAAATTGCTTTTGATCCATATCTTGACTATGGTATATCCAATGGTGAGGTTAAGTCGTTTAGAAAAAAAAATGGTATGGTTTCTTGGTATTCATATGCTTTTTAATCTAAGTAATGGCCCTCTACTATTTAAAGAGCTTATGAATTGTGCTTTTAGTGGTTGTGTTGGTAATCACGTTTTTCTGTTAGATGATGTTATTCTTGGGTATTTAAAAGGAGTGTTTGTGCATAAAAGAACTAAATGTATTAAATGGTTGCACAATCACTGTCTTGTGCTATTTTTACCAAGTGTTTGTTGCGTGTTCTTACTTATTGTGATTATCATGTTGGTTGCAGGTCATGTCAAGATTTGAGGATGAATCTTCTTTAAGAGGGGGAGAATGATAGTAACAATGGAGGCTCAACTTAAGGATGAA
Source organism: Anisodus tanguticus (assembly GCA_034509755.1). Lineage (NCBI taxonomy): Eukaryota > Viridiplantae > Streptophyta > Magnoliopsida > Solanales > Solanaceae > Anisodus > Anisodus tanguticus. The sequence goes on along the minus strand of CM067544.1, from coordinate 34,020,743 downwards.
TACCATCAATGCAAAGATTCGAGGACGTATCTTCTTTAAGAGGGGGAGAATGATAGCATCCAAGAAAGTGAAACTCCATTGCGGATCAGAGAATTTAAAGATGCTTTAATTGGCTTCAATTAAGAATAAAAACATGTCTTATGATTGAAGAAGAGCTCCGGCCCAAAGTAGATCTTTGAGGAAAAGTCTTGCAACTATTTGGAGGGCCAAATTGAAAATCAAGACGAGTTAGATTATGGCCCAAAATCTGTCAAGAAATGGAGCAAGTCTAGCAGCCCAATTTGGGGTTCTAGAAGCTTATTTGATGCCATGTTGACTGCATTTAAAGCTTTATTGTACAAGTGTTGGTGGTCTTCTATTCACCTTGGAACCAAGTGTTGGTGGTCTTCTATGACCCTTGGAACCAAGTGTTGGTGGTCTCCTATGCACCTTGAAAATTTTAGATTATTTAGTTTGACCACCATTAAAGGAGTGTTTTATGTTTTCATTGTAACGAAATTTGATGAATATTAATATTATTAGCCTTGTGGCTTGTGGAGACTGTGAGGTTCTCTTTTGGGTTATGCTCCTTTTATTCTACTTTGAACCATAGCTCGGATTCTTCAATGGTAAGATTCCTTATTTGAGTTCCCTCCTCCCTTTCTTCTTCTTCATAATTGATTCAACCCCTTCTTTACTATTTAAACAAGGTTTAAAGTATCAACTACTTGAACTTGTGTTCTTCTTTCTGAAGAATCAATCCTTCCCTCTTTCAATCTTCTAATTCTAAAGTCTTCTGTATCCGTGTTGTTATCTAGTAGTATCAGAGCTTTGGATGGTTGGGTATTCTTATACTCACTCGATCTACTGATTTGAACGCTAGCAATCCAAAAACAAATCTGAAAAAAAAAGTTACAATTACAAGAACAAAAAAAAAAATCTAAATTAAAATCTGCTCAATGAATAGTGCGTGAACAGTACCTTTTTGGTATTATTCACATATTCTTGATATGTTTGTACTCAATCTTGTGATTTCATGACTTGAAGGTGTTGGGATATTCTCTCTAGTTGTTATTTTGTGAAACTCATTGGGAGTTGAAGTTGTATTCAAGTCCTCTTCATCAAAAATCCCAAAAGGGTCATAAAGAATCTCAAAAGTCATTTGGAGAAGTGCAAAGGTCATTGCAGCACTTTTGGATAAAAAGTTCATTTGATATGTTCTAGATCTTGTCTTGAAAGTAAAATTCACTATATTTAGTTATATTTGTTCTCTTGCTAAAGTATTTGTTCATACTTATCGTGTTCTACTGATTTTGTGCCTCTTTCTTTATTTCGTGCCAATTTGTTTTGTGTCAATTGTTCATTTGAAAAAATTGAAACCCTTCTTATTGGACGATCATGATACTTCCCAAAAATCTAAATTCTTGATCAATGGAGGAACAATATCACCATTTTTGTTCAATAAGATACCAAAGTGGATTAATCGACTCATTCCATACTAGAAATAATCGCGCAGGAAATCCTTTGATAACCCGGATTCCTATTTCTCAATGATATTCCACGATCAAGACAATTGCTGAATCCCGCGAAACCATCGAGATTCTTGAATAATCCACATCACTCGCTTCTATTGGAACACAAGATTCCCCTCTTTTATTTGTTTGACATAAACTCCATTCTTGAACCAAGCTTTGGAGATTACATTGAAGTGTCCGAGTTGTTGGTTTATTGAAGAACTTTGAGGAGCAACGCTTGAGTGGTAAAAGGCAAGAGTAGTGAGATTCATTGAGGGTAAAAGCCTAATTGTGTGATACACGAGTGTTGAGATCCACACCACGTGAGTGTATGATTCATTTTTTTTGGTGAGGTAATTTTGAATCTAACAATCTTTTGTTTGTAAGTAAGTAATTTGCAGATCTCGGGACACTATGGCTACATCCATGAATCCGAAAAGAAAGGAAGAAGATAAAAGATTAAAAGAAAGAGATGAAGATACCTTTCACATGGAGTTACGAAAACTCTATGAAGCGATGAAGAAAGAAAATGTTGAGTGGGATGAAAGAAAGAAAAACAACATAATTCCACAAGAACATCTTCAAACTATCCTTCATCTAATGAGGGAGAGTTGAAACACTAAGGCATATAAAAAGAAGAACCCAAGGGACACATCAAGTGCTTGTAGAAAATCAATAATCGAGTTGATAATTTCATGATGGTATGATGACCTTAGAAGATCTATTTGTATTGGCAAATGAAATTGAACTTGTACCACAATTTGACTAGGTCAAATCTTTAAGTGGAGATGTGACTCAGATTTGGAGTGAACATGACCTTGTTAACTATTCTTTTTTTGTGAATAATCTGCCACAATGTGATTAAAGTGACGAGATAAGTTGAGAGTGAACAAATGCAAGAAAAATTTGAGAGAGGATAAATTTTTTGTTCATATGCCGATCAACTAACTCTTTTTAGTCTTACACCTCCTTTCATGAAGAAAGTTGAGGATGAACCTTGTGTAGTGAGGATGATGACACCTCACTTGAAGAAGATAATCTCATTGATCAAGGTTTAAAAGTGTGTGATAAGCCATCGTGGGAAGATACTAAAGATGAGTTTTTTAGTACATTTTTGTCCACTTTGGGATCCCAATGAAGGAAGCAAAGATGATGAAGTTCCTAATGAAGATAATGAGATTTTTTTGAATTAATATTGAAAAAATTAATGTCAGTGTCTCAATTGTGGAGAAGGATAAGTGCTCACATGTTGCTAACTTCACAATATCTTTATCTTGTTGTGTAGATCCTTTTTTATAGGTTAATCCAAAGCCACATCTCAAGAAAATTGCTTTTGATCCATATCTTGACTATGGTATATCCAATGGTGAGGTTAAGTCGTTTAGAAAAAAAAAATGGTATGTTTTCTTGGTATTATGCTTTTTAATCTAAGTAATGGCCCTCTACTATTTAAAGAGCTTATGAATTGTGCTTTTAGTGGTTGTGTTGGTAATCACGTTTTTCTATTAGATGATGTTATTCTTGGGTATTTAAAAGGAGTGTTTGTGCATAAAAGAACTAAATGTATTAAATGGTTGCACAATCACTATCTTGTGCTATTTTTACCAAGTGTTTGTTGCGTGTTCTTACTTATTGTGATTATCATGTTGGTTGCAGGTCATGTCAAGATTTGAGGATGAATCTTCTTTAAGAGGGGGAGAATGATAGTAACAATGGAGGCTCAACTTAAGGATGAATACCATCAATGCAAAGATTCGAGGACGTATCTTCTTTAAGAGGGGGAGAATGATAGCATCCAAGAAAGTGAAACTCCATTGCGGATCAGAGAATTTAAAGATGCTTTAATTGGCTTCAATTAAGAATAAAAACATGTCTTATGATTGAAGAAGAGCTCCGGCCCAAAGTAGATCTTTGAGGAAAAGTCTTGCAACTATTTGGAGGGCCAAATTGAAAATCAAGACGAGTTAGATTATGGCCCAAAATCTGTCAAGAAATGGAGCAAGTCTAGCAGCCCAATTTGGTGTTCTAGAAGCTTATTTGATGCCATGTTGACTGCATTTAAAGCTTTATTGTACAAGTGTTGGTGGTCTTCTATTCACCTTGGAACCAAGTGTTGGTGGTCTTCTATGACCCTTGGAACCAAGTGTTGGTGGTCTCCTATGCACCTTGAAAATTTTAGATTATTTAGTTTGACCGCCTTTAAAAGTCTAGAATATTTTTTATTTTCTTTAGGTGGAAGCCACTATTTACTCCTATATAAAGGAGTGTTTTATGTTTTCATTGTAACGAAATTTGATGAATATTAATATTATTAGCCTTGTGGCTTGTGGAGACTGTGAGGTTCTCTTTTGGGTTATGCTCCTTTTATTCTACTTTGAACCATAGCTCGGATTCTTCAATGGTAAGATTCCTTATTTGAGTTCCCTCCTCCCTTTCTTCTTCTTCATAATTGTCTTGAAAGTAAAATTCACTATATTTAGTTATATTTGTTCTCTTGCTAAAGTATTTGTTCATACTTATCGTGTTCTACGATTTTGTGGCTCTTTCTTTATTTCGTGCCAATTTGTTTTGCGTCAATTGTTCATTTGAAAAAATTGAAACCCTTCTTATTGGACGATCATGATACTTCCCAAAAATCTAAATTCTTGATCAACGGAGGAACAATATCACCATTTTTGTTCAATAAGATACCAACGTGGATTAATCGTCTCATTCCATACTATAAATAATCGCAGGAAATCCTTTGATAACCCGGATTCCTATTTCTCAATGATATTCCACGATCAAGACAATTGGCTGAATCCCGCGAAACCATCGACTTCGATTCTTGAATAATCCACATCACTTCTGCTTCTATTGGAACACAAGATTCCCCTCTTTTATTTGTTTGACATAAACTCCATTCTTGAACCAAGCTTCGGAGATTACATTGAAGTGTCTGAGTTGTTGGTTTATTGAAGAACTTTGAGGAGCAACGCTTGAGTGGTAAAAGGCAAGAGTAGTGAGATTCATTGAGGGTAAAAGCCTAATTGTGTGATACACGAGTGTTGAGATCCACACCACGTGAGTGTATGATTCATTTTTTTTTGGTGAGGTAATTCTGAATCTAACAATCTTTTGTTTGTAAGTAAGTAATTTGCAGATCTCTGGGACACTATGGCTACATCCATGAATCCGAAAAGAAAGGAAGAAGATAAAAGATTAAAAGAAAGAGATGAAGATACCTTTCACATGGAGTTACGAAAACTCTATGAAGCGATGAAGAAAGAAAATGTTGAGTGGGATGAAAGAAAGAAAAACAACATAATTCCACACAAGAACATCTTCAAACTATCCTTCATCTAATGAGGGAGAGTTGAAACACTAAGGCATATAAAAAGAAGAACCCAAGGGACACATCAAGTGGTTGTAGAAAATCAATAATCAGAGTTGATGTTAGATGTCCTCCAAAAGATAGAAGAGGAATTCTTGGCAAGTATGTGGGTTCTTATGATACTTCAAGTAGCATGTTTTTTTCAAGGAAAGAAAGGAGTGTTTCTTCATCAGTTGGATCCTTTTTCAATCCAAACAAAAGTGAGGATGAGAGATAAAAGAACGGGAGAAGTAAGGGTGAGCAACTTGACATCCCGGGAGAAGAAAAAGGAGAGGAAGTGATGACCAAAAATAGTGAGTTGTCAAAAAGTAGAAATGAGTGGACCGAATTGAGTGAAATCATCTAACAAAATAAAACAGAGAGCGAACAAGTGCATTAGAGAAATGAGGATTTAGGAGAGATAGAGTGCGTGAGTGTGCAAGATTCTTGTTTGTTCAATCTCTAACCAATTAACTCATTCCGTTTCTAGTATTTGTGCTCCAAATTTGCAGGTTATTGAAGAAGAACCCATTGAGCAGTTGGAACAAAAATTGAAGGGAGAATCTAGCTTCAAAGAAGTTTTGAAAGGTGAAAAGGCCGAGGATTCGTGGGAAAAATAGCAACTAGAAGAAAAAGATGAGCTTGATAATTTCACGTGGTATGACCTTATTGATGATCTATTTGTATCGCAAATGAAATTGAACTTGTACCACAATTTGACTAGGTCAAATCTTGTTCTTCAAAGTAAGTTATGTTGATGATGTTAGTTCCATAATGTTAATCGGAGGTGCAATGACCTTACGTCACTCCGAAAGACTCAGAGTGTCTTAGTATCACTCATGCATTATATACATGTATATACCATGACCTCATAGGTGTTATACACGCTATATTATATGTATATGGGGTATGGAAAAGGTTATGGAATTATATACACAACACCACCTGATTAGCTGGTATATGATTGTGCCCATAGAGGCTGATATGATATGATGGGATGCCCACAGAGGCTTGATGGTGTTATATATATGTATATGTATGACCAGGCATTATGTATGCACATGTACGATACATAGGCATATTATGGCCCTCAGAGGCATTCTGTACATGTTAATTATTTCTTGTCTTAGGTTACCTCCATGCCTTTATTATGCTATTTTTCATGCCTTTATTATGCTATTTTTCATGCCTTACATACTCGGTACATTATTCGTACTGACGCCCCTTTTGTTGGGGACGCTGTGTTTCATGCTCGCAGGCTCAAGTAGACAGGGCGACGGTCCGCACCAGTAGGTTGCCTGTTCAGCTGATATTGGAGCACTCCACTTGTCTCAGAGTTGCGGTATAGTCTTGGTGCGGTATTTTTGTTATGCATATGGGTATGGCGGGGTCTTGTCCCAACCTTATGATGTCACGTACTCCAGTAGAGGCTTGTAGACAGTTATGATGTAGTCAAATGTTATGTGGCCTCCTCGGCCTATGTTTTTGTTGTATAGTCATCTATGGTAGCCTTGTCGGCTCGTACGGTCATGTCCAGCATCTATGTATACATGTATGCCCTGTCAGTCTTGTACCTTTTCAGCTTATTATTTCTATGAGTCAGCAAGTTAACTCGTGAAGGCCCCGTGGCCCATGCTTATTTACGATTATATGGTGAATGTATGTCTAGTGGTGCTTGGAAAGTAAGGTCCAGGTGCCTGTCATGGCCCTTCAGTTTGGGTCGTGACAACAACAAATGCCATATCAAGGTCCTCATCAGGGAAGAGGTGGAAGAAATGGTCCCATCAAAGTCACTCTTCCAACCTTCAAAGGAGGTAGTGATCCAGATGTGTTCCTCGATTGGATCACGCAATGCAATCGGATCTTCCTCACCAATGAAATGTCCGAAGTGAAAAAGGCATCCTATACTATTGCTCAATTTGAAGGACTTTCCTTGACATGGTGGGAAATTCAAGTAAAGTTTAGGAGGACCCATGGACTTCCTCCAACTCCTAATTGGGAGGAATTAAAGATGATCATGTCAAGAAAGTATGTGTCCGATCGGTACAAGCAAGAACAACTAAAGAAGGTCTACACTTTGAGAAAAAATCTCAATAGTGTAGAGGAGTATTATGATGAATTCCAACTTGTGAAAATAAGGATTGACTTCGAAGAAGAAGTGTTGAATGCCATAACTCACTTCTGAGCTGGGTTGAACAAAGAGATTGCATCCCAAATGAGGCTTTACAATTATAATGATCTTGATGAGACACTTGAATCGGCAATTTAAATTGAAAAGGGCCTCAAAGAGGATAAAGCGGTCAAACTCAAGGGGTATTGATCTTCATGGAGCAAGAACAATGAAGGGGGAACTCCTACCTCCAATTGGCAAACGAACAAGGGCACCACGCAAGAAAGTCAGCCAAAAAGAAAGACCACCAAGATAGGCATAGTAATTCGATCTTTTGATCACCCACTCATTTGTGCATGAGGGGCACAAACATGTTCTATATCCGTTGTCTCCTTTGCAAGTCAATGAAGTTTACCGGAAGATGAGGGAGTTAAAGGAGAAAGGCATGGGTGTGGAAGGAAGTAGTGGGGAAGTTAAAGTCGTAGAGGGAAGTGATATGGTGAAGGCACCTAGGGGAAATGAGAAGGTGGCTCTCTTAGCTAGTTTAGGGAAAATTAGGGAGGAGATGGAGGAGCAACACCCGGTGGTCCTTATTATGCATAGGGACTACTCTTCGAATACTAACCTCTTCTTTGCCTAGTTATATTTCTTCTCTTTTGCAGGATTACGAAGATGTGTTCCCCTCGGAACTTCCCAAGGGATTGCCTCCCTTAAGGGGAATTGATCACCAAATAGATTTTGTTCCGGGTTCACAATTGCCAAAAAAACTGGCTTATAGACCCAACCCGGAGGACACCAAAGAACTCCAAAGGCAAGTGGATGAACTCCTTGAAAAGGGAATTGTGCGAGAGAGCATATGTGACATGCTGGTGATATTTGTTCCCATGAAGGATGGATCATGGTGTATGTGCATAGATTGTAGAGCCGTCAACAAAACCACGGTAAAGTATCACCATCCCTGATAGAAACCTAATTGGAAACTCTAAAAAACTCAAAACACACAAACAAGGATAAATTTGAAATTGAAATTACAAGGAAAGAAAGATAAAAGTGAGACACAATTAATTGAAATCAAAGGAAACCAAGGGTATATTAAACCCAAGACCTCATTCAATTGGATCAACTAAAGCACATACACGATGAAAGATTTCCACAAGTGAACAAGTTCATGTGAGAAATATTTAAAAGGGTTCTTCAACAACAATGAAATTGCACTCTAAAACTAAATTACCACTAGTTGCCTAAGTAGAATTCTAGGTAAATATCAAGTATCATCCAAAATCAAGCTAACCATCAAATGAAACTAAGGCAAGTATTTATGGTTTATGCCTATTACAACAAAGGGCCAAAAGTGGCCTTTGCACGAATAACCCCACATGGTCTCTTCTTCACTTGAATTGCAATCCAAGCTACTTTGTGAAGTGACTCATTTTCTTGTGTCTTTCTCTTCAAGATTCTCCCAAGCTATCATTCAAACACTGTACACTCGTGAGATCTTCTTTTGAAGTTCTTCCAATGCTCCTCTATTCATGAACATGGATTGTAGTTCTGGGAGCTCCCTTGCTTGGCCACGAGTAAATGGTCTTGAGCCAGCTTGGGTCATATCATCCTCCCCTTCTTGGAAAAGATTCATCCTCAAATCTAAAGGTTCACCTTGAGGACGAGTCCTTGGACTTGGATTGCTTGCACTCTAGGCATTGATCACAAAGCTTCTCTACATCATGTCTCATATTGGGCCAATAGAATTTCTCCTTGAGAATGTCAAGAGTTTTGGCAACCCCAAAAGTGACCCATCATGCCTCCACTATGTGCTTCCTTCATGAAAAGTTCCCTCCATGAGCTTTTTAGGACACATAATCTACCATTTTTGAATAAGAAGAACCCATCAACCAATTGGAACTGATTAACCCTCTTTCTTTGGGCTAACTCTTCACAAACTTCTTTGAAATCAAAGTCATTAGAGTAGAACTCCTTCAAACTTTCAAATTCCATCATCTTAGAAGTTATGGCATTCAACAACACAAATCTCCTAGATAAAGCATTCGCCACAACATTCTCTGTTCCCCTCTTGTAGGTGATCACATAAGGAAATGACTCAATAAATTCCACCTACTTTGCATGTCTCTTGTTGAGCTTAGATTGACCCTTCAAGTGTTTCAAGCATTCATGGTCCGAACGGATCACAAACTCCTTATGCCATAAATAGTGTTGCCAATTAGCCAACACTCTCACTAGTGCATACAACTCTTTGTCATACGTAGAGTAATTCAAAGAGGCCCCTTTCAACTTTTCACTAAAGTAAGCCAATGTCTTCTCTTCTTGAATCAAGACTCCACCAAAGCCAACACCCGAAGCATTACATTCAATCTCAAATGTCTTCTCAAAAGTTTGGCAATTGCAATAATAGAGAAAAACTCAATTTCGCCTTCAACTCTTGAATTGCCTTCTCTTGATCATTTCCCCAAACAAAGGTCATATTTTTTTTTATCAATTTAGTTAAGGAAGCGACAATGGTACTAAACCCCTTCACAAATCTCCTATAGAAACTTACCAAGCCATGGAAACTCCTTACATCGGTTGTATTTTTAGGAGTTGGTCAAGTTCTAATGGATTCAACCTTCTCTTCATCAACCTCCACACCATCCACACTTACCACAAAACCCAAGAATACCACCCAGTCAACACAAAATGGGCACTTCTTGAGATTAGCATACAACCTCTCACGCAACATGACATCAAAACTTGCCTCAAGTGGCACACATGATCCTCAATAGTCTTTCTATAGACAAGGATGTCATTGAAATAAACTATGACAAACTTGTTGATGAAAGGCTGAAATACATGGTTCATCAACCTCATGAAAGTGCTAGGCGCATTTGTTGAGACCAAAGGGCACAAGCCACTCATATAGCCAAAACTTGGTTTTGATGGTCGTCTTCTACTCATCACCGGGGTGTATGTGAATTTGGTGATATCCCCTTCGAAGGTCTTTAGAGAACACAATTGAGCCACATAGCTCATCCAACATATCATCAAGTCTTGGGATAGGATGTCGATACTTCACCATTATTTTGTTAATGGACTTACAATCGATACACATCCTCCAAGTGCCATCTTTCTTGGGAACAAGTATCACCGGCACGTCACATAGGCTAAGACTCTCCTTCACTAGCCCTTTGTCAAGTAACTCTTCAACTTGCCTTTGCAACTCTTTAGTTTCTTCCGGATTGCTCCTATATGCCGATTTGTTGGGAATTCGGGATCCCGGCACAAAATCAATTTGATGTTCAATACCCCTCAATAGAGGCATTCCTTTGGGCATCTCCTCGGGAAATAGGCTAACATATTCCTGCAAAAAAGAAGAAACAATACTAGGCAAAGTGCTACTATCTTGGTTAGATGTAACAAGAGATCTTTGTTGATAAGGCACACGATAAAGTGGCCCTTATCAACTCCTTTCAAACAATTTCTTGGTTTGGCAAGTGTACACATCTTGAATTTCCCCTTTGTTACCCCTTGTTCCTCTTGGTTGAGTAAAGACTCCTTTTCAACCTCCTCCTTTTGCATTCTTTCCTGAAGCCCCTTCATGATGCTATAGTCTTCACTCACTTGAGAGAGAGAGTCAATGGGGTAAGAGTATGCTTTCTATCCCCAAAGACAAAGGATTACTTATTAGATCTTCCACTGTGTTGCGCATCCCTATCGAATTTCCAAGGTCTACCAAGTAACACATGACATGCTTGCATTGGAACACATCACACACAACCTCGTCTTGATATTTGCCAATGCTAAAATTCACCACCACTCGCTTGGTCACCTTCACCTCTCCACAATTATTGAACCATTGAAGCTTATATGGGCTAGGATGTTTCTTCGTGAGAAACTTCATATGATCAATCAAAGTTGTGCTAACCACATTTGTACAACTCCCACCATCAATTATCAAGGAACACACCTTATCCAAGATTTTGCATCTAGTATAGAAAAGGTTCTCACATTGGTCAAGCTCCTCCCTATTCATAGCACCCATGATCCTTTGCAAAACACAAGCCAAATTGATATTCTGTACTAGATTTCGCTCATCCTCCTCCTCTTCACTTTCTCCCTCATGCTCACCTTTTGGGTCACCTCCCTCATTCTCACCCCCACTCTCCTCCCTTACCCTCGGTATGATACCCATCAAACAACACCACAATCGACCTTCTATGGGGCACTCACTTGCAATATGCCCCCTACCTTGAAACTTGAAACACTGAATGGTAGAAGGATGAGGAATGTTGTGTTTAGTATTGTTACCTCTTTTAGCCTTGTGAAGAACTTTGGTCTTGTAGTGGAACTTGGCTTGGGAAGTTTGAGAGTCGGTTTTGGGCTTTCCCCACTTATCTTTGCTTTTGCTCCATGATGAGGACGACACACTAAGCCTTGTAAGATTTCTCCCCCTTTAAATCTGTGTCAACCTTGGTTTCATCATGAAAAGCCTTCTCAAGTCCAGTATAGGATTGAAGCCTCATAGGTTTGGAGATGTCATAATTCAAATTGGCCAGCAATCGAACAATAATGTAGTTCAAGTGCTCTTCGATTTTAGATTTCAACCTCAAGTTCTCAAATTCATCAAAGTATTCTTCAACACTTTTGCTACCTTGCCTCAACATTGTACCCTCTTGAGAACACTTTGATAATAATCTGGTTTCACATATCTTGCTTCCATGAGCTGAATCAACTCTTGTCAAGTCAGAATATCAAATATGTATCGTTGAGATCGCTCTCGCTTCTTGGATTCCCACCAAGTAGATGCATATCCCTCAAATTTAGTAAGGGTATATTTTGCTTTTAATGCATCCGAAATGTTATTGGTAAGGGAGATCCTCTCACTTTACAATTTCCACTCTAGGAACTCCTCTGAATCACTCCCACCTTTGAACTTAGGAAGTTCAACCTTTATGGTATGTAGGTTGCAATTGTGGTCACCTCGATCCTCCCTACCTTGAATTTTGACTGGTCATTATGACCTTGCCATGGTGCCTGGTCATTTTGACTGGTCATTCTACCTCTACCTCCTCACGCACCTCGTCCCCTATTAGCATAATTTCTGTATCTTCCTCCAAATTATGGTTCCTCCCACCTTCTTTCATTCTCATCAACTCCTTCTTCAAAAGGGGGATTTGGGTAATGGTATGGGAATGGGAATGGTTCCGGGGTGAAGTTTTATAGAGTTGGTGCATATTGGTTCATTTGGGAATTATTGGGTTGGGTGGCTCTATATTGGTTCATTTGGGGGTTGTTGGGTTGGGTGGCTCTCGAGCCTATTTGTGGTTGAGGTTTATCTTAATGGGGTGGATAGAATTGTGGTTGGGTATGGACGTTGGTTTGCCCCGCATAACCCCAGACGTTAACATTTGGGTGAATGGAGGGTGAAATTGAGGTTGAAGGGATGTTGCTAGTGTGGGGATAGCACAACACTTGGAATTGCCCTGGGGTTATAGTGGGGGAAGTGATGGGATTCCAACTTGATTCATTATCAATAGTTGCATCTCCACCAATCTATTGGGGAGTACCCAACGTACTTTTTTGCTCCATACTAGCCAACTTAGTACCCATCGTTCCCATTTCCGTCCTCATAGCATTCATGTCCGTGCCCAACCTCGCCAATTCTCTAGCTATGAAAGCCATTGGCTCCTCCCCTTCTTGGGTTTATCCTCCTGTAGTCGACATGGTATTGGTACCTACAAAATTCAACAAACACGTTAGAAGTAAAAGTTTGTCACGTCGCTCGTGTTTTCGCTCAAGTCTCACCTCACTCTAGTGTTCTTCCAATGTTGGTGATGAACCTCTAATCCAATAAATCTCACATGTATGTTAAGACATGTGGAAAATGGATTCTTTTTAGTAGAAGAAAGGACAACTCAAAATCTAAAGGACGGAATCAAAAAGGTTTAACGAAATTAAATGAAAAAAGAACGAAAGAAGTGAGATGAAAAGAAGCGGAAATCAAGAATTAATTAGCAAACAACTAGGATAATTGTTTTTTATTAATTAATTAGAAGGATTGAAGAAATGAAAATAGAAGAAGAATTAAATTTGAAGAATTCTTTTTTTAATTTCGGATGAAAAAAAAGAACCAGTTAACTAAAGGGCTATAGCCCCAATAAGGCGTCCAAGAAAAGATCAATGAGTGAATGTTGCACTCTCTGAAGTTGAGGTGCACCTTTATCAGAGGCGTGTGGTGATATGATTTGACTTGGGATAAATGCGGAATTAAATAACACTTAGTAAGATTTGGTAGAAGAATTAGAAATGAGAATAGAAGAAAGAAGGGGTTAAAATCAAGTGAATTGATTACAATCCAAGGGAGAAGAGACTTGAACTCATGCTTGAGTTACCACTTGTATAGATTCATAGAGAGGTTCAATTGAAGAGATTAAAGATTAATCTTATACTAACCTCTACACTCCACTAGGAGCACTATCCTAACACTACAAGCTAGATACTAAGAGAATCACTTTCAATCAATATTCATCAATAACTACATAATGAAACAATAAAAGTAGTATTTATACTAGATAGGCTAAGAAGACTAATGACTATTACGAAAAATATCCTTAATGAACTAAGGGCCTTGTTTAGTAGTCTTCTTAGGGATGATGGAAGCATATTGCTAAAATGGCCTCTTTGCACAAACAATCAAGTCAACTCGTATCATCCATGCTATCTCCCATAGTTTGATTCGTGAGTACTCGACTCTAAAGGCTTCCATGCTATCTCCCATAAGACCTTCCTCACACATGGCTCTCCAATGGCCTTCAAAGGCTCACCCTTTATCAACAATGAATACACACTTGAAACACATTGAAGCTCCTCAAATACGGTGCAAATGCTCTATGGACCATCATTCTTTTGAGGCCGAGCTCCATCACAAATTGTAGCTTTCATAATCAACCTCTAGCCATCCCGCATTGTATCATCCTCCCTTTTTTGAAAAGGATTCGACCTTGAATCCGAACGTTGCAAAAACATAAGAGGGAAATACAAAAACAAGGACCTCAAATCATGAGGGTTAGTGTAAGAATAAACATAACTACCAACATGCCAAGGATGCACAAACTTGTGGTATAACCAAGCATTGACCACTCTTAGGAAGAACAATCTTCCCACACAAGTATGAGTATCATTAAATGCAAATAGATAGTAGAGAAAATAGGCAAGACAAACTTCGTCTACATGGTCCTCACAAGTAAGATCACCATTAGACTTAATACAATATTAAAGCATATGCTTACAAGTTGGAACACACAAAGACATAGTGTCAGGTACCAAACAAGTGTCACCCTCTTTTCCAAAACAATCTTTCCCAATGAATGCTCTATGTCCCTCCAAGAGGAGGTTCCCATCACAAGGGAGAGGGTCAAGAAGACAAAAATATACCCCAATAAAACCCCTCCCAGCGTCATCATATGCATATAGGTAGTAAAGAAAGGTGTAATTCAAAACAACTTCTTCATCTATGGTGTCCTCAAATGTAGCCTAATTATTAGGTTCAAGAGCAAGATCAAACATGCTACTAAGATTTTGGACACATAAAGAAGAAGTAGCAATTTGTAAACAAGTTTCATCATAGAAAAGATCATCATCATTCCACATTGGATTCCCATAGACTTTGTAACCCCCAAATGTGGCGACATCTACCACACCACAAGATAAGTAACCATGCACATCATCATCAATAATCATGTCATTATCAAATAAAACATTGTCCCCTAAGTAAAGAGCAATCAACTAAAGTCAGTGAGTGAAGGCACGTAAGTTCACTCTTAAAAGGATAAATGTCATGACTCTCTCTACATGGCACATAACACTATCATAACCTTGAGTCTCATCAAAAGTAAACAAAATTAGATCAAAGGACTCATCTTCATATATGTCAAATATGGTTGGTGTGTCATATTCATTCCAAGGATCAACTTTATCAATATTATCCATAATCGGAGGTTCATTAAGCACATCATAAGGTTCTTATAATAGTGGATTAATATTACAATCAAGTCGATCAACACAAATTCACAACATGTTCCTCCAAGTTCAATAGAGTATAATGATTAGCTTTGTTACCTTGTAGCTCATGCACATGGCCCTCGTTACCCCGATCAAGTGCCTTGTGTTGGCTTTCCTCTTTTGAAGAGGTTTGGGTTACTTCACTTCCCAAAGAAACTTGGGATTCTTCCGGGTGTTCATCCTCATGAGTACCTACAAAAGAACTAAGACAACTAGAAGAAGTAGAAATGTTAGAAATAAGTTGTGATGACTCCCTCACATCACTCTGCACAACCTCTCCTTTTTCCACTCTAGAGTTGTCAAATGGCTCTCCCTTACTCCTCTCAATTTCGTATCTCTCATTTTCATCAGAAGAGGCATGAGCTCCCAAAATTCCTTTTAACATGATGGCCCTTCACTTCAATCTTCCATTTGGCTTCATTTGGGATAGCCGTCTCATTTTTATCCTTCACTCACTTCCTTTGCATGGGCACCTTGCTCTTCACACTTTGATTTCATGTCAACTCAAGCATACGTAAGTAATCATCTATTACTTGTAAAGGTGTCAAGGGTACAAGATTATGACCTCTACCTCCCAAGGTGATGGTATACTCGTTAGTCCTGATATCATGTATAGCTCTTCTTTCAATTCCCCAAGAGCGCCCAAGTAACAAATGACAAGCTCTCATAGGTAGGACATCACAAAGTACTTCTTCGTAGTACCCGCCAATTTGAAACATTACGCAAGCTTGATTTCAAACATTTGATTCAACACAATCCTTCAATCTTAGAAGTCTATAGGGTTGGTAACGGTCTTGTGTTGGCAACTTCAATTGCTCTACCAAGGTAGAACTTACCACATTATTACACTATCATCATCAATGACCATAGACCCAATCCTACGTTCAATCTTGCACCTTGCGAGGAATAGGTTCTTTCTTTCTTACATAAGTTGAGCCATGCACACTTCATCACATTCATGACGCTCAACAAAATGATCACCCATAATCACGACACTCAACCTACCATCACAATAAGACACTTCATTGCTACCATAGACTTCACGATTAGTCACCACTTGATGAACATTCCCTTTAACCGAATCACCTCCTTATCGAGCGTAACATATATTTGCATGAGGGTAATAAGCACTAAACGTCTCCCTACTATAAGTAGGCAAGGTATATCCTCAGCTACTCATATGGCTACTTTCACTCCTCCCATCAAACACATACATACCAACTTGATTAGGATACGTCATAGGATAAGATGATGAGTATGAATACTTGTGATAAGGGCTCTCATAGTCAATATATACACGATCTCTATCTTCATGGACATACCCCTCAAAAGGCGTATAGGCACAAGAACTATCAAAGTCATCACGACTTTCACTCCCATAAAATTTAACATTATAGAATGCACAAGGGAAGTGTGTAGAAGTGTTGTACCTCACGTCATTCTCATATTCATGGTGTGTAGTATGATGAGCTTCATAACTATCGTCTTCAACATAGGACTCATCATCAGGCTCTTCTACTCCCTCATCTTCTTCATAAGATCCATGAGACCCATTTACCTCATATTCGCCTCCAGAGTAGTACTCTTCACTACCATATGGGTCACGATCATAGTGACCACCATTGTCTCCATAAGCTTCATCATCATCATGGTCATAACCTCCGTCACTAGAGCCATAGCCTCCCATATCATCATCATAAGAACCCAAAGCGATAGATGACATGTTTCCTTATAACTCCTCTCCTTATGACTCCTCTTCGTGTAGGTACAAAATGAGCAAACAACGTTAGTAATAAGAGTTCCTCGCCAACACTCGTATTTGCACTCGTTTGTTCTTGGCTAGCACCACTCTTGCCTTTTTCCCTCTCAATAGATTATCCTTAATATCATCAAGAACCTTCAATTCAAATCGTCCCTTAGTAGTATCCAAGCATCAATCCAGAGTGGAAGTTATGTGACACCAAAGAACGGACAAGCAAAGAAAATGAACGAGAACAACAAAATCCACAATGAAATAAAAGAGAAAAGCACGAAATAAAAATAGGACTCAAGAACTAATTAACAATCACATAGGTTAATTACTTGATGTTAAATAGTTTAGAGAATCAAAGAAGTGAAAATAAATGGATTTGGAACTATCAGAGATCACAAAACCTGAAAATGCGCGATCCGCTAGACATAGCATGGTTTGCGGACTATAGATTGAACTTGCAGTTTGACTTGTGGATCACAAGTGGAGTTTGTGGTTCAACATTCGGACTGCAGGTGGGGTTTGCAGTTCAACTTGCGAACCACATGTAGGGTTTGCGGTTTCAGACCGCATGTGGGGTTTGCGGTCGCAAATATTGCCCTGTGTTTGGGGCAAATCTTCTGTCTGGGTTTGTGGCTCAACTTGCGGACCGCAGGTGGGATCTACAACCTTGCTTGTGGTTCACATGTGGTGTTCGCGACCAATTCGCTGATGACATTGTTTTGTTCTTGGGATCCATTTGGCTGACCTTCTTTTGATTATTCCTTGTACTTGGATTGCCTTGGACTAAATTTTTCATATATTTTTCTAATTTTGGTCCAGCAAATACTTTTCCAACTTTTACCTTGAGAAATTTGGATCAAACACTACTTTTTGCTTCTTCTTCACCAAGAACAATGATGAATAATGAAGAACAATTCAATTTTTTAACTAGTACCAAATCAACTCCTAATTGGCTCAAATTTCTGATCCAGCTTCCCCTCGACAAGGAGAACAAAACCCAATAGTTTTTGGAATAAATTGAACACCAATTTATTAAGCCCACTTGCTTGTTCTTCAAAAACATTCAAGTTCAACAATGATGATTTTTCCAAACACCTCCAAATTGCTTCAAACTTTAGATCTAGGTAGATTTGACCTCTATTTCACTCAAATCTACACTCAATTTCACTCAAATCAAACAATAACATCAATTTTTTGGAATTTTCAAAATTTTCAGATTTTTGTGAATTTTCAAATAAGAAGAACGTAGGATTGAAATTTATAGAAAAAAATCTCTAGCCTAAGCTCTGATACCAAATGATACGATTTGACTTAGGATAAATGCGAAATTAAATAGCACAAAGTAAGATAGATTTGGTAGAAGAATTTGAGATAAAAATAGATGAAAGAAGGAGTTGACATCAAGTGAATTGATTACAATCCAAGGGAGAAAAAAACTTGAACTCATGCTTGAATTACCACTTGTATATCTTCATAGAGAGGTTCAATTGAAGAGATTAAAGATTAATCCTATCTACACTCCACTAGGAGCACTATCCTAACACTACAAGCTAGATAATAAGATAATCACTCTCAATCAATATTAATCAAAAACTACATAATGAAACAATAAAAGTAGTATTTATACTAGATAGGCTAAGAAGACTAATGACTATTATGAAAAATACCCTTAATGAAGTAAGGGCCTTAGTTGATAGTCTTCTTAGGGATGATGGAAGCATCTTGCTAAAATGACCTCTTTGTAAAAATAACCAAGTCGACTCGTATCATCCATACTATCTCCCATAGCTTGATTCGTGAGTACTTGATGGTCTCTAAAGGCTTCCATACTATCTCCCATAACTTGACCTTCCTCACACATGGGTCTCCAATGGCCTTCAAAGGCTCACTCTTTATCAACAATGAGTGTGTAGTATGGGAATACACACTTGTAATACCTTGAAGCTCCTCAAATACGGCGCAAATGCTCTATGGACCATCATATTTTGAGGCCGAGCTCCATCACAAATTGTAGCTTTCATAATCAACCTCGAGCCATCCCGTATCGTATCACGTGAGGTGGAAGGGGCGTGCAAGTGGGCTGACGTAGCTGGCAGTAGGCTTGGCTGACGTGCTGGCACTGACGTCAGCTGGGTCCCAGTTCACTTTTTTTAATAATTCCCTTTGTTCCCTTTTTTTTCTTTTTTTTGTCCAGTTTCGTCCCTTTGTTGAATTGGAGTCCACCCAACCTAGTAATTTTCCTGTTAGCCCAACAAACACCTTTCAATTTGTACCCCAAATTAATTTGGATCAAACACCACCCTTTTGGGTCTGCTTCTCTATGAAGATTTAATGTTCTTCAAGAACCCTAAATTTCCAATCAACTTCAAAAATTCCCAAATTTTAAATCCGAGCTCCTCTTGATTAGGAGAGCACAACCCACTAACTCTTGAAACCAAAATCACCTTCTTCCACCAAAATTCATCTTCAAGCTTACCTTGAAGGTCCTTTAATGGTAGAATGCTCAAATCACCTCTAGATTGCATGAAATTTGAAATTTAGGCTCCACTAACACTAGGGAACAAGAATCAAGTGTCAAAACAATGAAATTAACACAATTTTGTATTTTGGGATTTTTGGGAATTTCGAATGTTTTGGGGATTTTTGGATTTCTTATTTTTATTTGATTTTCTAGAACAAATGATGAAGAATTGATAGAACAATGAACCAAGCTCTGATATCAAATGATAGAAACCTAATTGGAAACTCTAAGAAACTCTATACACAGAAAATAAGTATAAAATTGAAATTGAAATTACAAGGAAAGAAAGATAGAAGTGAGACAATTAATTGAAATCAAAGGCAACCAAGGGTATGTTAAACCCAAGATCTCCTTCAATTGGATCAACTAAAGCACCTACACTATGGAAGATTTTCACAAGTGAACAAGTTCAAGTGAGAAATCTTGAAAAAGATTCTTCAACAACAAAGAAATTGCACTCTAAAACGAAATTACCACTAATTATCACTAGTTATATGCGTAAGTAGAATTCTAGGGAAATATCAATTATCATCCAAAATGAAGCTAACCATCAAATGAAACTAAGGCAAGTATTTATAGTTTATGCCTATTAAAACAAAGACCCAAAAGTGGCCTTTGCACAAATCATCCCACATGGGCTCTTCACTAGAGTTGCAATCCTAGCCACTTTGAGAAGTGACCCCTTTTCTCATGTCTTCCTCTTCAAGATCCTCCCAAGCTATCTCTCTTCATGAACATGGATTGTAGTTCTTGGAGCTCCCTTGCTTGGCCACGAGTGAATGGTCTTGAGCCCGCTCAGGTCATATCAATCCCATACCTAGACTTGATAACATGTTGGAAGAATTAAATGGTTCATGTATCTTTTCAAAGATTGATTTGAGGAGCGGGTACCATCAAATCTGAATAAAACCTGGAGATGAATGTAAAACAGCATTCAAGACCAAGTCTCTATGAATGATGCCTTTTGGTCTCACAAACGAGTTCCTAGCACTTTCATGCATTTAATGGATCATGTCATGAAACCATTCATTAGGAAATTCTTGGTTGTGTACTTTGATGACATCTTAGTGTATAGTAAAACCATGGATGAGCATGTTGATTCTTCGTGTGAACTTCAAGGTACAATAGCTAAACTCAACACTTCCAACCCTTTGAATGAACAAGTTTTTTTTTATGTAAGTGTGAGTAGTAGCTTGTCTTTGTGTGAGCTTAATGATTCTTTACCATGTGATGATAATGTCATTGTTGAAAGTGCTTCTACACTAGTTGATCCTTTTGATGACCGAATTGATCCTTCTTGCAAGGTCGATTTGTGTCTACCTATGATTCCTAAAGGTGAAACTCTAGAAATCAAATGCGGAACTGAAAGGATAGGAGATTAAACTTCATGAACTACAAAAGCACCTAATCTATTAAGTTTGGATGATTCCACTAGTGAGAAATACTCAAGTGTGAATCACAATTAAGTCAAAACAACTAAGCAATTACACTAAACTATGCTATGAACTAAGAACTAGGATTAACATATCACTACAATACTATTCTCTCAAAGAGTTTTCATCATCAAAACAAGCTAAGGGTAGAATGAGGCTAAGTATCCTATTTATACCCTTGCTTATTACAAACTTATCCCAAAAGTGACCAAGCCCTCAACTTTGCATGAAATACTCAAAATAAACTAAAGTCACCCGTTAACACCATATACGAATCACAGATGGTGTCGCAGGCCAATATATGCGGTTGCAGATACAGCCGTAGGCTATGACAGGTCAACTTTCATGCTCTTCTTCCTCCCACGCGATCCTCCAAATGTTGTATATTTGTGTCTGCATCCCTTCAAGTACTTCCAAGGTTCCTTTGTGCATGAACATCACTTACATCACTTGGAGTTCCTTGGCTTAACTCCGAGTAAAGGTTATTGATCTTGGGGTGGTCCCCGATATCATATCATCCTCCCCTTCTTGGACAGGATTCATCCTCGAATACATAGGGAGCACCTACAACACAAGAAGACAAGTCACTCACATTGAGAACATTATGGACGTTATACTCACTTGGCAAGTTAATCTTGTAGGCATTGTCGTTGATCTTCTCAAGGACTTTGAAGGGACCTCTCTTGGAAACACTTTGCCTCTCCTCATTTGAGGAAATCTTTCCTTCCGAAAGTGAACCCATACCCAATCATCAGGTTGGAAGTCCACCTTTTTCCTCCCATGGTTTTGTCTTTTGGCCACCTTGGTGTTGATCTTCTTTATGTTTTTCTTCACCTTGGCATGAACCTTCATAATCTTGGCCTCCCTTTGATTTACATCTAAGCTCACAACAACATCACTAGGCAAAGGGTTAAGGTTAAAGGCACCAAAGGATTAAAACCATAACACACTTCAAATGGAGTCATGCCAATCAAAGGCAATCGGTCCTCCCAAGAAGTGGATTTTCCTCTAATCATACCCCTAAGCATGCTCCCAAGAGTCCTATTCACTACTTTGGTTTGTCCATCCATTTGAGGCTGACAAGAAGTAGATAACAAAAGCTTGGTACCAAGTGTACACCAAAGACTCTTCCAAAAGTGACTAAGAAATTTGGAGTCCCTATCACTAACAATTGTGAGAGGTACTCCATGCAATCTAAGCACATTAGAAACAAACAAGGATGCTACATGAGAAGCATCACCACATTTATGGGATGGTATAAATTGAGACATTTTAGAGAACCTATCCACCGCCACAAAAATGCTATAATGACCCCTTTTGGTTATTGGAAGACCCATCATAAAATCCATAGACATGTCTTTCCAAGGACTAGTAGGAGTAGGAAGAGGAGTATACAAACCTTGAGGCCGAGTCTTCAATTTTTCTTGCTTTCACTCCAAACATTGCCCACAAAGTTTCTCCACATCATGTTTCATCTTGGGCCAATAAATTGTTCATTGAGGAGGTGAAGCGTGTTGGCCACACCAAAGTGACCCATCATACCTCCACTATGTGCTTCCTTCACGAAAAGTGCTCTCCAAGAGTTCATTGAAACACATGTTCTACCCTCCTTGAACAAGAACCCATCAATTAATTGGAGCTAGTCAACCCTCTTTCCTTGGGCTAACTCCTCATGAACCTCTTTGAAATCAGGATCATTGTTGTAGAACTCCTTTAGGCTCTCAAAGCCCATCATTTAAGAAGTCATGGCATTCAACAACAAAAACCTCCTAGATAGAGCATCCTCCACAATATTCTCTTTTCCCCTCTTGTAAGTGATCACATAGGAAAATGTTTCAATGAATTGCACCCACTTTGCATGCCTCTTGTTAATCTTTGATTGAACCTTCAAGTGTTTCAATGACTCATAATCCGAATAGATCACAAATTCCTTGTACCATAGATAGTGTTGCCAATGAGCCAACACCTTGTATATAATTCCTTCTCATAGGTAGAGTAATTCAAAGAGGATCCCTTTAGCTTTTCACTAAAGTAAGCCAATGGTTTTAGCCCACCTATGCTAACTCCTGAAGCATCACATTTGATCTCAAAAGTCTTTTCAAAATCCGGCATTGCAACAATGGAGAAGAACTCAACTTCGCCTTCAACACTTGAAGTGCCTTCTCTTGCTCGTCTCCCCAAACAAAAGTCACATCTTTCTTGATAATTAGGTTAAGGGAGCGACAATTGTAATGCAAACCGAGTTCCATCAAGACCATTTATGAGGAATCATGCTTGTGAACTTCAAGCATTACAAGGATAGTCATGAAGATGGACATCCTTGAGCATACTCTAGCACCATCATGAGGCTTCCAAGTGTTTATGATTGCATGGGAGGATGAGAAGATAACACACGGTGCAGAGACACCATATGTGAATCGCAGATGGTGCCATAGGTAGGTAGGGCCTGTAGTTCGCAGCCAATGTCAAACAACCGCAAATGAGGAAACCACTGAAGGGCATGACCTGCGAATTGTAGATCATGCCACAGGCAGTGTTTGCAATTCGCAGGTGGCGTAGCAAACGGCGATAGGCAGCGTTTTGGTTATTTTTGCAATCCAAGGTGTCACTTTTGAGCCTCTTGTGTAATAATTTAGTACTAGACAATAAATAGGGAACTTAGCCATTTTATTTGCTTAGATTATCTTGAATATTGATGTTTATGTTTCTCATAGAGAACTTGAGAGTTGAGAGCTTGCTGAAGCTTGTAATTGAATCTTTTTTGTGAAATTTGAGTTGCTTTGGAATTCAATTCCCTTGAGGTCCATCTCATAGGTTAGGTGCTTGTCTTGGTTAATAAATTAAGGTCCTTAGTTTAATATACTTTGAGTTATTTTTTATTCCAATTCCTTGTGTCTTCCTTTTATCTTGTTGTTCTTTCAATTCCGCAATTTATATTGTATCAATTGATGCAAGAAAATAAAACCAAGATAGAAAAAAAGATACAATTGATAAACAATTGGACAATAACTATAAGAACTAGTCCTAGTTACCTTCTAAAAGGATCAAAGGCACCTATCTTATTCAACAATCCTCAAGAGAATAACAATCCCTTGCAAATTGAATGATCAAACAGGGGTTGAACAATTTGGATTCCACCAAATAGCTACAAATCAGTCTTAAACAATACAAGAGTTTCATACATATATCATAAGCAGTATAAATGTCAAATGAGTCTAAGCATGGCTTATATAGAAAGCCACACACTGGTCTTTAAAACATAACAACATGCTACTTTTAAGAAATAACCTACATGGCTTGTAAAGCAAACTAAACTTAGCCTAAGTATAAGCCACACGCATGGCCACTTAAGGCTAGACCATGGCTCCTAAAATGAAGACTTCATCTCCAAAGTAGATATATGTCATGTAGAATCCTGGTCGGACGGCTGGAATGTGTGATGGCCAACTTGTCTTGTATCAGCCTCCCCTTCTTGGAAGGATTTTCTCCCTAAAATCGCATCATCATCATCCTCGACCACATCACCATGGCACACACAGATCATCATCAACATGGCTCTATGGATCATCATCATCACGACTATTTGGACTACATCATCCTCCCTCTCTTGGAAAGAATTCGTCCTAGAATTAGATTCCTGCAAAACATGGAAGAGAATGAGTATATATAACTCCCAATTCTCATTGAGGTAATAGCTAAGTAGCCTCAAAAGAACGTAACCATGATATAGTGTAAGAGTGCTACAATACTGCCCAAAGGTGGTAGAGATTATCGTCATATCATTAGACAGTCCAAGAAGAACCATAATCCAAGAAAGCATATTGTCCTCATGGAGTTTGCAAGTCATGGTCTCATACCACAATAATGTCCAAGGAGGATTTGTCCAATGGCTCTCCATCTACTTCACTTTAAAAGACACCAAATTGTTTCCAAGGCTAAGTAAAAAACAAGTAGAATAACTTAAACCCCAATACCGAAGTAATGTACTAGCCCACCATAAGGTCATTAATTAAAATAAGTTACCCACTTCAAGATCAGTTCTGGGTCCAAAAACAAGAATGGTCAACACATCAATCTCAACACATGTCTCAAGCATATCAACTAGTAACTCAAATAGCAACACCAAACTAGAGTGATAATGATGTAACCAATTACAAAAAGAGTACTCTAGAGAAGCATAAATCATGAGATACGAGTATGTACCATCCTTGATCCTAGGAAGAGAAAAAGGATTAAACTGCAACAACTAGAATTTTCTATTCCCTCACATCCTTTCCCTTGACAAAAACTCAAATCGAAGTCAAATAAGCAATCAAACTTATCAAAAGGAAGGAATTTACCTCTAAGTAATATGATATCGGGGAGCACAAATCATTCAAAAGCCTTCGTTCAAGGATAAACCGAGGAACTCCAAGCTTTACAAGATATGTTGATGCATAGAGGGGATTTGGATGCCCTTGTGGGTCCACATAAATGATCCTACGACATTTGGATAATCGCTTGGAGTGAAGGAGAGCTCGGATTGAATATGGCAAGGTCTGCGACATAGCCCGTGTTTTGCAAGTCATATGTGCGACTCAATGTGCATCTCACACATCACCCCTGCGAGTTGGGATCAAGATTGAAGATGATACAACTTGTGGTTGATCCGTGATTCGCAGACGGCATCTGCGATTTGGTGTACGAATCACATGCTATGTCTACGGGCTGAAATTGTCCATGTTGGGTTACTTTTGTAAGTTGAGGACTATGGTCACTTTTGGGCCTAGTTTGTAATAAAGCCTAATACTATAAATAGTAGTTCTCAAGGTTTAAAATGAGACTTTTGATGATTGATGAATTGAGAGGAAATCTCTTGTTAGATACTTTATAGTGTTAGCTATTGATTAGTGCTATATTAGAGTGGTAGATCAATTAGGGTGGATTCCTTGGTTGTCTATTGAACTTGTTCATGATCTTCACATGAGATGCACTTGTGGGATCATCTTCATAGTATAGGTGCTTTTATGGATTAATCTTTAGGAGGTCTTTGGTTTAATATACCTTTAGTTGCCTATTGATTTCTATACATGTGTCTTGCTTCTATCAGTCTATTTCTCATCCCAATTTCTTTAATCCTTATCCCAAATTTCTTGTTATTTTAGTTTTCACATTTTTGTTGTTTGAATTTGTGTCTTCCACAAGACAGATCGTATCATTTGGTATAAGAGCTTAGGCTAGAGATTTGTTTCTACAAATTTCAATCATAGGTTCTTTTTATTTTGAAAATCACAAAAATCTGAAAATTCACAAAAAAATTGAGTTGTTGTCTTAATTGAATGTTTCTATTAATAGGTTTGAACTCCTAGAGATTGAATCTATCATATATCCGAATTTGAAGCAAATTGGAGGTGTTCGGAGAAATCACCATTATTGAACTTGAAGCTTTTTGAAGAACTTGAAGAACAAGCAATTGGGTCTATTAATTTGGAGGTCAATTGATCTCAATTTGTATTGGGTTTTATTCTCTATATCAAGGAGAGTCAAGATCTTAAATTTGGAAGGAAATTGAGTTGGAATTGGAGTGTTGAAAATTTGAATTGTTCTTCATTGTTCATCATGTTCGTGAGGAAGATGACCAAAGAGGTGGTGTTTGATCCAAAAACCCTCAACAAATTTTGGAAAAAGTGTTTTTGGGCCCAAAAATAGCAAAAATTTGATTCAAATGTGTCACAACCCAGATCAGAGGGTCATAACGGGCACCCGGACCTTACTTGTCGAGCACCACTAGACATACATTCACCACATAATCGTAAATAAGCATGGGCCACGAGGGCTGTCACGAGGTAATCTGCTGACTCATAGAAATAATAAGCTGAAAATGTTCAAGACCAACAGGGTATATATGTATATACATAGATGTTAGACATGACCGTACGAGTCGACAAGGCTACCATAGATGACTATACAACAAAAACATAGGCCAATGAGGCCACATAACATCTGACTGCATCATAACTGTCTACAAGCCTCTACTGGAATACGTGATATCATAAGATCGGGACAGGGCTCCACCATACCTATATGCCTATCAAAAATATTGTACCAAGACTAGACCATAACTCTGGGATAAGTAGAGTGCTCCAACATCAGTTGAACATGCAACCTGTTGGTGCAGACCGTCGCCCTGTCTACCTGAGCTTGCGGGCATGAAATGCAGCATCACCCAACAAAAGGGACATCAATACGAATAATATATCGAGTATGTAAGGCATGAAAATAGCATTATAGAGGCATGGAGGTAACCTAAAACAAGAAATAATCAACCTGTACAGAATGCCTCTAAGGGCCATAATATGCCTAAGTATCGTACATGTGCGTATATAATGTCTGGTCATACATGTATATGCGTATATAACACCATCAAGCATCTGTGGGCATCCCATCATATCATATCGGCCTCTGTGGGCATAATCATCATCATATACCAACTGATCATGTGGTGGTGCTTATATAACGCCATAACCTTTCCATACCCCATATACATATCATATAGCATACACGTATATAACGCCTGTGAGGTCATGGTGTATGCATGTATATAATGCATGAATGACACTAAGACACTCTGAGTCTATCGGAGAAAGTCAAGAACATCAGCCTCTAACATAGCTAAGAGTGGAGCCATTATGTATCATTGTTCATTTACTTTTGTTTCATTCTTATCATGCCAAAAGAAGGAAGAGTAGCCTTAACATACCTTTGTTGCTAATGACTCCACCTACTGCCCTAGTACTTCAACCTACATCAAGGTATTAGAACTATGGTTAATGCCATGGAAGGACTCAAACCACATTTCTAAGCTAGTGGCTCTCTTACGGAAAATAGGGAAGCTAGTCCCTTACATTTCCTCACTTCCCCAAATTCAAAACAGCACCAAACAACGATATTAACAATATCAATAACCAATCACATCCATTCAGCCCCTCAACAACGTAAGAAAAATTATGACAATTCAAACAATAGTATAACGAGCAGCAAGCTTGATTTGTGATTAAACAACTATAGTTTTAAACCCCTTCTTCTTTCTAGAATTTATCAACAACATTAACCACAACATATTCAATTATCCCTACTGATTTTCAGCCACAATACCACTTTAAAACGACCCCATAACAGTCCCACAAGTTCAGCAACTCAAAACTGATTTTCAGATTATTTATTCATCATTTTTTACTTCCATAACTTAGATAAGGCACCAATAAGCTTTACCACAACATATCCAAGTCGATACTCACGTGTAACAGCCATATAATAACATGAAACTACTCCAAACAACCCATAACACCACAACAACTTCCACTCGATTTCTAGCCCATACTTCACAAGTTCTTCACCAAACAACCTAGCTAAAACTTAGAAAAACTGAACTACATGAATAAGGGAGGATTTCCTTACCTATATCAGATCTTGTAGGGATGAAATAATGGTAGTATCTTTTCCTTGATGACCATCAACTTGCTTCACTTCAGATCCTTCAAGATTGGAGATTACCCTTTAATTTGAATTGAAAGAAGAAGAAGATTATTGGCAGCTTCTTAAGGGTTTGGAGTAGAAAAATTTGGGAGAGAATTTTGTGACTCTCTTTTATGTTTCTACTACTTGGATATTATGAGGAGAGAGGTCTTGATTCAACCCCTAAAAGGGCCCTCTTGGCTGACCTACACATATCCATTTAGGTGGACTAATTTTGGCTTTTCCTTTTAGCAAGTAGGTGTGTGTCACCTGCTTGGTTAATTAATAGGTTTAATAATCACAACATGTGTTAAGTAGCTCAAGCTAGCAGGACGTGTAAGCAAGCAGATCAATTTTATTTGCCAGAAATCTCATACCTCACATTTAAGTGCATTCATCAACCTCAACTTAGTTGTGTATATGTTGAATGAAAATACGGGGTGTAACAGTAGGCATGGCTAATATTGTATAACCTCGAAGATAATCCCAATTTCCAAGACTAGGACAACTAACATCCGGCGAATCTCAACGTACAAAACTACGATGTGTAACAAAATGGGTCCAAGTCATTAAAAGTACAAGGAATAATTAGAAAGGTGGTTAAGCAAACGGATCCCAAGAAAAATTAACGTCATCAACAATTTAGCCGAGAAGCAACGTCTGTGAACCGCAAGTGAAGCCGCAGATAATATATGCGGTTCGCAGATGAACCGCAAACCATGATAGAGAATTTTAAATTTGCAGTTTGCCTTTACAAAAAGCAAACTGTGTGGCAGTTTTCATCTGATTGCAAATTGTGCATAGGAATAGCATATCACGCTTTTTCATGTTTTTGTGATCCCAATTCATTCTGAATCCATTTCTTTTCACTTCTTTGATTCTCTAAACTATTTAACATCTTAATTGACCTATTTGATTGTTAATTAATTCATGAGTCCCATTTTCATTCGTTCTAATTCTTCTAAGTTTTCCATTTTATTTCGTTGAACTTCTTTGACTCCGTCCGTTAGCTTTATTGAGTCGTCCATCTTTCAGTTTGACAAGAATCTATTCCTTCACATAGGCACTACCTTATGAATTGATTGGACAAAGTTCTTTACCAATCTTGGAAGATACTAAAGTGTGGAGAGTTGAGTGAAAATACTAGAGTGTGGTAAGACTTAAGTGCAAATACAAGTGACGTGAGGAGGTTTTACTACTAACTTGTTCGCTCATTTTGTAGGTACAAGAAGAGGAGTCATAAGGAAAGGAGATATAAGGAATCATGTCGTCCATAGCCTCAGATTCTTGTGAGGATGACATGGAGGGCTATGACTCTAGCAATGGAGGATATGATTATGATAGTGATGAAGACTATGGAGGTGATGGTGGTCACTATGATCATGAACCATGTTATGGTGAAGAGTATTACTCTGGAGATGAATATGAGGAAAATGGGCCTCATAAAGCTTCTGAAGAATATGAAGGAGTAGAAGAGCCTAATGAAGAGTCCTATGGTGAAGAGGAGAGTTATGATGATTCTCATACCCCGTACCATGGACATGGAGGTTACTTGAGGTATAGTGCTTTCTCACACATACCTTATGAGTCATTTGATGAAGACCCTCATGCAATAGGAAGTTGTGATGAACATGAACCTTTTGGTTATGCACTTTGTGATGAATATGACCGTGAAGATAGTGGTTTTGAACATGAAACTTGTGGAGAATCTTCTAGAGGATATTCACGTGTATTCCCTTATGATACTTCCTATACTAAGCGAGAAGGTATAAGTGTGTGGGTTGGAGGAGGTAGAAGTCATCCTATGGAGGTAGAGGAAATACAATATTTCAAGGAGGAAATGACCCGAAGAGGTGAATTCTTGAAATGAAGGTAAGTGTCTTTGGGTGTATGAGATGCTTTCTTATGCTTAATGGTGGTAGTTATGTCAACTACATTACACCTCAAACGGTTGAATGGTTAAGGATACCTTGTGTGAAGAATTAGAACCCTTACTATCATCAAAGAGGGTATTTGGTTGATGAGAGGTAACCTTTTCCCATGGTGAATATGAAGAAGATGGTTGGTGTGATGTTCTTCCCGTGAACAATTGTCACTTGTTTTTAGGAAATCCTTGGTTGCAAGAACATAGGATTCCATATCAACAAGAATGGTACAAGTGCATAGTGGATGCTAGAGGGAAACTTCTATTTCCACCCATGCATCCTAATCCCGAGGAAAATGCAAGTAAGCAACATTCCAACATAAAGTGGCCAACTTTGTGTATAAAATCTAGTGAAGAAGATTACTTCGAATGGGAACACAAGTTGGATGAGACCTTTAATGCTACAACTACTTGGAAGAGAAAATATGGAGCTAGCTTCTAGCACCCTAAGAGAAGCACTTATTAAACATTGGGAGCTGGGCACCCAATTGAGACTTGGAGTGCCTTTAAGGAATTTTGGAGGTGTCGCTTTTTCAATTCATATGGAAAAAAGGAGGGAACCAAGCACATTCCAAAAAAGGAAAGAACCACTACAAGAAGAGAAGGCTACTCCACGTGAAGCCAAAGGGAAAGAAGAAGTGAAGGGTTCACCAAATCCTTCACAAGAGATTATTCCAACTCCCATGAAATTGAGAGTGAAAAGATTGAGAGGAGTAAGGGAAAGAAAAGTGACAACTCTAGAGAGGAAAAATGAGAGGTTGTGTGGAGTAATGTGAGAGGGTTGTCACAACCCAATTCTAACTCATGTAACTTTTCTTTCTATTCTAGCTGTCTTGATAATGGTGCAGGTATTCTTGGAAGCAAACCGAAAGTTGAACCTCAAACTTTAAAAGCTCATGAGGCAGTTGAAGGCTTCCCAAAGGAGCAAATGTGCTCCACCATTGAAAAAATTGGTAAAGAAGATACTTTGTGTGAACTTTAAGGTAAAATAGCTAATCTCGACTCTCCAACTAATGTGAATGTTTATGTTGTTGACTTGATTATGAATGATAGCTTGTCCTTAGTTGAACTTAATTACTCTTTACCATGTGTTGAGCGTATTTATTTAATAATGGTTGACAATATTGTTGATGTGAGTGCTCCATTACTAGTTGATCCTTTTGATGGCCGGATTGCTTCTTCTTGCAAGGTCAATTTGCGTCCACCTAGTGCTTACACTTGTGATACAAATGTTTGTGCATTGTCATGTGATGAGATAGCTCACAGACTAGTTGATCCTATTGATGACCGAATTGATTCTTCTAATGAGATCGATTTGCATCCAACTAGTGTGGATAATTGTTCTGGTCAACTTTCTTGTGATGGTAGTCCACTAATTGAGGATTTTTATGATGTGCTTAATGAATGGTGATAATATTGATGAAGTTTATCATGTTGATAGTCATGAAAAGAGAAGTGCTTCAAAAAATGACGTTTGTCTTTATGAGAGTGAAATTACATGTTTTCAATCCTCATCATTCATTGATTGTTCTCTCTTTAAAGATAATGTCTTATTTGATGATAACATGACTGTGAAAATGGGGTACATGTTGAAAGTGTAGCCACTTTTGGGGACTACATGATTTTGCAAAATCCACTATGGGATGATGACACTGCTCCCTATAATGAAGATATTTCCTTAGGGAATGATAATATACTTGGGGGCGGGGTGGGGAAGGAGTGTTTTGAAATACTTGTTTACAAATTGATACTTCTTCCTTGTGTGTTCAAAATTATAGTAGCATACTTGATCTTGTCCTTGAAACTAATAGTGAGGCTAGATGAATTTATTTGAGTGACACCTTTGAAAAATGAGGATCAAAAGTGTTTCATGTTTTCGAGAACTAATGTAGTATCACATGCTTGTCATTTTGAATCCATCGGTCTCTTTGCTTTATCCTCGATTCATGTTACTGGGAGGGCTCAACTTCTTGATGGCCCCTATGTGGATAATTTTACCATGGTGCTTATTGATGCATGGTTATATCATAAATTTGTGCATCCTTGGATGCTAATGAGATTATTATTAATTTTGCTAACCCTCATTTTGTGAGGACCATGTTTTTGTATATCTCTCCTTGGTTTTTGCAAGGTTCGAATTCGAGGATGAATCCTTTTCAAGAAGGGAGAGGATGATATGATATCCGGGAGAACAAATTATTTAAAATCCTTCATTTGAAGACAAACCGAGGAACCCCAAGCTTTACAAGATATGTTGATAAATAGAGAGGGATTTGGAGGCCCTTATGGGCCCACATAAAGGAGCTTATGACATTTGGATGATCGCTTGGAGTGAAGGAGAGCTCAGATTGAAGATGGCAAGGTCTGCGACACAGCTTGTGTTTCGCAGGTCATGTGTGAGACTTAGTGTACGTCTCGCATATCACCCCTGTGAGCTGGGATCAATATTGAAGATGACACAGCTTATGGTTGATCCGTGATTCACAGACGACGTCTACGTCTGGTGTGCAAATCGCATGCTATGTCTGCGGGCTGTAATATGCCATTTTGGGTTACATTTGCAAGTTGAGGACTATGGTCACTTTTGTGCCTAGGTTATAAAGCCTAATACTATAAAGTAGTTCTCAAGGTTTAGAATGGTACTTTTGATGATTGATGAATTGAGAGGAAATCTCTTGTTAGCTACTTTGTAGTGTTAGCTTAGTGTTAGCTAGTGATTAGTGTTAGATTATAGTGGTAGATCAATTAGGGTGGATTCCTTGGTTGTCTATTGTACTTGTTCATGATCTTCACATGAGATTAGTCACTTGTGCAACCAAAGATATATTAAACCAAAGATCTCCTAAAGATTAATCCATAAAAGCACCTATACTTGTGTCTTGCTTCTTTTTCTATTTCTCATCCCAATTTCTTGTTATTTTAGTTTCTGCAATTTTGTTGTTTGAATCTGTGTCTTCCACAAGTCGGATCGTATCTCTAAGCTACCACTACCCCAAAGTTCAAATGCATATTTTCCACCTTTCAAGATACGAAACTGGGTATTGCCTAACTCAAATGTATAATCTATCTCAAGTGCGTGCTCTATGTAAGGGTCAAAGTAATTAAAGTAATAGACACTAGGACTAGTATCCACCATTCTACCTTCCTTTTCCACTTCAAACCTACTCACATCTAGAGATTCCCACTCAAATTCTCCCTGTGGCCCATGATTATTCTTTATATGGTGAATATATGTCTAGTGGTGCTCGGCAAGTAAGGTCTGGGTGCCCATCATGGCCATTCGATTTGGGTTGTGACAAACATGGTATCAGAGCAGGTTTGTCCTAGGGAGTTTGCAAGTCGTTCCTTATAGAGTCTTGTTTATGGGTGTATTGTGCACCACACTTATAAACAGGAGGTTACGAGGCATTTAGGATGGTTACTTTTCCTTCTTGTTCTAGATCGTGCAGTAGAACTGAGTTATAAGCATTCCACTCTTAATCTATCTCGCGTTTATGATTTCAGCAATGCCTACAGCAAGGAAGAAGTCCCAGATTAAGATAGAATAGAATACGACTGCGGATGAGGGTACCAGCCGAGTTCCACCCGTTAGTGAGGGCCAGAGTGAGGCCCACAGTGTGCCTCCTCTGCATGATTCCCTGACTCTACCACTTCCAAAGGAGCTTAGTAGGGCTACAGTACCCTAGTTCCTCCACCTGATACTTCGGATGAGGATCTTGATATGTAAAGTGTTATATAGTTATTGACTCGATTGGTGGCTGCTCAGGCCCAATGTCAGACTACCGGTCCTTCTGATAGAGCAGTTAGTGCAAGAGCTTGGGATTTCATCAACCTAGACCCTCCGGTATTTATGGGATTAGACCTGAATGCGGACCCACCGAATTTTCTAGATCAGATGCAGCGTACCTTGCGGGTAATGGATGCCACCAATTTGGAGTCGGTAAAGTGTTTTTTATAGATTGCGGGATGTCGCGATGACCTGGTATGAGACATGGGAGCATTCTAGGGGACCTCGTGCCCCACTAGCAGGATGGAGAGTATTTTAGGAGGCTTTCTTACATCATTTTCTATCGATCGAGCTCTGATGAGCCAGGCATGATATATTTTTACGTCTTGAGTAGGGTAATATGAGTGTTTGGGAATATAGCTGGCAGTTTGATTCATTGGCCAGATATGCTCCTACGATCATAGCTGAGCTGAGCGACAGGGTACATAGGTTTGTTACTGGCTTGGAGCCGCACTTGGTTAATGAGTGTACTTTGGCTTCTCTGAATCTGAATATGAATATTGCTCGCATTCAAGCCTATGCACAGAATCTAGAGGATCGTAAGAGACAACATCGGGTAGACCGAGAGGTGATAGGGTCCATCATAAGAGGGCCCACTCCATAGGTGACATAGGAGAGTTATGAGGTGGGTCTAGGCCACAGTTTTATAGGCGCCCATCCTACCCAGCAGTTAGTGCACCATCACAGTTTTCCAGGTCGAGGGTTGATCTGTATGCTCAATCTGGACCAGGTTAGAGTTCATAAGCATCAGGGTCCTATTATAGAGGGGATGATGAGGCCGCCTTTGACTCGATGTGAGCAGTATGGTAAGGCCCATCCGAGGCCATGTTGACGAGGAGCAGATGTGTGCTATTCTTGTGGTTATTCCAATCATATTATGCGAGATTGTCTGACAAGAGGCGGGGATGTTAAGGCCCAACCGTCCAAATCTGTAGCAGCTTTATCATCTTCAGCAGGCCCGTCAGGGCAAGGTCATTAGACATCAGCTAGTCGAGGCAGAGGTAGGGGTGGAGCAACTAGCTTTGGTGGTAGCCAGAACTGCATTTACGCGTTGATGGGTCGATAGGATCAGGAGACTTCACTTGATGTTATTATAGGTATATTATACGTCTTTTCACATAATGTATATGTGTTGAGATACATGCTCCAATCTATCATATGTCACCCCATTCATTCCTTGTAAGTTTGGTATGGAGCCTGAGTTAATAAGAGAACTATTTGCGATATCTACACCAGTTGGTGAGTCAGTAGTTGCTAGCTGGGTCTATTGAATTTGTGCAGTGCTAATTTGTAGCCATCAGACCCTAGAGGATCTGGTAGAGTTAGAAATGGTTGATTTTGATATTATTATGGGCCTTGGCAGGGGTCGTGCTACACCAATGTTGATTGTCGAACAAAGATTGTTATATTTCAATTTCCAGGAGAACCAGTCCTTGAATGGAAGGGTAATACTGTGATGCCAAATGGTAGGTTTATTTCATACCTTAAGGCAAGAAAGATGATTTCTACCATATCTACTATCTTGTTCGGTCCAGAGATGCCGATGAAGAAACACCTACTCTTCAATCAATTCCGGTGGTTAATGAGTTGAGTTTCTTGATGTATTTCCATATGAACTTCCAGGCCTTCCTCCCGAAAGGGAGATTGAGTTCGGTATAGATGTGTTGCCAGACACTCAATCAATATCTATTCCTCCTTATAGAATGACTCTAGTTGAATTAAAAGAATTAAATGGGCGATTAAAAGATCTGCTTGAGAAAGGAATCGTTAGGCCCAGCATATCCCCTTGGGGGTGCACCGGTATCGTTTGTACGAAAGAAAGATGGTTCAGTGTGAATGTGTATTGACTATCGGCAGTTGAATAAAGTCACTATTAAGAACAAGTACCCTTTTCTCAGAATTGATGACTTGTTTGATCAATTGCAAGGTGCAAAAAAATTCTCAAATATCGACTTAAGGTTAGGGTACCATCAGCTAAGGGTCAAGGAGAAGGACATTCCGAAAATGGCTTTCAAAATAAGGTATGTGCACTTCGAGTTCTTAGTAATGTCATTCAGGCTCACAAACGCGCCAACAACATTTATGGATCTAATGAACAGCGTGTTTCATCCATTTCTGAATGTATTTGTGATAGTATTTATAGATGATATTCTGGTTTATTCTCATTCGGAGGTAGAGCATGCGAATCACTTGCGGGAAGTACTACAAACGCTCCAAGATAGTAAGTTCTATGTGAAGCTATCTAAGTGTGAGTTTTGGTTTTAATTCAATGGCTTTTCTTTGTCATATAGTGTCAGATGAATGTATAAGAGTTGACACTCAGAAGGTAGAAGCGGTGAAGAATTGGCCGAGGCCCACGACTCCATCAGAGGTTCGTAGGTTTTTAGGCTTAGTCAGCTATTATAGGAGGTTTGTAGTAGGATTTTCTACCATATCAACACCATTGACAAGGTTGACACAAAAGGCAATAAAGTTCCAGCGGTCCGATGCCTGTGAGTAGAGTTTCCAAGAGTTAAAGGACAAACTAACATCGGAACCAGTTCTTAATATCCCAGAGGGTCTAGAAGGCTATGTTGTGTATTGTGATACCTCGGGAATGGGTTTAGGATGTGTGTTGATGCAACATGGTAAGGTGATTGCCTATTCTTCAAGGAAATTGAGGAAACATAAGAAGAACTATCTGACGCACGATTTGGAGTTAGCTGTTGTGGTCTATGCACTAAAAATTTGACGACACTACTTGTATGGCATTCATGTAGACATTTTCACGGATCATAAGTGTATGCAGTATATATTTATGCAGAAAGAGTTGAACTTGAGACAAAGAAGGTGGCTTGAATTGATAATGGATTATGATGTGGACATCTGATACTATCCCGGTAAAGCTAATGTTGTAGCAGACGAGCTTAGTCACAAGTCTATGGTCAGTTCGATGTCGGTGCAGGCCGAGAGGAAAGAGTTAATAAGAGAGATCCATTAGTTAGCTAGATTGGGAGTCCGATTAATGGGTTCTGAAGATGGTGGTTTTGTGATTCGGGATACAACAGAGTCGTCCCTCATATCAGAAGTTAAGGAACGTCAATGGGAAGCCATTGTAGGAAAAATCAGAGACGGTATTCAACAAAAGAAGACCACAGCCTTTGAGATTGATGGAAATGGGGTTCTTAGGCACCAGGGTCGTTTGTGTGTTCCAAATGTAGCGGGATTATGAGACAAGATTATGACAGAGGTCCATTGCTTACGATATTCTATTCACCATAGATATACTAAGATGTATCATGATCTCATATTGGTGGAACGAAATGAAGAGGAACATTGCGGAGTTTGTAGCTCAGTGTCCTAATTGTCAACAAGTAAAAGTAGAGCACCAAAAACCCGACGGCTTGACTCGGAACATTGAGATCCCGATGTGGAAATGGGAAATGATTAATCAGCTTATTTCCTGGTGGTCAAAACTACCCCATACAGCCGAGGACTACGCGAAGTTGTATGTTAAGGAGATTGTTCTCCTTCATGGTGTGCCTATTTCTATTATATCTGATCGAGGTGCGCAGTTCACAGTTAATTTCTGGAGGTCATTTCAAAAAGGTTTAGGCACTCAAGTTAATCTTATCACAACTTTCCACCCTCAGATAGATGGGCAGGCCGAGCGCACGATTCAAATGCTCGAAGACATGCTACGAGCTTGTGTATTGGACTTCAAAGGAAGTTGGGATGATCATATACCCCTTATTGAATTTGCATACAATAAAAATTATCATGCTAGTATCAAAATGGCTCCATATGAGGCTTTGTATGGACAGAAATGTAGATCTCCTATCGGATAGTTCGAAGTAGGCGAATTAGAATTATTGGGCCTGACCTAGTGCACCAAGACATAGAGAAGGTGAAGCTTATCCAAGAACGGTTGTTAACCACCTAGAGTCGTCAGAAGTCATATTCAAATGTGCGACGGTGGGACTTAGAGTTCCAAGTAGATGATTGGGTCTTTTTGAAGATTTCTCCTATGAAGGGATGAGATTTGGGAAAAAGGGAAAGCTCAGCCCAAGGTACATTGAGCCATATCGCATAATTTGATGAATAGGCCAAATGGCTTACGAATTGGACATGCCTCCCGAGTTAGAGTTTGTTCATCTGGTCTTCCATGTTTCTATGTTTAGAGCGTGTTTTGGGGATCCTTCCCGGATTGTACCGATTGATGATGTGAAAGTTACAGAGCACTTATCATATGAAGAGGTTCCTATTGCTATGTTAGATCGACAAGTCCACAAGCTAAGGACTAAGGAAGTAGCCTCCGTGAAGGTTCTATGGCGAAATAAGAATGTAGAAGAGATGACATGGGAGGTGGAAGAGGAGATGAAGTTATATCCACACTTATTTCAGACTAAAGCCGATGTTCCAAGTGAAGTATAGCTCGACCAAGAGCTGACGTATGGATACATGAGGTGAGTTCCCACTTCTGATAGTTATGTTTGATGTTTGACGGCCACATGAGGCCCGGTGATATGTATATGTTGTTGTATGGCCGTATGAGGTAAGTTTATCTTCTACTTGTTGACAAGGGTCGGATAGTCCCATTTATAGGGGAGATTCGGTCAAAAAAATTTAGGAAAACCTTAGGGATTAATTGTTCCCTTATGTATACTTCCCATTCGAGGATGAATGTTTCTAAGGGGGGAAGGATGTTACACCTCATAGTTTTGTACGTTGAGATTCATCGTATGTTAGTCCTCCTAGTCTTGGACATCAGAATTATCTTCGAGGTTATACGATATTAGACATGCCTATTGTTACATCTCATATTTTCATTCAACATATACACGACTAAGTTGAGGTTGACGAATGCACTTAAACGTGGGAGATGAGATTCGGGCAAATAAAAATGAGATGCTTGCTTACCCGACGTGCCTATTTCACCAACTTACTTTCCGTCCTACTTGCTTGAGCTACTTGATACATATATATTAACTACGAAATAAGGATGAGACATGTGTTAAATTCAATGGACCAGCAAGTGACACCTATTAATTAACCAAGGTCACAAGTAGGTGTGTCACCTACTTTCTAAAAGGAAAGGCCCAAATTAGTCCACTTAAATGGACATGTGTAGGTAGCCAAGAGGGCCCTTTTATGGGTTGACTCAAGACCTCCCTCCTCATAATATCCAAGTAGTAGAAACATAAAAGAGAGCCACGAAATTCTGTCCCAAATTTTCTACTACAAATCCTTAAGAAGCTGCCAATAATCTCCTTCTTCTTTCAATTCAAGTTAAAGGGTTATCTCCAATCTTGAAGGATCTGAAGTGAAGCAAGTTGATGATCATCAAGGGAAAGATACTACCATTGTTTCAACCCTACAAGATCTGATATAGGTAAGGAAATCCTCCCTTCTTCATGTATTTGAGTTTACTATTCTAGCTAGGTTGTTTGGTGAAGAACTTGTGAAGTAGGGGCTGTAAATTCAGTGGAAGTTGTTGTGGTGCTATGGGTTGTTTGGAATAATTTCATGTTATTATATGACTGTCACATGTGAGTATCGAGTTGGATATGTTGTGGTAAAGCTTATTGGTGCCTTAACTAAGTTGTGGAAGTAAGAATTGATGAAGAAATAATTTGAAAATCAGTTTTGAGTTGCTGAACTTGTGGGACTGTTATGGGGCCATTTTAAAGTGGTATTGTGGCTGAAATTCAGGAGAGATAATTGAATACGTTGTGGTTAATTTTGATATTGTTAGTATCGTTGTTTGGTGCTGTTTTGAATTTGGGGAAGTGAGGAAATGTAGGGGAAGTGCTGCCGATTTTCCGTAAGAGAGCTACTAGCTTTGAAATGTGTTTTGAGTCCTTCCATGGCATTAACCATAGTTCTAATACCTTGATGTAGGTTGAAGTACTACAGGTAGTAGGTGGAGTCATTAGCAACAAAGGTATGTTAAGGCTACTCTTCCTTCTTTTGGCATGATCTGAATGAAATAAATGAACAATATCCATAGCAGCTCTACTCTAAATATGTTAGAGGTTGATGTTCTTGACTTATATAATGATAGTGATCTTATCTTATGGCTTGTTGATTCTTCAAAGTAAGTTATGTTGATGATGTTAGTTCCATAATGTTAATCGAAGGGGCAACGACCTTACGTCACTTTGATAGACTCAAAGTGTCTTAGTATCATTCTTTCATTATATACATGTATACATCATTACCTCACAGTCGTTATATACGCTATGCTATATGATATGTACATGGGGTATGGGAAAGGTTATGGCATTTTATATGCACCACCACCTGATCAGCTGGTATATGATGATGATTGTGCTCACAGAGGCCGATATGATATGATGGTCCGCCCACAGAGGCTTGATGGCGTTATATACACATATGTATATGTATGCACATGTACGACACTTAGGCATATTATGGCCCAAAGGCATTCTATAAAGGTTGATTGTTTCTTGTCCTAGGTTACCTCCATGCCTCTATTATGTTATTTTTCATGCCTTACTTACTCATAAGGTCATACCACATGAAATTATCAAGCTCAACTTTTTCTTCTAGTTGCTATTTTTCCCACGAATCCTCAGCCTTTTCACCTTTCAAAACTTCTTTGAAGCTAGATTCTCCCTTCAATTTTTGTTCCAACTGCTCAATGGGTTCTTCTTCAATAACCTGCAAATTTGGAGCACAAATACTAGAAACGGAATGAGTTAATTGGTTAGAGATTGAACAAGAATCTTGCACACTTACGCACTCTCTCTCCTAAATCCTCATTTCTCTAATGCACTTGTTCGCTCTCTATTTTATTTTGTTAGCTGATTTCACTCAATTCGGTCCACTCATTTCTACTTTTTGACAACTCACTATTTTTGGTCATCACTTCCTCTCCTTTTTCTTCTCCCGAGTTGTCAAGTTGCTCACCCTTACTTCTCTCGTTCTTTTATCTCTCATCCTCACTTTTGTTTGGATTGAAAAAGGATCCAACTGATGAAGAAACACTCCTTTCTTTCCTTGAAAAAATATACTACTTGAAGTATCATAAGAACCCACATACTTGCCAAGAAATCCTCTTCTATCTTTTGGAGGACATCTAACATCAACTCTGATTATTGATTTTCTACATGCACTTGATGTGTCCCTTGGGTTCTTCTTTTTATATGCCTTAGTGTTTCAACTCTCCCTCATTAGATGAAGGATAGTTTGAAGATGTTCTTGTGGAATTATGTTGTTTTTCTTTCTTTCATCCCACTCAACATTTTCTTTCTTCATCGCTTCATAGAGTTTTCGTAACTCCATGTGAAAGGTATCTTCATCTCTTTCTTTTAATCTTTTATCTTCTTCCTTTCTTTTCGGATTCATGGATGTAGCCATAGTTTCCCAAAGATCTGCAAATTACTTACTTACAAACAAAAGATTGTTAGATTCAAAATTACCTCACCAAAAAAAATGAATCATACACTCACGTGGTGTGGATCTCAACACTCGTGTATCACACAATTAGGCTTTTACCCTCAATGAATCTCACTACTCTTGCCTTTTACCACTCAAGCGTTGCTCCTCAAAGTTCTTCAATAAACCAACAACTCAGACACTTCAATGTAATCTCCAAAGCTTGGTTCAAGAATGGAGTTCATGTCAAACAAATAAAAGAGGGGAATCTTGTGTTCCAATAGAAGCGAAGTGATGTGGATTATTCAAGAATCGAATTCGATGGTTTCACGGGATTCAGCCAATTGTCTTGATCGTGGAATATCATTGAGAAATAGGAATCCGGGTTATCAAAGGATTTCCTGCGATTATTTCTAGTATGGAATGAGTCGATTAATCCACTTTGGTATCTTATTGAACAAAAATGGTGATATTGTTCCTCCATTGATCAAGAATTTAGATTTTTGGGAAGTATCATGATCGTCCAATAAGAAGGGTTTCAATTTTTTCAAATGAACAATTGACACAAAACAAATTGGCACGAAATAAAGAAAGAGGCACGAAATCAGTAGAACACGATAAGTATGAACAAATACTTTAGCAAGAGAACAAATATAGTGAATTTTACTTTCAAGACAAGATCTAGAACATATCAAATGAACTTTTTATCCAAAAGTGCTGCAATGACCTTTGCACTTCTCCAAATGACTTTTGAGATTCTTTATGACCCTTTTGGGATTTTTGATGAAGAGGACTTGAATACAACTTCAACTCCCAATGAGTTTCACAAAATAACAACTAGAGAGAATATCCCAACACCTTCAAGTCATGAAATCACAAGATTGAGTACAAACATATCAAGAATATGTGAATAATACCAAAAAGGTACTGTTCACGCACTATTCATTGAGCAGATTTTAATTTAGATTTTTTTTTTGTTCTTCTTGTAATTGTAACTTTTTTTTTCAGATTTGTTTTTGGATTGCTAGCGTTCAAATCAGTAGATCGAGTGAGTATAAGAATACCCAACCATCCAAAGCTCTGATACTACTAGATAACAACACGGATACAGAAGACTTTAGAATTAGAAGATTGAAAGAGGGAAGGATTGATTCTTCAGAAAGAAGAACACAAGTTCAAGTAGTTGATACTTTAAACCTTGTTTAAATAGTAAAGAAGGGGTTGAATCAATTATGAAGAAGAAGAAAGGGAGGAGGGAACTCAAATAAGGAATCTTACCATTGAAAAATCCGAGCTATGGTTCAAAGTAGAATAAAAGGAGCATAACCCAAAAGAGAACCTCACATGTCTCCACAAGCCACAAGGCTAATAATATTAATATTCATCAAATTTCGTTACAATGAAAACATAAAACACTCCTTTAATGGTGGTCAAACTAAATAATCTAAAATTTTCAAGGTGCATAGGAGACCGCCAACACTTGGTTCCAAGGGTCATAGAAGACCACCAACACTTGGTTCCAAGGTGAATAGAAGACCACCAACACTTGTACAATAAAGCTTTAAATGCAGTCAACATGGCATCAAATAATCTTCTAGAACACCAAATTGGGCTGCTAGACTTGCTCCATTTCTTGACAGATTTTGGGCCATAGTCTAACTCGTCTTGATTTTCAATTTGGCCCTCCAAATAGTTGCAACACTTTTCCTCAAAGATCTACTTTGGGCCGGAGCTCTTCTTCAATCATAAGACATGTTTTTATTCTTAATTGAAGCCAATTAAAGCATCTTTAAATTCTCTGATCCGCAATGGAGTTTCACTTTCTTGGATGCTATCATTCTCCCCTCTTAAAGAAGATACGTCCTCGAATCTTTGCATTGATGGTATTCATCCTTAAGTTGAGCCTCCATTGTTACTATCATTCTCCCCCTCTTAAAGAAGATTCATCCTCAAATCTTGACATGACCTGCAACCAACGTGATAATCACAACAAGTAAGAACACGCAACAAACACTTGGTAAAAATAGCACAAGATAGTGATTGTGCAACCATTTAATACATTTAGTTCTTTTATGCACAAACACTCCTTTTAAATACCCAAGAATAACATCATCTAACAGAAAAACGTGATTACCAACACAACCACTAAAAGCACAATTCATAAGCTCTTTAAATAGTAGAGGGCCATTACTTAGATTAAAAAGCATATGAATACCAAGAAACCATACCATTTTTTTTCTAAACGACTTAACCTCACCATTGGATATACCATAGTCAAGATATGGATCAAAAGCAATTTTCTTGAGATGTGGCTTTGGATTAACCTATAAAAAAGGATCTACACAACAAGATAAAGATATTGTGAAGTTAGCAACATGTGAGCACTTATCCTTCTCCACAATTGAGACACTACATTATGCATTCAGCTCAACTTTTTCAATATTAATGGCATCAAAAGATTCATGTATCTCATTATCTTCATTAGGAACTTCATCATCTTTGCTTCCTTCTTTGGGATCCCAAAGTGGACAAAAATGTACTAAAAACTCATCTTTAGTATCTTCCCACGATGGCTTATCGAGACACTTTTAAACCTTGATCAATGAGATTATCTTCTTCAAGTGAGGTGTCATCATCCTTTACACAAGGTTCATCCTCAACTTTCTTCATGAAAGGAGGTGTAAGACTAAAGCAAGAAAGAGTTAGTTGATCGGCATATGAACAAAATTTATCCTCTCTCAAATTTTTCTTGCATTTGTTCACTCAACTTATCTCGTTCCTCACTTTAATCACATTGTGGCAGATTATTCACAAAAAAAGAATAGTTAACAAGGTCATGTTCACTCCAAATCTGAGTCACATCTCCACTTAAAGATTTGACCTAGTCAAATTGTGGTACAAGTTCAATTTCATTTGCAGATACAAATAGATCGTCAATAAGGTCATACCACATGAAATTATCAAGCTCAACTTTTTCTTCTAGTTGCTATTTTTCCCACGAATCCTCGGCCTTTTCACCTTTCAAAACTTCTTTGAAGCTGGATTCTCCCTTCAATTTTTGTTCCAACTGCTCAATGGGTTCTTCTTCAATAAACTGCAAATTTGGAGCACAAATACTAGAAACGGAATGAGTTAATTGGTTAGAGATTGAACAAGAATCTTGCACACTCACGCACTCTATCTCTCCTAAATCCTCATTTCTCTAATGCACTTGTTCGCTCTCTATTTTATTTTGTTAGATGATTTCACTCAATTCGGTCCACTCATTTCTACTTTTTGACAACT
Source organism: Anisodus tanguticus (assembly GCA_034509755.1). Lineage (NCBI taxonomy): Eukaryota > Viridiplantae > Streptophyta > Magnoliopsida > Solanales > Solanaceae > Anisodus > Anisodus tanguticus. The sequence continues at coordinate 33,976,162 of CM067544.1, read as the reverse complement.
CACTATTTTTGGTCATCACTTCCTCTCCTTTTTCTTCTCCCGGGATGTCAAGTTGCTCACCCTTACTTCTCTCGTTCTTTTATCTCTCATCCTCACTTTTGTTTGGATTGAAAAAGGATCCAACTGATGAAGAAACACTCCTTTCTTTCCTTGAAAAAAATATGCTACTTGAAGTATCATAAGAACCCACATACTTGCCAAGAAATCCTCTTCTATCTTTTGGAGGACATCTAACATCAACTCTGATTATTGATTTTCTACAAGCACTTGATGTGTCCCTTGGGTTCTTCTTTTTATATGCCTTAGTGTTTCAACTCTCCCTCATTAGATGAAGGATAGTTTGAAGATGTTCTTGTGGAATTATGTTGTTTTTCTTTCTTTCATCCCACTCAACATTTTCTTTCTTCATCGCTTCATAGAGTTTTCGTAACTCCATGTGAAAGGTATCTTCATCTCTTTCTTTTAATCTTTTATCTTCTTCCTTTCTTTTCGGATTCATGGATGTAGCCATAGTTTCCAAAGAGATCTGCAAATTACTTACTTACAAAAAAAAGATTGTTAGATTCAAAATTACCTCACCAAAAAAAATGAATCATACACTCACGTGGTGTGGATCTCAACACTCGTGTATCACACAATTAGGCTTTTACCCTCAATGAATCTCACTACTCTTGCCTTTTACCACTCAAGCGTTGCTCCTCAAAGTTCTTCAATAAACCAACAACTCAGACACTTCAATGTAATCTCCAAAGCTTGGTTCAAGAATGGAGTTCATGTCAAACAAATAAAAGAGGGGAATCTTGTGTTCCAATAGAAGCGAAGTGATGTGGATTATTCAAGAATCGAAGTCGATGGTTTCACGGGATTGACCAATTGTCTTGATCGTGGAATATCATTGAGAAATAGGAATCCGGGTTATCAAAGGATTTCCTGCGATTATTTCTAGTATGGAATGAGTCGATTAATCCACTTTGGTATCTTATTGAACAAAAATGGTGATATTGTTCCTCCATTGATCAAGAATTTAGATTTTTGGGAAGTATCATGATCGTCCAATAAGAAGGGTTTCAATTTTTTCAAATGAACAATTGACACAAAACAAATTGGCACGAAATAAAGAAAGAGGCACGAAATCGGTAGAACACGATAAGTATGAACAAATACTTTAGCAAGAGAACAAATATAGTGAATTTTACTTTCAAGACAAGATCTAGAACATATCAAATGAACTTTTTATCCAAAAGTGCTGCAATGACCTTTGCACTTCTCCAAATGACTTTTGAGATTCTTTATGACCCTTTTGGGATTTTTGATGAAGAGGACTTGAATACAACTTCAACTCCCAATGAGTTTCACAAAATAACAACTAGAGAGAATATCCCAACACCTTCAAGTCATGAAATCACAAGATTGAGTACAAACATATCAAGAATATGTGAATAATACCAAAAAGGTACTTGTTCACGCACTATTCATTGAGAGATTTTAATTTAGATTTTTTTTTTGTTGTTCTTGTAATTGTAACTTTTTTTTTCAGATTTGTTTTTGGATTGCTAGCGTTCAAATCAGTAGATCGAGTGAGTATAAGAATACCCAACCATCCAAAGCTCTGATACTACTAGATAACAACACGGATACCAGAAGACTTTAGAATTAGAAGATTGAAAGAGGGAAGGATTGATTCTTCAGAAAGAAGAACACAAGTTCAAGTAGTTGATACTTTAAACCTTGTTTAAATAGTAAAGAAGGGGTTGAATCAATTATGAAGAAGAAGAAAGGGAGGAGGGAACTCAAATAAGGAATCTTACCATTGAAGAATCCGAGCTATGGTTCAAAGTAGAATAAAAGGAGCATAACCCAAAAGAGAACCTCACAGGTCTCCACAAGCCACAAGGCTAATAATATTAATATTCATCAAATTTCGTTACAATGAAAACATAAAACACTCCTTTAATGGTGGTCAAACTAAATAATCTAAAATTTTCAAGGTGCATAGGAGACCGCCAACACTTGGTTCAGGGTCATCATAGAACCACCACCAACACTTGGTTCCAAGGTGAATAGAAGACCACCAACACTTGTACAATAAAGCTTTAAATGCAGTCAACATGGCATCAAATAAGCTTCTAGAACACCAAATTGGGCTGCTAGACTTGCTCCATTTCTTGACAGATTTTGGGCCATAATCTAACTCGTCTTGATTTTCAATTTGGCCCTCCAAATAGTTGCAAGACTTTTCCTCAAAGATCTACTTTGGGCCGGAGCTCTTCTTCAATCATAAGACATGTTTTTATTCTTAATTGAAGCCAATTAAAGCATCTTTAAATTCTCGATCCGCAATGGAGTTTCACTTTCTTGGATGCTATCATTCTCCCCCTCTTAAAGAAGATACGTCCTCGAATCTTTGCATTGATGGTATTCATCCTTAAGTTGAGCCTCCATTGTTACTATCATTCTCCCCCTCTTAAAGAAGATTCATCCTCAAATCTTGACATGACCTGCAACCAACGTGATAATCACAACAAGTAAGAACACGCAACAAACACTTGGTAAAAATAGCACAAGATAGTGATTGTGCAACCATTTAATACATTTAGTTCTTTTATGCACAAACACTCCTTTTAAATACCCAAGAATAACATCATCTAACAGAAAAACGTGATTACCAACACAACCACTAAAAGCACAATTCATAAGCTCTTTAAATAGTAGAGGGCCATTACTTAGATTAAAAAGCATATGAATACCAAGAAACCATACCATTTTTTTTCTAAACGACTTAACCTCACCATTGGATATACCATAGTCAAGATATGGATCAAAAGCAATTTTCTTGAGATGTGGCTTTGGATTAACCTATAAAAAAGGATCTACACAACAAGATAAAGATATTGTGAAGTTAGCAACATGTGAGCACTTATCCTTCTCCACAATTGAGACACTACATTATGCATTCAGCTCAACTTTTTCAATATTAATGGCATCAAAAGATTCATGTATCTCATTATCTTCATTAGGAACTTCATCATCTTTGCTTCCTTCATTGGGATCCCAAAGTGGACAAAAATGTACTAAAAACTCATCTTTAGTATCTTCCCACGATGGCTTATCGGACACTTTTAAACCTTGATCAATGAGATTATCTTCTTCAAGTGAGGTGTCATCATCCTTTACACAAGGTTCATCCTCAACTTTCTTCATGAAAGGAGGTGTAAGACTAAAGCAAGAAAGAGTTAGTTGATCGGCATATGAACAAAATTTATCCTCTCTCAAATTTTTCTTGCATTTGTTCACTCAACTTATCTCGTTCCTCACTTTAATCACATTGTGGCAGATTATTCACAAAAAAAGAATAGTTAACAAGGTCATGTTCACTCCAAATCTGAGTCACATCTCCACTTAAAGATTTGACCTAGTCAAATTGTGGTACAAGTTCAATTTCATTTGCAGATACAAATAGATCGTCAATAAGGTCATACCACATGAAATTATCAAGCTCAACTTTTTCTTCTAGTTAGATTTTTCCCACGAATCCTCGGCCTTTTCACCTTTCAAAACTTCTTTGAAGCTAGATTCTCCCTTCAATTTTTGTTCCAACTGCTCAATGGGTTCTTCTTCAATAACTGCAAATTTGGAGCACAAATACTAGAAACGGAATGAGTTAATTGGTTAGAGATTGAACAAGAATCTTGCACACTCACGCACTCTATCTCTCCTAAATCCTCATTTCTCTAATGCACTTGTTCGCTCTCTATTTTATTTTGTTAGATGATTTCACTCAATTCGGTCCACTCATTTCTACTTTTTGACAACTCACTATTTTTGGTCATCACTTCCTCTCCTTTTTCTTCTCCCGGGATGTCAAGTTGCTCACCCTTACTTCTCTCGTTCTTTTATCTCTCATCCTCACTTTTGTTTGGATTGAAAAAGGATCCAACTGATGAAGAAACACTCCTTTCTTTCCTTGAAAAAAATATGCTACTTGAAGTATCATAAGAACCCACATACTTGCCAAGAAATCCTCTTCTATCTTTTGGAGGACATCTAACATCAACTCTGATTATTGATTTTCTACAAGCACTTGATGTGTCCCTTGGGTTCTTCTTTTTATATGCCTTAGTGTTTCAACTCTCCCTCATTAGATGAAGGATAGTTTGAAGATGTTCTTGTGGAATTATGTTGTTTTTCTTTCTTTCATCCCACTCAACATTTTCTTTCTTCATCGCTTCATAGAGTTTTCGTAACTCCATGTGAAAGGTATCTTCATCTCTTTCTTTTAATCTTTTATCTTCTTCCTTTCTTTTCGGATTCATGGATGTAGCCATAGTTTCCCAAAGATCTGCAAATTACTTACTTACAAAAAAAAGATTGTTAGATTCAAAATTACCTCACCAAAAAAAATGAATCATACACTCACGTGGTGTGGATCTCAACACTCGTGTATCACACAATTAGGCTTTTACCCTCAATGAATCTCACTACTCTTGCCTTTTACCACTCAAGCGTTGCTCCTCAAAGTTCTTCAATAAACCAACAACTCAGACACTTCAATGTAATCTCCAAAGCTTGGTTCAAGAATGGAGTTCATGTCAAACAAATAAAAGAGGGGAATCTTGTGTTCCAATAGAAGCAGAAGTGATGTGGATTATTCAAGAATCGAAGTCGATGGTTTCACGGGATTCACCAATTGTCTTGATCGTGGAATACCATTGAGAAATAGGAATCCGGGTTATCAAAGGATTTCTGCGATTATTTCTAGTATGGAATGAGTCGATTAATCCACTTTGGTATCCTATTGAACAAAAATGGTGATATTGTTCCTCCATTGATCAAGAATTTAGATTTTTGGGAAGTATCATGATCGTCCAATAAGAAGGGTTTCAATTTTTTCAAATGAACAATTGACACAAAACAAATTGGCACGAAATAAAGAAAGAGGCACGAAATCAGTAGAACACGATAAGTATGAACAAATACTTTAGCAAGAGAACAAATATAGTGAATTTTACTTTCAAGACAAGATCTAGAACATATCAAATGAACTTTTTATCCAAAAGTGCTGCAATGACCTTTGCACTTCTCCAAATGACTTTTGAGATTCTTTATGACCCTTTTGGGATTTTTGATGAAGAGGACTTGAATACAACTTCAACTCCCAATGAGTTTCACAAAATAACAACTAGAGAGAATATCCCAACACCTTCAAGTCATGAAATCACAAGATTGAGTACAAACATATCAAGAATATGTGAATAATACCAAAAAGGTCTTGTTCACGCACTATTCATTGAGCGGATTTTAATTTAGATTTTTTTTTTGTTGTTCTTGTAATTGTAACTTTTTTTTTCAGATTTGTTTTTGGATTGCTAGCGTTCAAATCAGTAGATCGAGTGAGTATATGAATACCCAACCATCCAAAGCTCTGATACTACTAGATAACAACACGGATACGAGAAGACTTTAGAATTAGAAGATTGAAAGAGGGAAGGATTGATTCTTCAGAAAGAAGAACACAAGTTCAAGTAGTTGATACTTTAAACCTTGTTTAAATAGTAAAGAAGGGGTTGAATCAATTATGAAGAAGAAGAAAGGGAGGAGGGAACTCAAATAAGGAATCTTACCATTGAAGAATCCGAGCTATGGTTCAAAGTAGAATAAAAGGAGCATAACCCAAAAGAGAACCTCACAGGTCTCCACAAGCCACAAGGCTAATAATATTAATATTCATCAAATTTCGTTACAATGAAAACATAAAACACTCCTTTAATGGTGGTCAAACTAAATAATCTAAAATTTTCAAGGTGCATAGGAGACCGCCAACACTTGGTTCCAAGGGTCATAGAAGACCACCAACACTTGGTTCCAAGGTGAATAGAAGACCACCAACACTTGTACAATAAAGCTTTAAATGCAGTCAACATGGCATCAAATAAGCTTCTAGAACACCAAATTGGGCTGCTAGACTTGCTCCATTTCTTGACAGATTTTGGGCCATAATCTAACTCGTCTTGATTTTCAATTTGGCCCTCCAAATAGTTGCAAGACTTTTCCTCAAAGATCTACTTTGGGCCGGAGCTCTTCTTCAATCATAAGACATGTTTTTATTCTTAATTGAAGCCAATTAAAGCATCTTTAAATTCTCGATCCGCAATGGAGTTTCACTTTCTTGGATGCTATCATTCTCCCCCTCTTAAAGAAGATACGTCCTCGAATCTTTGCATTGATGGTATTCATCCTTAAGTTGAGCCTCCATTGTTACTATCATTCTCCCCCTCTTAAAGAAGATTCATCCTCAAATCTTGACATGACCTGCAACCAACGTGATAATCACAACAAGTAAGAACACGCAACAAACACTTGGTAAAAATAGCACAAGATAGTGATTGTGCAACCATTTAATACATTTAGTTCTTTTATGCACAAACACTCCTTTTAAATACCCAAGAATAACATCATCTAACAGAAAAACGTGATTACCAACACAACCACTAAAAGCACAATTCATAAGCTCTTTAAATAGTAGAGGGCCATTACTTAGATTAAAAAGCATATGAATACCAAGAAACCATACCATTTTTTTTTCTAAACGACTTAACCTCACCATTGGATATACCATAGTCAAGATATGGATCAAAAGCAATTTTCTTGAGATGTGGCTTTGGATTAACCTATAAAAAAGGATCTACACAACAAGATAAAGATATTGTGAAGTTAGCAACATGTGAGCACTTATCCTTCTCCACAATTGAGACACTACATTATGCATTCAGCTCAACTTTTTCAATATTAATGGCATCAAAAGATTCATGTATCTCATTATCTTCATTAGGAACTTCATCATCTTTGCTTCCTTCATTGGGATCCCAAAGTGGACAAAAATGTACTAAAAACTCATCTTTAGTATCTTCCCACGATGGCTTATCACACACTTTTAAACCTTGATCAATGAGATTATCTTCTTCAAGTGAGGTGTCATCATCCTTTACACAAGGTTCATCCTCAACTTTCTTCATGATAGGAAGGAGGTGTAAGACTAAAGCAAGAAAGAGTTAGTTGATCGGCATATGAACAAAATTTATCCTCTCTCAAATTTTTCTTGCATTTGTTCACTCAACTTATCTCGTTCCTCACTTTAATCACATTGTGGCAGATTATTCACAAAAAAAGAATAGTTAACAAGGTCATGTTCACTCCAAATCTGAGTCACATCTCCACTTAAAGATTTGACCTAGTCAAATTGTGGTACAAGTTCAATTTCATTTGCGAGATACAAATAGATCGTCAATAAGGTCATACCACATGAAATTATCAAGCTCAACTTTTTCTTCTAGTTGCTATTTTTCCCACGAATCCTCGGCCTTTTCACCTTTCAAAACTTCTTTGAAGCTGGATTCTCCCTTCAATTTTTGTTCCAACTGCTCAATGGGTTCTTCTTCAATAATAACTGCAAATTTGGAGCACAAATACTAGAAACGGAATGAGTTAATTGGTTAGAGATTGAACAAGAATCTTGCACACTCGCACTCTATCTCTCCTAAATCCTCATTTCTCTAATGCACTTGTTCGCTCTCTATTTTATTTTGTTAGATGATTTCACTCAATTCGGTCCACTCATTTCTACTTTTTGACAACTCACTATTTTTGGTCATCACTTCCTCTCCTTTTTCTTCTCCGGGATGTCAAGTTGCTCACCCTTACTTCTCTCGTTCTTTTATCTCTCATCCTCACTTTTGTTTGGATTGAAAAAGGATCCAACTGATGAAGAAACACTCCTTTCTTTCCTTGAAAAAAATATGCTACTTGAAGTATCATAAGAACCCACATACTTGCCAAGAAATCCTCTTCTATCTTTTGGAGGACATCTAACATCAACTCTGATTATTGATTTTCTACAAGCACTTGATGTGTCCCTTGGGTTCTTCTTTTTATATGCCTTAGTGTTTCAACTCTCCCTCATTAGATGAAGGATAGTTTGAAGATGTTCTTGTGGAATTATGTTGTTTTTCTTTCTTTCATCCCACTCAACATTTTCTTTCTTCATCGCTTCATAGAGTTTTCGTAACTCCATGTGAAAGGTATCTTCATCTCTTTCTTTTAATCTTTTATCTTCTTCCTTTCTTTTCGGATTCATGGATGTAGCCATAGTTTCCCAAAGATCTGCAAATTACTTACTTACAAAAAAAGATTGTTAGATTCAAAATTACCTCACCAAAAAAAATGAATCATACACTCACGTGGTGTGGATCTCAACACTCGTGTATCACACAATTAGGCTTTTACCCTCAATGAATCTCACTACTCTTGCCTTTTACCACTCAAGCGTTGCTCCTCAAAGTTCTTCAATAAACCAACAACTCAGACACTTCAATGTAATCTCCAAAGCTTGGTTCAAGAATGGAGTTCATGTCAAACAAATAAAAGAGGGGAATCTTGTGTTCCAATAGAAGCAGAAGTGATGTGGATTATTCAAGAATCGAAGTCGATGGTTTCACGGGATTCAGCCAATTGTCTTGATCGTGGAATACCATTGAGAAATAGGAATCCGGGTTATCAAAGGATTTCCTGCGATTATTTCTAGTATGGAATGAGTCGATTAATCCACTTTGGTATCCTATTGAACAAAAATGGTGATATTGTTCCTCCATTGATCAAGAATTTAGATTTTTGGGAAGTATCATGATCGTCCAATAAGAAGGGTTTCAATTTTTTCAAATGAACAATTGACACAAAACAAATTGGCACGAAATAAAGAAAGAGGCACGAAATCAGTAGAACACGATAAGTATGAACAAATACTTTAGCAAGAGAACAAATATAGTGAATTTTACTTTCAAGACAAGATCTAGAACATATCAAATGAACTTTTTATCCAAAAGTGCTGCAATGACCTTTGCACTTCTCCAAATGACTTTTGAGATTCTTTATGACCCTTTTGGGATTTTTGATGAAGAGGACTTGAATACAACTTCAACTCCCAATGAGTTTCACAAAATAACAACTAGAGAGAATATCCCAACACCTTCAAGTCATGAAATCACAAGATTGAGTACAAACATATCAAGAATATGTGAATAATACCAAAAAGGTACTGTTCACGCACTATTCATTGAGCAGATTTTAATTTAGATTTTTTTTTTGTTGTTCTTGTAATTGTAACTTTTTTTTTCAGATTTGTTTTTGGATTGCTAGCGTTCAAATCAGTAGATCGAGTGAGTATATGAATACCCAACCATCCAAAGCTCTGATACTACTAGATAACAACACGGATACAGAAGACTTTAGAATTAGAAGATTGAAAGAGGGAAGGATTGATTCTTCAGAAAGAAGAACACAAGTTCAAGTAGTTGATACTTTAAACCTTGTTTAAATAGTAAAGAAGGGGTTGAATCAATTATGAAGAAGAAGAAAGGGAGGAGGGAACTCAAATAAGGAATCTTACCATTGAAGAATCCGAGCTATGGTTCAAAGTAGAATAAAAGGAGCATAACCCAAAAGAGAACCTCACAGGTCTCCACAAGCCACAAGGCTAATAATATTAATATTCATCAAATTTCGTTACAATGAAAACATAAAACACTCCTTTAATGGTGGTCAAACTAAATAATCTAAAATTTTCAAGGTGCATAGGAGACCGCCAACACTTGGTTCCAAGGGTCATAGAAGACCACCAACACTTGGTTCCAAGGTGAATAGAAGACCACCAACACTTGTACAATAAAGCTTTAAATGCAGTCAACATGGCATCAAATAAGCTTCTAGAACACCAAATTGGGCTGCTAGACTTGCTCCATTTCTTGACAGATTTTGGGCCATAATCTAACTCGTCTTGATTTTCAATTTGGCCCTCCAAATAGTTGCAAGACTTTTCCTCAAAGATCTACTTTGGGCCGGAGCTCTTCTTCAATCATAAGACATGTTTTTATTCTTAATTGAAGCCAATTAAAGCATCTTTAAATTCTCTGATCCGCAATGGAGTTTCACTTTCTTGGATGCTATCATTCTCCCCCTCTTAAAGAAGATACGTCCTCGAATCTTTGCATTGATGGTATTCATCCTTAAGTTGAGCCTCCATTGTTACTATCATTCTCCCCCTCTTAAAGAAGATTCATCCTCAAATCTTGACATGACCTGCAACCAACGTGATAATCACAACAAGTAAGAACACGCAACAAACACTTGGTAAAAATAGCACAAGATAGTGATTGTGCAACCATTTAATACATTTAGTTCTTTTATGCACAAACACTCCTTTTAAATACCCAAGAATAACATCATCTAACAGAAAAACGTGATTACCAACACAACCACTAAAAGCACAATTCATAAGCTCTTTAAATAGTAGAGGGCCATTACTTAGATTAAAAAGCATATGAATACCAAGAAACCATACCATTTTTTTTCTAAACGACTTAACCTCACCATTGGATATACCATAGTCAAGATATGGATCAAAAGCAATTTTCTTGAGATGTGGCTTTGGATTAACCTATAAAAAAGGATCTACACAACAAGATAAAGATATTGTGAAGTTAGCAACATGTGAGCACTTATCCTTCTCCACAATTGAGACACTACATTATGCATTCAGCTCAACTTTTTCAATATTAATGGCATCAAAAGATTCATGTATCTCATTATCTTCATTAGGAACTTCATCATCTTTGCTTCCTTCACTGGGATCCCAAAGTGGACAAAAATGTACTAAAAACTCATCTTTAGTATCTTCCCACGATGGCTTATCAGACACTTTTAAACCTTGATCAATGAGATTATCTTCTTCAAGTGAGGTGTCATCATCCTTTACACAAGGTTCATCCTCAACTTTCTTCATGAAAGGAGGTGTAAGACTAAAGCAAGAAAGAGTTAGTTGATCGGCATATGAACAAAATTTATCCTCTCTCAAATTTTTCTTGCATTTGTTCACTCAACTTATCTCGTTCCTCACTTTAATCACATTGTGGCAGATTATTCACAAAAAAAGAATAGTTAACAAGGTCATGTTCACTCCAAATCTGAGTCACATCTCCACTTAAAGATTTGACCTAGTCAAATTGTGGTACAAGTTCAATTTCATTTGCAGATACAAATAGATCGTCAATAAGGTCATACCACATGAAATTATCAAGCTCAACTTTTTCTTCTAGTTGCTATTTTTCCCACGAATCCTCGGCCTTTTCACCTTTCAAAACTTCTTTGAAGCTGGATTCTCCCTTCAATTTTTGTTCCAACTGCTCAATGGGTTCTTCTTCAATAACCTGCAAATTTGGAGCACAAATACTAGAAACGGAATGAGTTAATTGGTTAGAGATTGAACAAGAATCTTGCACACTCACGCACTCTATCTCTCCTAAATCCTCATTTCTCTAATGCACTTGTTCGCTCTCTATTTTATTTTGTTAGATGATTTCACTCAATTCGGTCCACTCATTTCTACTTTTTGACAACTCACTATTTTTGGTCATCACTTCCTCTCCTTTTTCTTCTCCCGGGATGTCAAGTTGCTCACCCTTACTTCTCTCGTTCTTTTATCTCTCATCCTCACTTTTGTTTGGATTGAAAAAGGATCCAACTGATGAAGAAACACTCCTTTCTTTCCTTGAAAAAAATATGCTACTTGAAGTATCATAAGAACCCACATACTTGCCAAGAAATCCTCTTCTATCTTTTGGAGGACATCTAACATCAACTCTGATTATTGATTTTCTACAAGCACTTGATGTGTCCCTTGGGTTCTTCTTTTTATATGCCTTAGTGTTTCAACTCTCCCTCATTAGATGAAGGATAGTTTGAAGATGTTCTTGTGGAATTATGTTGTTTTTCTTTCTTTCATCCCACTCAACATTTTCTTTCTTCATCGCTTCATAGAGTTTTCGTAACTCCATGTGAAAGGTATCTTCATCTCTTTCTTTTAATCTTTTATCTTCTTCCTTTCTTTTCGGATTCATGGATGTAGCCATAGTTTCCCAAAGATCTGCAAATTACTTACTTACAAAAAAAAGATTGTTAGATTCAAAATTACCTCACCAAAAAAAATGAATCATACACTCACGTGGTGTGGATCTCAACACTCGTGTATCACACAATTAGGCTTTTACCCTCAATGAATCTCACTACTCTTGCCTTTTACCACTCAAGCGTTGCTCCTCAAAGTTCTTCAATAAACCAACAACTCAGACACTTCAATGTAATCTCCAAAGCTTGGTTCAAGAATGGAGTTCATGTCAAACAAATAAAAGAGGGGAATCTTGTGTTCCAATAGAAGCAGAAGTGATGTGGATTATTCAAGAATCGAAGTCGATGGTTTCACGGGATTCAGCCAATTGTCTTGATCGTGGAATACCATTGAGAAATAGGAATCCGGGTTATCAAAGGATTTCCTGCGATTATTTCTAGTATGGAATGAGTCGATTAATCCACTTTGGTATCCTATTGAACAAAAATGGTGATATTGTTCCTCCATTGATCAAGAATTTAGATTTTTGGGAAGTATCATGATCGTCCAATAAGAAGGGTTTCAAATTTTTCAAATGAACAATTGATTGACACAAAACAAATTGGCACGAAATAAAGAAAGAGGCACGAAATCAGTAGAACACGATAAGTATGAACAAATACTTTAGCAAGAGAACAAATATAGTGAATTTTACTTTCAAGACAAGATCTAGAACATATCAAATGAACTTTTTATCCAAAAGTGCTGCAATGACCTTTGCACTTCTCCAAATGACTTTTGAGATTCTTTATGACCCTTTTGGGATTTTTGATGAAGAGGACTTGAATACAACTTCAACTCCCAATGAGTTTCACAAAATAACAACTAGAGAGAATATCCCAACACCTTCAAGTCATGAAATCACAAGATTGAGTACAAACATATCAAGAATATGTGAATAATACCAAAAAGGTACTGTTCACGCACTATTCATTGAGCGGATTTTAATTTAGATTTTTTTTTTTGTTGTTCTTGTAATTGTAACTTTTTTTTTCAGATTTGTTTTTGGATTGCTAGCGTTCAAATCAAATCAGTAGATCGAGTGAGTATATGAATACCCAACCATCCAAAGCTCTGATACTACTAGATAACAACAGAAGACTTTAGAATTAGAAGATTGAAAGAGGGAAGGATTGATTCTTCAGAAAGAAGAACACAAGTTCAAGTAGTTGATACTTTAAACCTTGTTTAAATAGTAAAGAAGGGGTTGAATCAATTATGAAGAAGAAGAAAGGGAGGAGGGAACTCAAATAAGGAATCTTACCATTGAAGAATCCGAGCTATGGTTCAAAGTAGAATAAAAGGAGCATAACCCAAAAGAGAACCTCACAGGTCTCCACAAGCCACAAGGCTAATAATATTAATATTCATCAAATTTCGTTACAATGAAAACATAAAACACTCCTTTAATGGTGGTCAAACTAAATAATCTAAAATTTTCAAGGTGCATAGGAGACCGCCAACACTTGGTTCCAAGGGTCATAGAAGACCACCAACACTTGGTTCCAAGGTGAATAGAAGACCACCAACACTTGTACAATAAAGCTTTAAATGCAGTCAACATGGCATCAAATAAGCTTCTAGAACACCAAATTGGGCTGCTAGACTTGCTCCATTTCTTGACAGATTTTGGGCCATAATCTAACTCGTCTTGATTTTCAATTTGGCCCTCCAAATAGTTGCAAGACTTTTCCTCAAAGATCTACTTTGGGCCGGAGCTCTTCTTCAATCATAAGACATGTTTTTATTCTTAATTGAAGCCAATTAAAGCATCTTTAAATTCTCGATCCGCAATGGAGTTTCACTTTCTTGGATGCTATCATTCTCCCCTCTTAAAGAAGATACGTCCTCGAATCTTTGCATTGATGGTATTCATCCTTAAGTTGAGCCTCCATTGTTACTATCATTCTCCCCCTCTTAAAGAAGATTCATCCTCAAATCTTGACATGACCTGCAACCAACGTGATAATCACAACAAGTAAGAACACGCAACAAACACTTGGTAAAAATAGCACAAGATAGTGATTGTGCAACCATTTAATACATTTAGTTCTTTTATGCACAAACACTCCTTTTAAATACCCAAGAATAACATCATCTAACAGAAAAACGTGATTACCAACACAACCACTAAAAGCACAATTCATAAGCTCTTTAAATAGTAGAGGGCCATTACTTAGATTAAAAAGCATATGAATACCAAGAAACCATACCATTTTTTTTTCTAAACGACTTAACCTCACCATTGGATATACCATAGTCAAGATATGGATCAAAAGCAATTTTCTTGAGATGTGGCTTTGGATTAACCTATAAAAAAGGATCTACACAACAAGATAAAGATATTGTGAAGTTAGCAACATGTGAGCACTTATCCTTCTCCACAATTGAGACACTACATTATGCATTCAGCTCAACTTTTTCAATATTAATGGCATCAAAAGATTCATGTATCTCATTATCTTCATTAGGAACTTCATCATCTTTGCTTCCTTCATTGGGATCCCAAAGTGGACAAAAATGTACTAAAAACTCATCTTTAGTATCTTCCCACGATGGCTTATCGACACTTTTAAACCTTGATCAATGAGATTATCTTCTTCAAGTGAGGTGTCATCATCCTTTACACAAGGTTCATCCTCAACTTTCTTCATGAAAGGAGGTGTAAGACTAAAGCAAGAAAGAGTTAGTTGATCGGCATATGAACAAAATTTATCCTCTCTCAAATTTTTCTTGCATTTGTTCACTCAACTTATCTCGTTCCTCACTTTAATCACATTGTGGCAGATTATTCACAAAAAAAGAATAGTTAACAAGGTCATGTTCACTCCAAATCCGAGTCACATCTCCACTTAAAGATTTGACCTAGTCAAATTGTGGTACAAGTTCAATTTCATTTGCAGATACAAATAGATCGTCAATAAGGTCATACCACATGAAATTATCAAGCTCAACTTTTTCTTCTAGTTGCTATTTTTCCCACGAATCCTCGGCCTTTTCACCTTTCAAAACTTCTTTGAAGCTGGATTCTCCCTTCAATTTTTGTTCCAACTGCTCAATGGGTTCTTCTTCAATAACCTGCAAATTTGGAGCACAAATACTAGAAACGGAATGAGTTAATTGGTTAGAGATTGAACAAGAATCTTGCACACTTACGCACTCTATCTCTCCTAAATCCTCATTTCTCTAATGCACTTGTTCGCTCTCTATTTTATTTTGTTAGATGATTTCACTCAATTCGGTCCACTCATTTCTACTTTTTGACAACTCACTATTTTTGGTCATCACTTCCTCTCCTTTTTCTTCTCCCGGGATGTCAAGTTGCTCACCCTTACTTCTCTCGTTCTTTTATCTCTCATCCTCACTTTTGTTTGGATTGAAAAAGGATCCAACTGATGAAGAAACACTCCTTTCTTTCCTTGAAAAAAATATGCTACTTGAAGTATCATAAGAACCCACATACTTGCCAAGAAATCCTCTTCTATCTTTTGGAGGACATCTAACATCAACTCTGATTATTGATTTTCTACAAGCACTTGATGTGTCCCTTGGGTTCTTCTTTTTATATGCCTTAGTGTTTCAACTCTCCCTCATTAGATGAAGGATAGTTTGAAGATGTTCTTGTGGAATTATGTTGTTTTTCTTTCTTTCATCCCACTCAACATTTTCTTTCTTCATCGCTTCATAGAGTTTTCGTAACTCCATGTGAAAGGTATCTTCATCTCTTTCTTTTAATCTTTTATCTTCTTCCTTTCTTTTCGGATTCATGGATGTAGCCATAGTTTCCCAAAGATCTGCAAATTACTTACTTACAAAAAAAAGATTGTTAGATTCAAAATTACCTCACCAAAAAAAATGAATCATACACTCACGTGGTGTGGATCTCAACACTCGTGTATCACACAATTAGGCTTTTACCCTCAATGAATCTCACTACTCTTGCCTTTTACCACTCAAGCGTTGCTCCTCAAAGTTCTTCAATAAACCAACAACTCAGACACTTCAATGTAATCTCCAAAGCTTGGTTCAAGAATGGAGTTCATGTCAAACAAATAAAAGAGGGGAATCTTGTGTTCCAATAGAAGCGAAGTGATGTGGATTATTCAAGAATCGAAGTCGATGGTTTCACGGGATTCAGCCAATTGTCTTGATCGTGGAATACCATTGAGAAATAGGAATCCGGGTTATCAAAGGATTTCCTGCGATTATTTCTAGTATGGAATGAGTCGATTAATCCACTTTGGTATCCTATTGAACAAAAATGGTGATATTGTTCCTCCATTGATCAAGAATTTAGATTTTTGGGAAGTATCATGATCGTCCAATAAGAAGGGTTTCAATTTTTTCAAATGAACAATTGACACAAAACAAATTGGCACGAAATAAAGAAAGAGGCACGAAATCAGTAGAACACGATAAGTATGAACAAATACTTTAGCAAGAGAACAAATATAGTGAATTTTACTTTCAAGACAAGATCTAGAACATATCAAATGAACTTTTTATCCAAAAGTGCTGCAATGACCTTTGCACTTCTCCAAATGACTTTTGAGATTCTTTATGACCCTTTTGGGATTTTTGATGAAGAGGACTTGAATACAACTTCAACTCCCAATGAGTTTCACAAAATAACAACTAGAGAGAATATCCCAACACCTTCAAGTCATGAAATCACAAGATTGAGTACAAACATATCAAGAATATGTGAATAATACCAAAAAGGTACTTGTTCACGCACTATTCATTGAGCGGATTTTAATTTAGATTTTTTTTTTGTTGTTCTTGTAATTGTAACTTTTTTTTTCAGATTTGTTTTTGGATTGCTAGCGTTCAAATCAGTAGATCGAGTGAGTATATGAATACCCAACCATCCAAAGCTCGATACTACTAGATAACAACACGGATACGAGAAGACTTTAGAATTAGAAGATTGAAAGAGGGAAGGATTGATTCTTCGAAAGAAGAACACAAGTTCAAGTAGTTGATACTTTAAACCTTGTTTAAATAGTAAAGAAGGGGTTGAATCAATTATAAGAAGAAGAAAGGGAGGAGGGAACTCAAATAAGGAATCTTACCATTGAAGAATCCGAGCTATGGTTCAAAGTAGAATAAAAGGAGCATAACCCAAAAGAGAACCTCACAGGTCTCCACAAGCCACAAGGCTAATAATATTAATATTCATCAAATTTCGTTACAATGAAAACATAAAACACTCCTTTAATGGTGGTCAAACTAAATAATCTAAAATTTTCAAGGTGCATAGGAGACCGCCAACACTTGGTTCCAAGGGTCATAGAAGACCACCAACACTTGGTTCCAAGGTGAATAGAAGACCACCAACACTTGTACAATAAAGCTTTAAATGCAGTCAACATGGCATCAAATAAGCTTCTAGAACACCAAATTGGGCTGCTAGACTTGCTCCATTTCTTGACAGATTTTGGGCCATAATCTAACTCGTCTTGATTTTCAATTTGGCCCTCCAAATAGTTGCAAGACTTTTCCTCAAAGATCTACTTTGGGCCGGAGCTCTTCTTCAATCATAAGACATGTTTTTATTCTTAATTGAAGCCAATTAAAGCATCTTTAAATTCTCTGATCCGCAATGGAGTTTCACTTTCTTGGATGCTATCATTCTCCCCCTCTTAAAGAAGATACGTCCTCGAATCTTTGCATTGATGGTATTCATCCTTAAGTTGAGCCTCCATTGTTACTATCATTCTCCCCCTCTTAAAGAAGATTCATCCTCAAATCTTGACATGACCTGCAACCAACGTGATAATCACAACAAGTAAGAACACGCAACAAACACTTGGTAAAAATAGCACAAGATAGTGATTGTGCAACCATTTAATACATTTAGTTCTTTTATGCACAAACACTCCTTTTAAATACCCAAGAATAACATCATCTAACAGAAAAACGTGATTACCAACACAACCACTAAAAGCACAATTCATAAGCTCTTTAAATAGTAGAGGGCCATTACTTAGATTAAAAAGCATATGAATACCAAGAAACCATACCATTTTTTTTTCTAAACGACTTAACCTCACCATTGGATATACCATAGTCAAGATATGGATCAAAAGCAATTTTCTTGAGATGTGGCTTTGGATTAACCTATAAAAAAGGATCTACACAACAAGATAAAGATATTGTGAAGTTAGCAACATGTGAGCACTTATCCTTCTCCACAATTGAGACACTACATTATGCATTCAGCTCAACTTTTTCAATATTAATGGCATCAAAAGATTCATGTATCTCATTATCTTCATTAGGAACTTCATCATCTTTGCTTCCTTCATTGGGATCCCAAAGTGGACAAAAATGTACTAAAAACTCATCTTTAGTATCTTCCCACGATGGCTTATCAGACACTTTTAAACCTTGATCAATGAGATTATCTTCTTCAAGTGAGGTGTCATCATCCTTTACACAAGGTTCATCCTCAACTTTCTTCATGAAAGGAGGTGTAAGACTAAAGCAAGAAAGAGTTAGTTGATCGGCATATGAACAAAATTTATCCTCTCTCAAATTTTTCTTGCATTTGTTCACTCAACTTATCTCGTTCCTCACTTTAATCACATTGTGGCAGATTATTCACAAAAAAAGAATAGTTAACAAGGTCATGTTCACTCCAAATCGAGTCACATCTCCACTTAAAGATTTGACCTAGTCAAATTGTGGTACAAGTTCAATTTCATTTGCAGATACAAATAGATCGTCAATAAGGTCATACCACATGAAATTATCAAGCTCAACTTTTTCTTCTAGTTGCTATTTTTCCCACGAATCCTCGGCCTTTTCACCTTTCAAAACTTCTTTGAAGCTGGATTCTCCCTTCAATTTTTGTTCCAACTGCTCAATGGGTTCTTCTTCAATAACCTGCAAATTTGGAGCACAAATACTAGAAACGGAATGAGTTAATTGGTTAGAGATTGAACAAGAATCTTGCACACTTACGCACTCTATCTCTCCTAAATCCTCGTTTCTCTAATGCACTTGTTCGCTCTCTATTTTATTTTGTTAGATGATTTCACTCAATTCGGTCCACTCATTTCTACTTTTTGACAACTCACTATTTTTGGTCATCACTTCCTCTTTTTTTTCTTCTCCCGGGATGTCAAGTTGCTCACCCTTACTTCTCTCGTTCTTTTATCTCTCATCCTCACTTTTGTTTGGATTGAAAAAGGATCCAACTGATGAAGAAACACTCCTTTCTTTCCTTGAAAAAAATATGCTACTTGAAGTATCATAAGAACCCACATACTTGCCAAGAAATCCTCTTCTATCTTTTGGAGGACATCTAACATCAACTCTGATTATTGATTTTCTACAAGCACTTGATGTGTCCCTTGGGTTCTTCTTTTTATATGCCTTAGTGTTTCAACTCTCCCTCATTAGATGAAGGATAGTTTGAAGATGTTCTTGTGGAATTATGTTGTTTTTCTTTCTTTCATCCCACTCAACATTTTCTTTCTTCATCGCTTCATAGAGTTTTCGTAACTCCATGTGAAAGGTATCTTCATCTCTTCTTTCTTTTAATCTTTTATCTTCTTCCTTTCTTTTCGGATTCATGGATGTAGCCATAGTTTCCCAAAGATCTGCAAATTACTTACTTACAAAAAAAAGATTGTTAGATTCAAAATTACCTCACCAAAAAAAATGAATCATACACTCACGTGGTGTGGATCTCAACACTCGTGTATCACACAATTAGGCTTTTACCCTCAATGAATCTCACTACTCTTGCCTTTTACCACTCAAGCGTTGCTCCTCAAAGTTCTTCAATAAACCAACAACTCAGACACTTCAATGTAATCTCCAAAGCTTGGTTCAAGAATGGAGTTCATGTCAAACAAATAAAAGAGGGGAATCTTGTGTTCCAATAGAAGCAGAAGTGATGTGGATTATTCAAGAATCGAAGTCGATGGTTTCACGGGATTGACCAATTGTCTTGATCGTGGAATACCATTGAGAAATAGGAATCCGGGTTATCAAAGGATTTCCTGCGATTATTTCTAGTATGGAATGAGTCGATTAATCCACTTTGGTATCCTATTGAACAAAAATGGTGATATTGTTCCTCCATTGATCAAGAATTTAGATTTTTGGGAAGTATCATGATCGTCCAATAAGAAGGGTTTCAATTTTTTCAAATGAACAATTGACACAAAACAAATTGGCACGAAATAAAGAAAGAGGCACGAAATCAGTAGAACACGATAAGTATGAACAAATACTTTAGCAAGAGAACAAATATAGTGAATTTTACTTTCAAGACAAGATCTAGAACATATCAAATGAACTTTTTATCCAAAAGTGCTGCAATGACCTTTGCACTTCTCCAAATGACTTTTGAGATTCTTTATGACCCTTTTGGGATTTTTGATGAAGAGGACTTGAATACAACTTCAACTCCCAATGAGTTTCACAAAATAACAACTAGAGAGAATATCCCAACACCTTCAAGTCATGAAATCACAAGATTGAGTACAAACATATCAAGAATATGTGAATAATACCAAAAAGGTACTTGTTCACGCACTATTCATTGAGCGGATTTTAATTTAGATTTTTTTTTTGTTGTTCTTGTAATTGTAACTTTTTTTTTCAGATTTGTTTTTGGATTGCTAGCGTTCAAATCAGTAGATCGAGTGAGTATATGAATACCCAACCATCCAAAGCTCTGATACTACTAGATAACAACACGGATACGAAGACTTTAGAATTAGAAGATTGAAAGAGGGAAGGATTGATTCTTCGAAAGAAGAACACAAGTTCAAGTAGTTGATACTTTAAACCTTGTTTAAATAGTAAAGAAGGGGTTGAATCAATTATGAAGAAGAAGAAAGGGAGGAGGGAACTCAAATAAGGAATCTTACCATTGAAGAATCCGAGCTATGGTTCAAAGTAGAATAAAAGGAGCATAACCCAAAAGAGAACCTCACAGGTCTCCACAAGCCACAAGGCTAATAATATTAA
Source organism: Anisodus tanguticus (assembly GCA_034509755.1). Classification (NCBI taxonomy): domain Eukaryota; kingdom Viridiplantae; phylum Streptophyta; class Magnoliopsida; order Solanales; family Solanaceae; genus Anisodus; species Anisodus tanguticus. The sequence continues at coordinate 33,955,179 of CM067544.1, read as the reverse complement.
TATTCATCAAATTTCGTTACAATGAAAACATAAAACACTCCTTTAATGGTGGTCAAACTAAATAATCTAAAATTTTCAAGGTGCATAGGAGACCGCCAACACTTGGTTCCAAGGGTCATAGAAGACCACCAACACTTGGTTCCAAGGTGAATAGAAGACCACCAACACTTGTACAATAAAGCTTTAAATGCAGTCAACATGGCATCAAATAAGCTTCTAGAACACCAAATTGGGCTGCTAGACTTGCTCCATTTCTTGACAGATTTTGGGCCATAATCTAACTCGTCTTGATTTTCAATTTGGCCCTCCAAATAGTTGCAAGACTTTTCCTCAAAGATCTACTTTGGGCCGGAGCTCTTCTTCAATCATAAGACATGTTTTTATTCTTAATTGAAGCCAATTAAAGCATCTTTAAATTCTCTGATCCGCAATGGAGTTTCACTTTCTTGGATGCTATCATTCTCCCCCTCTTAAAGAAGATACGTCCTCGAATCTTTGCATTGATGGTATTCATCCTTAAGTTGAGCCTCCATTGTTACTATCATTCTCCCCCTCTTAAAGAAGATTCATCCTCAAATCTTGACATGACCTGCAACCAACGTGATAATCACAACAAGTAAGAACACGCAACAAACACTTGGTAAAAATAGCACAAGATAGTGATTGTGCAACCATTTAATACATTTAGTTCTTTTATGCACAAACACTCCTTTTAAATACCCAAGAATAACATCATCTAACAGAAAAACGTGATTACCAACACAACCACTAAAAGCACAATTCATAAGCTCTTTAAATAGTAGAGGGCCATTACTTAGATTAAAAAGCATATGAATACCAAGAAACCATACCATTTTTTTTTCTAAACGACTTAACCTCACCATTGGATATACCATAGTCAAGATATGGATCAAAAGCAATTTTCTTGAGATGTGGCTTTGGATTAACCTATAAAAAAGGATCTACACAACAAGATAAAGATATTGTGAAGTTAGCAACATGTGAGCACTTATCCTTCTCCACAATTGAGACACTACATTATGCATTCAGCTCAACTTTTTCAATATTAATGGCATCAAAAGATTCATGTATCTCATTATCTTCATTAGGAACTTCATCATCTTTGCTTCCTTCACTGGGATCCCAAAGTGGACAAAAATGTACTAAAAACTCATCTTTAGTATCTTCCCACGATGGCTTATCAGACACTTTTAAACCTTGATCAATGAGATTATCTTCTTCAAGTGAGGTGTCATCATCCTTTACACAAGGTTCATCCTCAACTTTCTTCATGAAAGGAGGTGTAAGACTAAAGCAAGAAAGAGTTAGTTGATCGGCATATGAACAAAATTTATCCTCTCTCAAATTTTTCTTGCATTTGTTCACTCAACTTATCTCGTTCCTCACTTTAATCACATTGTGGCAGATTATTCACAAAAAAAGAATAGTTAACAAGGTCATGTTCACTCCAAATCTGAGTCACATCTCCACTTAAAGATTTGACCTAGTCAAATTGTGGTACAAGTTCAATTTCATTTGCAGATACAAATAGATCGTCAATAAGGTCATACCACATGAAATTATCAAGCTGTTGTTTTTTCTTCTAGTTGCTATTTTTCCCACGAATCCTCGGCCTTTTCACCTTTCAAAACTTCTTTGAAGCTGGATTCTCCCTTCAATTTTTGTTCCAACTGCTCAATGGGTTCTTCTTCAATAACCTGCAAATTTGGAGCACAAATACTAGAAACGGAATGAGTTAATTGGTTAGAGATTGAACAAGAATCTTGCACACTTACGCACTCTATCTCTCCTAAATCCTCGTTTCTCTAATGCACTTGTTCGCTCTCTATTTTATTTTGTTAGATGATTTCACTCAATTCGGTCCACTCATTTCTACTTTTTGACAACTCACTATTTTTGGTCATCACTTCCTCTCCTTTTTCTTCTCCCGGGATGTCAAGTTGCTCACCCTTACTTCTCTCGTTCTTTTATCTCTCATCCTCACTTTTGTTTGGATTGAAAAAGGATCCAACTGATGAAGAAACACTCCTTTCTTTCCTTGAAAAAAATATGCTACTTGAAGTATCATAAGAACCCACATACTTGCCAAGAAATCCTCTTCTATCTTTTGGAGGACATCTAACATCAACTCTGATTATTGATTTTCTACAAGCACTTGATGTGTCCCTTGGGTTCTTCTTTTTATATGCCTTAGTGTTTCAACTCTCCCTCATTAGATGAAGGATAGTTTGAAGATGTTCTTGTGGAATTATGTTGTTTTTCTTTCTTTCATCCCACTCAACATTTTCTTTCTTCATCGCTTCATAGAGTTTTCGTAACTCCATGTGAAAGGTATCTTCATCTCTTTCTTTTAATCTTTTATCTTCTTCCTTTCTTTTCGGATTCATGGATGTAGCCATAGTTTCCCAAAGATCTGCAAATTACTTACTTACAAAAAAAAGATTGTTAGATTCAAAATTACCTCACCAAAAAAAATGAATCATACACTCACGTGGTGTGGATCTCAACACTCGTGTATCACACAATTAGGCTTTTACCCTCAATGAATCTCACTACTCTTGCCTTTTACCACTCAAGCGTTGCTCCTCAAAGTTCTTCAATAAACCAACAACTCAGACACTTCAATGTAATCTCCAAAGCTTGGTTCAAGAATGGAGTTCATGTCAAACAAATAAAAGAGGGGAATCTTGTGTTCCAATAGAAGCGAAGTGATGTGGATTATTCAAGAATCGAAGTCGATGGTTTCACGGGATTCAGCCAATTGTCTTGATCGTGGAATACCATTGAGAAATAGGAATCCGGGTTATCAAAGGATTTCCTGCGATTATTTCTAGTATGGAATGAGTCGATTAATCCACTTTGGTATCCTATTGAACAAAAATGGTGATATTGTTCCTCCATTGATCAAGAATTTAGATTTTTGGGAAGTATCATGATCGTCCAATAAGAAGGGTTTCAATTTTTTCAAATGAACAATTGACACAAAACAAATTGGCACGAAATAAAGAAAGAGGCACGAAATCGGTAAACACGATAAGTATGAACAAATACTTTAGCAAGAGAACAAATATAGTGAATTTTACTTTCAAGACAAGATCTAGAACATATCAAATGAACTTTTTATCCAAAAGTGCTGCAATGACCTTTGCACTTCTCCAAATGACTTTTGAGATTCTTTATGACCCTTTTGGGATTTTTGATGAAGAGGACTTGAATACAACTTCAACTCCCAATGAGTTTCACAAAATAACAACTAGAGAGAATATCCCAACACCTTCAAGTCATGAAATCACAAGATTGAGTACAAACATATCAAGAATATGTGAATAATACCAAAAAGGTACTGTTCACGCACTATTCATTGAGCGGATTTTAATTTAGATTTTTTTTTTTGTTGTTCTTGTAATTGTAACTTTTTTTTCAGATTTGTTTTTGGATTGCTAGCGTTCAAATCAGTAGATCGAGTGAGTATATGAATACCCAACCATCCAAAGCTCTGATACTACTAGATAACAACACGGATACAGAAGACTTTAGAATTAGAAGATTGAAAGAGGGAAGGATTGATTCTTCAGAAAGAAGAACACAAGTTCAAGTAGTTGATACTTTAAACCTTGTTTAAATAGTAAAGAAGGGGTTGAATCAATTATGAAGAAGAAGAAAGGGAGGAGGGAACTCAAATAAGGAATCTTACCATTGAAGAATCCGAGCTATGGTTCAAAGTAGAATAAAAGGAGCATAACCCAAAAGAGAACCTCACAGGTCTCCACAAGCCACAAGGCTAATAATATTAATATTCATCAAATTTCGTTACAATGAAAACATAAAACACTCCTTTAATGGTGGTCAAACTAAATAATCTAAAATTTTCAAGGTGCATAGGAGACCGCCAACACTTGGTTCCAAGGGTCATAGAAGACCACCAACACTTGGTTCCAAGGTGAATAGAAGACCACCAACACTTGTACAATAAAGCTTTAAATGCAGTCAACATGGCATCAAATAAGCTTCTAGAACACCAAATGGCTGCTAGACTTGCTCCATTTCTTGACAGATTTTGGGCCATAATCTAACTCGTCTTGATTTTCAATTTGGCCCTCCAAATAGTTGCAAGACTTTTCCTCAAAGATCTACTTTGGGCCGGAGCTCTTCTTCAATCATAAGACATGTTTTTATTCTTAATTGAAGCCAATTAAAGCATCTTTAAATTCTCTGATCCGCAATGGAGTTTCACTTTCTTGGATGCTATCATTCTCCCCCTCTTAAAGAAGATACGTCCTCGAATCTTTGCATTGATGGTATTCATCCTTAAGTTGAGCCTCCATTGTTACTATCATTCTCCCCCTCTTAAAGAAGATTCATCCTCAAATCTTGACATGACCTGCAACCAACGTGATAATCACAACAAGTAAGAACACGCAACAAACACTTGGTAAAAATAGCACAAGATAGTGATTGTGCAACCATTTAATACATTTAGTTCTTTTATGCACAAACACTCCTTTTAAATACCCAAGAATAACATCATCTAACAGAAAAACGTGATTACCAACACAACCACTAAAAGCACAATTCATAAGCTCTTTAAATAGTAGAGGGCCATTACTTAGATTAAAAAGCATATGAATACCAAGAAACCATACCATTTTTTTTTCTAAACGACTTAACCTCACCATTGGATATACCATAGTCAAGATATGGATCAAAAGCAATTTTCTTGAGATGTGGCTTTGGATTAACCTATAAAAAAGGATCTACACAACAAGATAAAGATATTGTGAAGTTAGCAACATGTGAGCACTTATCCTTCTCCACAATTGAGACACTACATTATGCATTCAGCTCAACTTTTTCAATATTAATGGCATCAAAAGATTCATGTATCTCATTATCTTCATTAGGAACTTCATCATCTTTGCTTCCTTCATTGGGATCCCAAAGTGGACAAAAATGTACTAAAAACTCATCTTTAGTATCTTCCCACGATGGCTTATCACACACTTTTAAACCTTGATCAATGAGATTATCTTCTTCAAGTGAGGTGTCATCATCCTTTACACAAGGTTCATCCTCAACTTTCTTCATGAAAGGAGGTGTAAGACTAAAGCAAGAAAGAGTTAGTTGATCGGCATATGAACAAAATTTATCCTCTCTCAAATTTTTCTTGCATTTGTTCACTCAACTTATCTCGTTCCTCACTTTAATCACATTGTGGCAGATTATTCACAAAAAAAGAATAGTTAACAAGGTCATGTTCACTCCAAATCTGAGTCACATCTCCACTTAAAGATTTGACCTAGTCAAATTGTGGTACAAGTTCAATTTCATTTGCAGATACAAATAGATCGTCAATAAGGTCATACCACATGAAATTATCAAGCTCAACTTTTTCTTCTAGTTGCTATTTTTCCCACGAATCCTCGGCCTTTTCACCTTTCAAAACTTCTTTGAAGCTGGATTCTCCCTTCAATTTTTGTTCCAACTGCTCAATGGGTTCTTCTTCAATAACCTGCAAATTTGGAGCACAAATACTAGAAACGGAATGAGTTAATTGGTTAGAGATTGAACAAGAATCTTGCACACTTACGCACTCTATCTCTCCTAAATCCTCGTTTCTCTAATGCACTTGTTCGCTCTCTATTTTATTTTGTTAGATGATTTCACTCAATTCGGTCCACTCATTTCTACTTTTTGACAACTCACTATTTTTGGTCATCACTTCCTCTCCTTTTTCTTCTCCCGGGATGTCAAGTTGCTCACCCTTACTTCTCTCGTTCTTTTATCTCTCATCCTCACTTTTGTTTGGATTGAAAAAGGATCCAACTGATGAAGAAACACTCCTTTCTTTCCTTGAAAAAAATATGCTACTTGAAGTATCATAAGAACCCACATACTTGCCAAGAAATCCTCTTCTATCTTTTGGAGGACATCTAACATCAACTCTGATTATTGATTTTCTACAAGCACTTGATGTGTCCCTTGGGTTCTTCTTTTTATATGCCTTAGTGTTTCAACTCTCCCTCATTAGATGAAGGATAGTTTGAAGATGTTCTTGTGGAATTATGTTGTTTTTCTTTCTTTCATCCCACTCAACATTTTCTTTCTTCATCGCTTCATAGAGTTTTCGTAACTCCATGTGAAAGGTATCTTCATCTCTTTCTTTTAATCTTTTATCTTCTTCCTTTCTTTTCGGATTCATGGATGTAGCCATAGTTTCCCAAAGATCTGCAAATTACTTACTTACAAAAAAAGATTGTTAGATTCAAAATTACCTCACCAAAAAAAATGAATCATACACTCACGTGGTGTGGATCTCAACACTCGTGTATCACACAATTAGGCTTTTACCCTCAATGAATCTCACTACTCTTGCCTTTTACCACTCAAGCGTTGCTCCTCAAAGTTCTTCAATAAACCAACAACTCAGACACTTCAATGTAATCTCCAAAGCTTGGTTCAAGAATGGAGTTCATGTCAAACAAATAAAAGAGGGGAATCTTGTGTTCCAATAGAAGCAGAAGTGATGTGGATTATTCAAGAATCGAAGTCGATGGTTTCACGGGATTCAGCCAATTGTCTTGATCGTGGAATACCATTGAGAAATAGGAATCCGGGTTATCAAAGGATTTCTGCGATTATTTCTAGTATGGAATGAGTCGATTAATCCACTTTGGTATCCTATTGAACAAAAATGGTGATATTGTTCCTCCATTGATCAAGAATTTAGATTTTTGGGAAGTATCATGATCGTCCAATAAGAAGGGTTTCAATTTTTTCAAATGAACAATTGACACAAAACAAATTGGCACGAAATAAAGAAAGAGGCACGAAATCAGTAGAACACGATAAGTATGAACAAATACTTTAGCAAGAGAACAAATATAGTGAATTTTACTTTCAAGACAAGATCTAGAACATATCAAATGAACTTTTTATCCAAAAGTGCTGCAATGACCTTTGCACTTCTCCAAATGACTTTTGAGATTCTTTATGACCCTTTTGGGATTTTTGATGAAGAGGACTTGAATACAACTTCAACTCCCAATGAGTTTCACAAAATAACAACTAGAGAGAATATCCCAACACCTTCAAGTCATGAAATCACAAGATTGAGTACAAACATATCAAGAATATGTGAATAATACCAAAAAGGTACTGTTCACGCACTATTCATTGAGCGGATTTTAATTTAGATTTTTTTTTTGTTGTTCTTGTAATTGTAACTTTTTTTTTCAGATTTGTTTTTGGATTGCTAGCGTTCAAATCAGTAGATCGAGTGAGTATATGAATACCCAACCATCCAAAGCTCTGATACTACTAGATAACAACACGGATACAGAAGACTTTAGAATTAGAAGATTGAAAGAGGGAAGGATTGATTCTTCAGAAAGAAGAACACAAGTTCAAGTAGTTGATACTTTAAACCTTGTTTAAATAGTAAAGAAGGGGTTGAATCAATTATGAAGAAGAAGAAAGGGAGGAGGGAACTCAAATAAGGAATCTTACCATTGAAGAATCCGAGCTATGGTTCAAAGTAGAATAAAAGGAGCATAACCCAAAAGAGAACCTCACAGGTCTCCACAAGCCACAAGGCTAATAATATTAATATTCATCAAATTTCGTTACAATGAAAACATAAAACACTCCTTTAATGGTGGTCAAACTAAATAATCTAAAATTTTCAAGGTGCATAGGAGACCGCCAACACTTGGTTCCAAGGGTCATAGAAGACCACCAACACTTGGTTCCAAGGTGAATAGAAGACCACCAACACTTGTACAATAAAGCTTTAAATGCAGTCAACATGGCATCAAATAAGCTTCTAGAACACCAAATTGGGCTGCTAGACTTGCTCCATTTCTTGACAGATTTTGGGCCATAATCTAACTCGTCTTGATTTTCAATTTGGCCCTCCAAATAGTTGCAAGACTTTTCCTCAAAGATCTACTTTGGGCCGGAGCTCTTCTTCAATCATAAGACATGTTTTTATTCTTAATTGAAGCCAATTAAAGCATCTTTAAATTCTCGATCCGCAATGGAGTTTCACTTTCTTGGATGCTATCATTCTCCCCCTCTTAAAGAAGATACGTCCTCGAATCTTTGCATTGATGGTATTCATCCTTAAGTTGAGCCTCCATTGTTACTATCATTCTCCCCCTCTTAAAGAAGATTCATCCTCAAATCTTGACATGACCTGCAACCAACGTGATAATCACAACAAGTAAGAACACGCAACAAACACTTGGTAAAAATAGCACAAGATAGTGATTGTGCAACCATTTAATACATTTAGTTCTTTTATGCACAAACACTCCTTTTAAATACCCAAGAATAACATCATCTAACAGAAAAACGTGATTACCAACACAACCACTAAAAGCACAATTCATAAGCTCTTTAAATAGTAGAGGGCCATTACTTAGATTAAAAAGCATATGAATACCAAGAAACCATACCATTTTTTTTTCTAAACGACTTAACCTCACCATTGGATATACCATAGTCAAGATATGGATCAAAAGCAATTTTCTTGAGATGTGGCTTTGGATTAACCTATAAAAAAGGATCTACACAACAAGATAAAGATATTGTGAAGTTAGCAACATGTGAGCACTTATCCTTCTCCACAATTGAGACACTACATTATGCATTCAGCTCAACTTTTTCAATATTAATGGCATCAAAAGATTCATGTATCTCATTATCTTCATTAGGAACTTCATCATCTTTGCTTCCTTCATTGGGATCCCAAAGTGGACAAAAATGTACTAAAAACTCATCTTTAGTATCTTCCCACGATGGCTTATCACACACTTTTAAACCTTGATCAATGAGATTATCTTCTTCAAGTGAGGTGTCATCATCCTTTACACAAGGTTCATCCTCAACTTTCTTCATGAAAGGAGGTGTAAGACTAAAGCAAGAAAGAGTTAGTTGATCGGCATATGAACAAAATTTATCCTCTCTCAAATTTTTCTTGCATTTGTTCACTCAACTTATCTCGTTCCTCACTTTAATCACATTGTGGCAGATTATTCACAAAAAAAGAATAGTTAACAAGGTCATGTTCACTCCAAATCTGAGTCACATCTCCACTTAAAGATTTGACCTAGTCAAATTGTGGTACAAGTTCAATTTCATTTGCAGATACAAATAGATCGTCAATAAGGTCATACCACATGAAATTATCAAGCTCAACTTTTTCTTCTAGTTGCTATTTTTCCCACGAATCCTCGGCCTTTTCACCTTTCAAAACTTCTTTGAAGCTGGATTCTCCCTTCAATTTTTGTTCCAACTGCTCAATGGGTTCTTCTTCAATAACCTGCAAATTTGGAGCACAAATACTAGAAACGGAATGAGTTAATTGGTTAGAGATTGAACAAGAATCTTGCACACTTACGCACTCTATCTCTCCTAAATCCTCGTTTCTCTAATGCACTTGTTCGCTCTCTATTTTATTTTGTTAGATGATTTCACTCAATTCGGTCCACTCATTTCTACTTTTTGACAACTCACTATTTTTGGTCATCACTTCCTCTCCTTTTTCTTCTCCCGGGATGTCAAGTTGCTCACCCTTACTTCTCTCGTTCTTTTATCTCTCATCCTCACTTTTGTTTGGATTGAAAAAGGATCCAACTGATGAAGAAACACTCCTTTCTTTCCTTGAAAAAAATATGCTACTTGAAGTATCATAAGAACCCACATACTTGCCAAGAAATCCTCTTCTATCTTTTGGAGGACATCTAACATCAACTCTGATTATTGATTTTCTACAAGCACTTGATGTGTCCCTTGGGTTCTTCTTTTTATATGCCTTAGTGTTTCAACTCTCCCTCATTAGATGAAGGATAGTTTGAAGATGTTCTTGTGGAATTATGTTGTTTTTCTTTCTTTCATCCCACTCAACATTTTCTTTCTTCATCGCTTCATAGAGTTTTCGTAACTCCATGTGAAAGGTATCTTCATCTCTTTCTTTTAATCTTTTATCTTCTTCCTTTCTTTTCGGATTCATGGATGTAGCCATAGTTTCCCAAAGATCTGCAAATTACTTACTTACGAAAAAAAGATTGTTAGATTCAAAATTACCTCACAAAAAAAATGAATCATACACTCACGTGGTGTGGATCTCAACACTCGTGTATCACACAATTAGGCTTTTACCCTCAATGAATCTCACTACTCTTGCCTTTTACCACTCAAGCGTTGCTCCTCAAAGTTCTTCAATAAACCAACAACTCAGACACTTCAATGTAATCTCCAAAGCTTGGTTCAAGAATGGAGTTCATGTCAAACAAATAAAAGAGGGGAATCTTGTGTTCCAATAGAAGCAGAAGTGATGTGGATTATTCAAGAATCGAAGTCGATGGTTTCACGGGATTCAGCCAATTGTCTTGATCGTGGAATACCATTGAGAAATAGGAATCCGGGTTATCAAAGGATTTCCTGCGATTATTTCTAGTATGGAATGAGTCGATTAATCCACTTTGGTATCCTATTGAACAAAAATGGTGATATTGTTCTTCCATTGATCAAGAATTTAGATTTTTGGGAAGTATCATGATCGTCCAATAAGAAGGGTTTCAATTTTTTCAAATGAACAATTGACACAAAACAAATTGGCACGAAATAAAGAAAGAGGCACGAAATCAGTAGAACACGATAAGTATGAACAAATACTTTAGCAAGAGAACAAATATAGTGAATTTTACTTTCAAGACAAGATCTAGAACATATCAAATGAACTTTTTATCCAAAAGTGCTGCAATGACCTTTGCACTTCTCCAAATGACTTTTGAGATTCTTTATGACCCTTTTGGGATTTTTGATGAAGAGGACTTGAATACAACTTCAACTCCCAATGAGTTTCACAAAATAACAACTAGAGAGAATATCCCAACACCTTCAAGTCATGAAATCACAAGATTGAGTACAAACATATCAAGAATATGTGAATAATACCAAAAAGGTACTGTTCACGCACTATTCATTGAGCAGATTTTAATTTAGATTTTTTTTTTGTTGTTCTTGTAATTGTAACTTTTTTTTTCAGATTTGTTTTTGGATTGCTAGCGTTCAAATCAGTAGATCGAGTGAGTATATGAATACCCAACCATCCAAAGCTCTGATACTACTAGATAACAACACGGATACGAAGACTTTAGAATTAGAAGATTGAAAGAGGGAAGGATTGATTCTTGAGAAAGAAGAACACAAGTTCAAGTAGTTGATACTTTAAACCTTGTTTAAATAGTAAAGAAGGGGTTGAATCAATTATGAAGAAGAAGAAAGGGAGGAGGGAACTCAAATAAGGAATCTTACCATTGAAGAATCCGAGCTATGGTTCAAAGTAGAATAAAAGGAGCATAACCCAAAAGAGAACCTCACAGGTCTCCACAAGCCACAAGGCTAATAATATTAATATTCATCAAATTTCGTTACAATGAAAACATAAAACACTCCTTTAATGGTGGTCAAACTAAATAATCTAAAATTTTCAAGGTGCATAGGAGACCGCCAACACTTGGTTCCAAGGGTCATAGAAGACCACCAACACTTGGTTCCAAGGTGAATAGAAGACCACCAACACTTGTACAATAAAGCTTTAAATGCAGTCAACATGGCATCAAATAAGCTTCTAGAACACCAAATTGGGCTGCTAGACTTGCTCCATTTCTTGACAGATTTTGGGCCATAATCTAACTCGTCTTGATTTTCAATTTGGCCCTCCAAATAGTTGCAAGACTTTTCCTCAAAGATCTACTTTGGGCCGGAGCTCTTCTTCAATCATAAGACATGTTTTTATTCTTAATTGAAGCCAATTAAAGCATCTTTAAATTCTACGATCCGCAATGGAGTTTCACTTTCTTGGATGCTATCATTCTCCCCTCTTAAAGAAGATACGTCCTCGAATCTTTGCATTGATGGTATTCATCCTTAAGTTGAGCCTCCATTGTTACTATCATTCTCCCCCTCTTAAAGAAGATTCATCCTCAAATCTTGACATGACCTGCAACCAACATGATAATCACAATAAGTAAGAACACGCAACAAACACTTGGTAAAAATAGCACAAGATAGTGATTGTGCAACCATTTAATACATTTAGTTCTTTTATGCACAAACACTCCTTTTAAATACCCAAGAATAACATCATCTAATAGAAAAACGTGATTACCAACACAACCACTAAAAGCACAATTCATAAGCTCTTTAAATAGTAGAGGGCCATTACTTAGATTAAAAAGCATATGAATACCAAGAAAACATACCATTTTTTTTTCTAAACGACTTAACCTCACCATTGGATATACCATAGTCAAGATATGGATCAAAAGCAATTTTCTTGAGATGTGGCTTTGGATTAACCTATAAAAAAGGATCTACACAACAAGATAAAGATATTGTGAAGTTAGCAACATGTGAGCACTTATCCTTCTCCACAATTGAGACACTACATTATGCATTCAGCTCAACTTTTTCAATATTAATGGCATCAAAAGATTCATGTATCTCATTATCTTCATTAGGAACTTCATCATCTTTGCTTCCTTCATTGGGATCCCAAAGTGGACAAAAATGTACTAAAAACTCATCTTTAGTATCTTCCCACGATGGCTTATCACACACTTTTAAACCTTGATCAATGAGATTATCTTCTTCAAGTGAGGTGTCATCATCCTTTACACAAGGTTCATCCTCAACTTTCTTCATGAAAGGAGGTGTAAGACTAAAGCAAGAAAGAGTTAGTTGATCGGCATATGAACAAAATTTATCCTCTCTCAAATTTTTCTTGCATTTGTTCACTCAACTTATCTCGTTCCTCACTTTAATCACATTGTGGCAGATTATTCACAAAAAAAGAATAGTTAACAAGGTCATGTTCACTCCAAATCTGAGTCACATCTCCACTTAAAGATTTGACCTAGTCAAATTGTGGTACAA